>JAIWYQ010000031.1:0-324540 GCA_022818035.1 Armillaria solidipes
ATTGGTGGAGCGGTAAAGCAGGAATTGACTATGAAGAGAGTAGCTCTTGGCAAGTCCAAGAAGAACGGCAAGCAGCAGTTTGGACTGGTCATCGAAGAGGAGTCAGAGCTGGAAGAGGAAGCACCGGTAGAGGCCTTCCCTTTCGCAGAAGCTAAAGATGACGAGAGTGAGGAGCTACCAGAAGACGCGGTGCATCTGTCTAAAGATCCATTTGTTGGTACCTTCATAGTAACCACTGAGGCTAAGAATGGTGTTCCTGCAGGCGCGCTAGTCTGGCAGGATCCTTTTGAGCAATATCTGAATGATGCGGAAGCTAGGGGAGAAGTTCCAAAGGAAGTCTATGTAGCGAAAGACTCGCAGGCACTGCGCTCTGTCTTTCCCTTCATTAACGGCTCGGAGCGATTCGAAAGCTTGTATGATACTGGCTCGCAAATAGTCTCCATGTCAGGTCGGGTTGCAGACCGACTAGGTCTAATCTACGACCCAGACAAAGTGATCAATATGCAGTCTGCGAACAAGCAAGTAGAAAAATCCTCGGTATGGCCAAGAATATTCCGTTCTTATTTGGTGATATTACAGTGTACTTACAAGTGCATATCATCAAGGATCCGGCCTACGATGTTTTATTAGGTCGACCTTTTGATGCTCTAACTACGAGTACTGTGTATAACACTGCAGACGGAGGACAGACAATAAAGATACGAGATCCCAACTCCACGCGAAGTGCTATGATACCAACGTTCCCTAGGGGACAGAAAAAGTTCGTAACGCGCGAGGTTGAGGAGGGTTTTCAGTGATCGATGATTTGATCGAAGATCAAGGAGAGTTAGCACTAATAATAGAAACCGATCATGATGGAGATCTAATGATCGGTGGATATGCAAAACCCACGGGATCTCCAAGGTTTAAGAAAGAAGAATTACAGCAGTATACGCCGTTGCCAGCTCACAGGTGTGTGGCGAGGATACAAAAGCGCGTGGAACTTTATCCTCGTATTTTGGGGCGCTAAGAGATATAAAAGATATAAGAAACCAGAGAAAAGGTGCGGACGAGGCAACGAGACTGCTCGAAGCTAATCCTAGTCGCTGGATAGAGACTTATTTCTACAATAAGGTAGATGCTGAGTATACTCTACCCGCAGTGGGAACTGTAAAGGATGTCTTTGCGACAAAGAAATATAAGCCAGTAGCGCAAAAGATACGACCCATTACAGGAGGATTACCTTCAGAGTTTAGAATTGTGCGTGAGATTAAGGGAGATCCTCTTAAAGATATGCCTCAGTTGAGTACGCATCCCTCAGATTATACGCCCACAGGACGATATACTCTGGAGCGCAAGGAAATAATCGAGAAAGTACATCAAGAAGAATTTCTTTGGCCAGAAGAGCGCAAGCTCATGCACGAGTTTATGAGTGTTCAGAATGAAGGATTTGCATGGGATGATACGGAGCGGGGACACTTCAAAGAGGAATATTTCCCTCCAGTTACAATTCCGGCCGTTGAGCACACACCATGGATACAGAAGAACATACCAATTCCTCCTGGAATCTTCGACCAGGTATGCAAGATAATAAAGACCAAGATAGATGCGGGAGTGTATGAGCCATCGAACTCCTCGTATCGCTCTCGTTGGTTCTGTGTAGTCAAGAAGGACGGCAAGAGCTTACGACTCGTACACAGCCTGGAGCCACTGAATGCAGTCACCATAAAGCACTCAGGTGTGCCTCCTGCGACGGACGAGTTAGCTGAGCATTTCGCGGGACGATCCTGCGGAGGTACATTGGATCTTTATGTAGGATATGACGAGAGGACATTAGATGAGAAGTCTCGAGACCTGACTACGTTTCAAACACCGTTTGGCGCTCTAAGGCTGGTTACACTGCCTATGGGTTGGACCAACTCTGTACCGATATTTCACGATGATGTGACTTATATTCTCAAAGATGAGGTGCCACATGTTACCATACCATACGTAGATGACGTACCAGTCAGGGGACCCAAGACGCGCTACGAAACCAAAGACGGAGGATATGAAACCATCAAAGAGAATGCAGGGATCAGGAGATTCGTCTGGGAGCACTTCCAGAACATCAACCGTGTGGTACAGCGTATGAAATATGCTGGAGGAACTTTCTCTGGACACAAAGCTGTACTCTGTGCATCTGAGATCATGGTAGTTGGACATCGCTGCACTTACGAAGGAAGAAAGCCTGAGACGGATCGAGTAGGAGTTATAATGAGATGGGGGCCGTGCGAAGACTTGGGTGATGTGCGCTCTTTCTTAGGAACAGTAGGCGTTCACAGGATGTTTATTAAAGACTATGCAAAGAAAGCAGACGCGCTAACCAAGCTCACACGCTTGAAAGTACCTTTTGAGTTTGGGGAGGAACAGAAAGAGTCGATGCAAACATTGAAGGACGCATTAAGAGATAGCCCATCTCTAATGCCAATTGATTATGAATTGGACACAGATGTAATCCTAGGAGTGGATACTTCGTACCGAGCGATAGGATTCTACATCTGCCAAGTCGACCCAGATAATCCTAAGAGACGACGCTACGCACGCTTCGGATCCATAGTTTTGAACGAGCGCGAAGCCCGTTTCTCACAACCTAAGCGAGAGCTGTATGGCCTCTTTAGAGCGCTACATGCCTGTCGACATTGGTTGTTTGGTGTTAGGAAGCTAGTGGTCGAAACAGACGCGAAGTATATCGCTGGAATGCTTAGAAACCCTGATGAGGTTCCTAATGCTGCGATAAATCGTTGGATTGAATCTATTTTAATGTTCCACTTCACGCTGGTCCATATCCCTGGTGAGAGACACGCTCCTGATGGTTTGTCGAGGCGAAGCTTCCAACCTGGAGACGAGGAGTACTCAAATCCAGAAGATGAATATGGTCCACCAGACGAGGATCCTTGGGAGTTCATAAATGAGACAGAGGATGAAGTCGAGGACATTGCTGACTTCAAAGATAGAATTGATACAAGACATGGGTATGTAACCATTGAAAGAGCAGTGCATGATTTTCACGAAGATAAAATTGTGCAGGAGGCAATAGAGCGTGGCGAAACTTACTCAGTGTTCCACAACGCGGGGCCTTTACTACCTGATGCTGCAGAATATAGTGATGTAGCAAGCTATGATGAGGAGCGCAGGAGTGGGTACGCAAGAATGCTGGATCGCCAGCTGCCTCAAGTAATTCAATGGCATGAGAATCCTACCGCACGACTCCCAGGCTTCAAGGATGATCAATATCGGAACTTCATTAGATATGCAAAGAATTTCATTGTGGATAAAGGCAAATTGTATCGACGTGACATAGAGTCCGAATACAAGCTTGTTATTTACCCTGAGAAGCGAATGTATATAATGAAAGCTGCGCACGATCAACTTGGACACCGCGGGATGTATGCGACGAAAATGTTGATAAAAGAAAGGTTCTGGTGGCCAGAGATGGAGCGAGACATCTCATGGTTTGTCAGTACCTGTGAGAGATGTCAACAACGCCAGAAAACAATTATTAAGGCCCCACCGACAGTGACCTTTACGCCTTCGATCTTCCAGGTATTACATGCAGACACTATGCATATGCCAGAAGCTTCGAATCACCATAAGTACATTGTACATGGACGTTGCGCGTTAACAAGCTGGATGGAAGGCAGGACCTTAGCGAGTGAATCAGCACAAGCGATAGCAGAATGGTTGTTTGAGGATATCATCTGTCGCTGGGGCTGTATCTCGTTAATTATAACTGATAATGGCAAACCATTTAAAGCAGCAGTAGCTTATTTGGAACGTAAATATGGGATAAAAGGAATTAGAATCTCGCCATACAACTCACAAGCTAATGGGAGGATAGAGCGACCTCACTGGGACGTGCGACAGAGCTTGGTCAAGGCTTGTGGGGGTAATGAGAAGAAATGGCACTACTACTTTGTGTTGGTGATGTGGGCAGACCGTATTACTGTTAGGAAAAGGATGGGATGTTCCCCGTTCTTCGCAGTAACAGGAGCGCATCCCATCTTACCACTCGATGTGTTAGAGGCAACTTGGCTCGTTGAATACCCTGGACGAATTCTAGAAGACTGGGAACTTCGAGGCTTGCGCGCAATAGCGCTTGAGAAGCACGCAGATAAGGTAGCAGAAATGAGGAACACTATGGATGAGAAAAAGAAGCAAGAAACGTTGAAGTACGCGACCATGCATGCGAATAAAATCAAGTCGTATAACTTCAAGCGAGGAGACTTAGTCTTAATGCGCAACAGTCAGATTGAAAGCGCGTTAAACACGAAGATGAAGCCACGCTATCTTGGCCCGTTAGTTGTCGTAGACCGATCGAGCGCAGGAAACTATATTCTGGCCGAGTTGGATGGCGCTCTAATAGGTTCCAAGATTGCAGCCTTCCGGGTAATCCCATATATGGCACGTCGCTCTATTGAGTTAGATGATAAAGTGTTACATTGGATGAGAAAAGACTCCAAAGAACTTCGTCGAATCATTGAAGCGCCAGAGCCCAAAGACAAGTGGCCGGCGAACTTCACTGAAGAATATGAAGAAGTTGTTAATCCAAAGATCTCTGACGCTGTAAACTTAGATGAGGACTAGAGCGCAATGCAGAAACGCCTCCTGCGGGCATAGTATTATTGAAACGACAGGATGTACAGCTCTAGCTACTGTACTTGCGATATGAAGAGAGATACTGACTAGGGGTACATATTTCTGAAGCCTTGAACGATCTGGAGGCTTAAATCTATGAAGAGCGGAAGGGTAACTTCACAAATAGGTAACAGAAGCTCGACCTCGGAGTCAGGGAAAGAAAAAGAGAAAAGAAGCTCATGATGAACAGCTAGGAGATGACCAGATGACCTGTGAATACCGTAAATATAGAGCGCCACTGGCTTTGGATTAGGCAGAGGGAGGCTCCAGACTAGACGAGGTGGAAGGAGCGGGAGGAGCTTCGGCCTCCACAGGAGTGGTATCTCGAGCGTTGGCTGACTCTGTAACCGTTGAGCGAAGGGCAGACTGTACGCGCTCAAGCTCATCGAGTAAAAACTCGCGCTGCTTCTCCGCAGCGTACAGAGTGTGCTGAAGCACGATGACATCGCCCATGAGGGCACTCTCGAGCTTGGCCAGATGCTCAGGTCTCTCCACCGTGAGAGTGCCCACGGTCGACCCCTTATGACTCTCGCGAAGAGAATCGACGCTTGGAAGAGCTCCCCTTCCCCGGCATCTACAGAGCATGAGGAGAGATAAGCAAAAAGAACTAACGCGCGAAGAATGAAGAGAAACTCACAGGTACTAGTAAGTCCAAGAGCTGAGGCCGCGCGCCGCTCTCCGACTCCCTTAGCACCACTATGGAAATACTCCCTGGCTGAAGGAAGCGGGAACGACTGTTTAGCGCGCTTGCTAGCTCGAGCACCATCCTTGCCGAGAGACCTGTTGGAAGTTGGCTGAGCCACTTAACGAGTTAGAGAGAGAATATAACGCGCAATGAAAAGTAGGCTTACATGGGCTTTCTCAGGACAGTCTGCGAACGGATGACTATTGATACCGCAGTGAGTGCAGCCAGAAGGCTCCTCCTAGAACAAGAATCATTTAGTGGGGGGATATCAGTGTAGCAAAGCTGATATCCTACCTTGGAGGGTTCCTTGCGCTTCTCACCAACAGCAGCATCGGTACCCTTGGACTTGGTGAACTTGAGAGGCTTGGAAGCTTTAGCGGCCTCATCGTCGATGACCATCTTGAAGAGATTGGCGGTCAGAACGTCAAGCAGAGAGCGCGAAGACTGTGCATACTTTAATGGACTCGGTATCGGAATCAGAATTGGCAGCTACCTTGTCTGGGTCATCGTAATCATCGTCAGACTCGCTCTCGATAGTAGCGCGTGAACGACGAGTGGAACGACCTTTGCCCTTGCTACGAGTAGTGGCACCAGCCTGAGATAACGTGCATGAGCCAAAACACAGAGAAAACAAAATAAGAGTAAGACTCACCGATCTGGAATCACGACGCGGACCAATGGGTATAGCAGGAACACTGGCACCTCCGTCATTGACTTGGCTGCGCTCACTTTGGACCCAACCAGTAATCGTCTTCAGCACCTTATGAATAGGCTGCTTCGATGCATTGGTGTGGAATTCCTTCTCAACAGCAGTACGAGCGCGAAAGACTGACTCCTTGAGGTCCTTGTCCTTGGCTAACTCAACCTTGTAATGTTCGAGATGAGACTATAACATGAACAGTCAATAATAGAGGAAGAATAACGCGCAAAGACGCACAGTATACTCCTGGAGCTGATCAAGATGATCATTCGCAGTAGTAGCTGGATCCTTGCAAAGAGACATGATAACTGCCTTCACAACGATGAAAGTGGGAATCATTTTGAGAAATATAGAGATAGAGCGCAAGCTGGTAAGCAAGTAGAGATGTGTGAGTGTTTTGGTTGGTTGGGGTGAGTATACCACCAAAAGCCAACGCATTTTATACTTGAGCGACAGAAAAAGGGCGGCTAAACTCTTAGTAGCCTTCGAGAAAATTATCATAAAGTCAGACGTGGACTTACAGAGAGTCCGAGGAAATGGCTTGTATTCCGCGCATGTATCTAAGCCGGAAAAATTTGACTTTATGAAATAGAGATTATTTGATTTATGACTGAGGACAGTCAGATTCTTTTAGTGGGGGGGATATAGTGGTATACCTAAGGTATTACCATTACTATATTACCTGTAAAGGTACAATAAATTTCGCGATTTCTGTGATCCAGAAAGAAGGAGAACAAGACGAGTATCTACTGCAAAAAGGGAGAAAATCAAATTCGGAGCGGGATCAAACCCGTAGCATACGCCACTATGTGGCGATAGCAACACGAGAAAGGACATATTCCAATGGACGCGCCATAGTTCATGCGTTGTAACCCGTGGAAACAAGGGAGACATACTCAGAGCGCAGTAGAATGAAGCTACACGAGATAGCAAAAGACATGGCAAGAGAAACGAAGAAGTGGAATAGTAAAAGCCACGCGGCAGTTAGACACCGCAAATCAGGGCTATCAAGGGCAATCTTGATGAAGCCGGCAGCTACTTAAACTTACAAGTGTAACCTCGCATAGAACATACAAGAGAGAGCGCAGGCAAAAAGGATGATATATATATTTTGTTTTGGACCCTATAGGCCCAGAGATATGCGCGGAAAGAAAAGAATATGTACGCCTAGCTACCACTGGCTGCATCTAAAGTCCCTGGGTGTTAAGATAAATAAAACAAGAGCTATCTACACGAAATCTGGCGCGAGAACAAGAGTATAAGTCGGTAGAGCAATAGAAAAAGCGTCCAAGATAGTAATAGAGCCATGATTTATTTACTCAGCCTCAGACCCATCAGCCAATTTACCGACCTCGACAATCAGGGAACGAACCAACTCGTGGGCCTCCGCATATTGATTGATAATAGCAGTGCCTCCCTCGCGAGCAGCAATGGCATCGAGACCGTCTACGAGACCTTGAAGTACCTCATTGCGCTCCAGCATGCGGTCGAGGATGATATGGTAAAGGGAGTCGACCTCACGCTCTATCCGTGCGGCGCGCCGTAGGCCATCGTAAATAGCTGGAAGAAAAAGGATTAAGCAAATTAATGGAGAGGAAAATAGAAAGACACGCACCAGGGTCACCGCTCTGTACTAATGGGTCAAGAAGAGTAGCTGCACGGCGGAAATCGTGGGCATCCATGCGAGCAGAGCACCGACCATGACGGTTAGTCTGGCAACGAAGACAAGCTTCCTTGCCTGGCTCGGCACCCTCTTCATATTCACAAAGCTCTGGATGGCCACCGATGCTGCAGTTAAAGCAGGGCCAGAAGAGCTAGAGAAAAGGATGGCGTACCTAAGCATTGAACCAAAAGAACAAGAGGAGAGAAGACTCACATGAGGGACGCGCAAGATATGGGCATCAACATCGGAGTGAACGCCGAAGACGGCGGTACGCTTGCCCTGAGTGGTAGGCCTGTAAAAGAAGTACTGAGCAAACGAGATAAACTAGCAAAGGAAGAAAGAGGTACTTACTCAAGAAGACTAGCAGGAGCGGGAGGCAATGCTGACCATTGAAGACGCTCCAAGGCGTGACGAGACGTGGGTTCATGAAACTGTAAGTTGACCTGGGGATCGAAGGCTCGAGCATACACGGTGTGATCCACATTGTCACGGTGGGGCAGGGTCTTGACGCGCCCAGAGCCTGATGCGATAGGAGGATCCTCAACAGCGATAGGAGTAGTGGAAACCTCCTCCGGGGCAGCCGTAGACTTGGCACCCTTACGGGCACGGCTGGTAGTAGCAGGTGGATCCCCGAGTTTCTTGGCAGCAGCAGCTTTATCGGCGGCACGACGAGCGGCAGCTTGACGAGTAGCGTTTGCACGGAGGGTAGGTTTCTTGTCCTTGACTGGAGCGCGACTCTTGGAACGAGTTGACGAAGCAGGAGGATCGGCTAGAGGAGAAAGAGGAATGACAGACTTCTGCTTGCCCTTTTCAGGCGACAGAGGAAGCGGTGGAGCAGGATCAGTAGGCGCAGCTAAGGGGACGTATAAGAGCCCAGTTAAAGGCTCGCCAGTCAGAGGATGATACGCACGCGGAAGAGGGGACGAAGCTTGAGCACGTTTGATCTTCTTTGGAGGAGGGGGTGCTTCAATGTCACTATCCTCTGTGCCGATAGGAGGGCTGAAGAGGGCCCGTTTCCTTAGAGCAGGGTGAGGTGAAGCGTCACCCAACTCGCGCTCGAGATAGTGGTCGTAGTCTGGCGAAGGGGGTGCTACAAAACCAGATTAGAAGATGGTAACAGACGAGAAAGGAAAAAGCTCACCAGCAACAGCGGACGTCTTCATCGTAGGTGATGAGTTGGCGGTCTTTTTAGGAATAGAAACCTAGGAAAGAAACCATCATTAAGAAATGGACAGGAAAAATAAATGAGGAAACACACGGAGAGAAACTTTTGGGGCCTACGCGAACCTTGCGAACCAGAACCGGGGATAGCCCCGGATGCTGCTTGATTCTGGGAAGCAGGGTAAGCGGCCAGATATTCGGCGAAGCCTGGAAAGGAAGATCAATTGAAAAACAGCGCAGGAGCGCACAGTGACTTACTAGTGGCAACTGCAGTCTGGGGAGTCCGAATCATAGTAGGGCGTGGACGTGTCCTAGAAAGAAAGCCGTGAGTCATGGAAATAGATCGTAAGGAAAGGTGGGACTCACGCGGAACTGGGGGCAGCAGGAGCGAGCTCGTCTCCTTGTTTCAAAGGTGACGGAGTCGAACCCATGCGGACTGGGGCAGCAGGCAAGGGAACCTCCCGGAATGGCCACAAGAACCGATGAGAGACGGAACCAGCACTGCCCTCGTCGTACCCTCGCTCACCCGGAAGCAGAAGGGCTGCGTTATAAGAGAACTGGACGGGGTCATCAGGGAAGCAACTATAAGCAAAGGAGAGAATACGCACTGAACATCGAGCACGCTCTTCAGGAGACACGGCCCAAGAGCGCCAGTCAGCATGCTGAAAGGACTGGGGGATCTTGCCCACTAGCTTGCAAACCTCGAGGCGGAGCGAAATCCCGTACTCTGAGTCGAGAAGACTGTGGTCCCGCAGGCCATCAAGATAAGCGGACTACAGGCTAGAGCGTCAACAGAAAAAGTTCTGGAAAGCAATGCGATGGACATACCAGGTATGGGTGAGCGTTTGAGATTGCACGCATCAAATCCCGAGGAGTGACAGCAGTAGAAACGGCGGGATTGAAGTAGGCGGCTGCATACGTACGTGCACCCCTGAGGTTTACCACCAGATCCTCTATCGGAATGAGGATCGACGGAATAAGCGTAGTCATAGGCGAGAGAGAGCGAATAGAAGAGAGACAAAAGAAACCTAGCGCCGAACACTGGAAAAAGAGACGATGCGCTCCTGCGTGTAACGCAGGGATGGCAGAACAAAGATGGGAGTAAGAAAGAAAGAGGCAACCACGGCGACTTGAAAAATTTAAGCGCTAGAATATCGATTTGACGTAAACGTTGGCATTCTTGACGGAGTTCACACAAGCGTGAGAACAGAAGTGCTGTGATATGACTCACGCGCTTCTTTGATTAAAAATAGAAGTTGCCGCGGTAACCTGGACCCACGCGAACCCACAGAAGTACACTAGAAGGACCGTGGAAGGTCCAGATCTTAGTGAGGGGGATATGACGCGCTCTGAAAGCGTTTACGCGTGTAATTTTGCGAAATGTATTAATACATACATTTTATAATAATAAGTTACCAATGCAGAGAAGCAATGGCTAGAGCGCAGTATTTAAGGTGCAGGCAATGAGATGCCTTGAGTGACGCTGGGTGGAGCGCATGGCTTAACTTGAGAGTGATACTATATAGGTCACACTATGTCTAAAGTCCTAGTACTCGACACTGAGTGCGCTGACAGTGCATACACTACGCGCGCTAAGAATAGAACAGAAGAAGCTTGTGAGATAATTAAAACTTCGTGCAACATTGATCCATGACGCACAAGGCACTGCCGTACTGGCAGATGCCGCTCTAGACTTTAGAATGTCAGAATGCGATTAAATCCGAGGCTTCTGGCTTCGGCCGAAGCGCGCGAGACCTAGACAAGGAGCTGGTTGGTCTAGCTACCATAGAAATTACTAGAAGACATTATTCCGAGATATGTGAGCTGTGCAGAATGCTGCAACTCCGAGGATATACCAAGTAACATCCATACGCGTGCAGAGCACTGCTAACTGACTTCGAGTCACGGAGAAACCAAGAGTCTGGCCCCAGGATGGAGCTCTGAGTAACCACCAAGCTATGGTGTGATGACAACGACACGCGCGGGACCCAGGAAACGGAGTTCCGCAACCCAAATAATACTATATATGGTTGTACTAATTTGTAGGACGTAGACTAGATAAATAGAGCAGTGTAAATTGTAGTATACAAGTTTCGGACCCCCGTTGTAGTCGCGCGCAAGCCCTCAGCTTGACGCCCTAGCATCAGGATCAGTTTGTAACTTCGAGCGAGAGAATATACCTAGAATTGATATCATATTGAGTGAATTGAGTTGCGCGCGAGGCATAGAAAGCTAACGCGGCACTTGTGTGATTGTTAATTGGTTGGGTGACTTGCGCTCTAACCTGAGAAGAAGAGTTCAGTGTCATTGAGGACGCGCTCTTGTGCTTTGAGGGTTTCTTGTGACGCGAGGCACTACAGGTGGCAGAGGTTCAAACCCTTTGGCTTGATTAGTGCTCGCTTGAGGGTATATATTTCCCAAGTGGCATAGGTTCAAACCCTGTGGCTTGCGGACGGTGTTTTATAAGGTTGTTGAGTCTCTGGATCGCATAGGTTAGAACCCTGTGGATCTACGATTGGTTTGGAAGCTCGAGCGCGTAGGTTTGAATCCTGTGGCTTTAGTGGACGGTTTTGTGAAGGGTTTCTGCTTAGAACGCGAAGCTTTGAGTCGTGTATTGTGTGTTTTAAGTTGTTTGAGGTCATTTCGTGTGTCGCTCGAGACTTATTGAGGGTTTTGTGTGCGTCTCTTGACGTTGTGTGTATTGTTACTACACCTTTGCCTTGAGGCCCAGCGACAACTGTCGCTCCTCTTGTTTTAAAAGCCTTTGGACTTAGAGAAATCTAGATACGATACGAGCGCTATCGCTATACGGCGTACTATATATTCTGAGAGTTTGGTTGTGCTAATTCTATCTGCTTCTATCGCATCAGAATCCCCCACGAACTTGAGGGTTTGTGTGTGTAGTGTTGGGTGTGGGTGTGATCAGTGTCTTCGACGCTGTTGCATTTCTAGCTTACGCGCACGGAAGCCACTTCAACGTACCCCTGCTTCCGGGACAACAATCCGTCCTCTCGAGTCTTGAGGCCATGCCAACGGCATTGTATCATCTGCTACTGCCTTTAGATGGAAACAGGAAGATATCAGCATATGAAATGATGGCAGAAATGTTGAATCACTTACCCTCGCTCGCGGGACCTCGATTCATCGTCTCGGTGCAAAAACAAAGTATTGATATGCGCTTTAGAAATAACCTGGAAGATATCAGGGCATAGAACAAAGACAGGAAGGTGAACTCCTTCACCTTTCCTTGCGGGACAACGATCAATGGACTCGAGGCAATATCAACAGCGGTATGATGTCCTCGAGGGATCTCGCACCACTGGAGTGATTGGCTGCTTCAGAAAGAAAATGCAAGAGATCGGTGTATAGAACGACGATAGAAAGCTAAGATCACTTACCTTTGCCGGCGGGACCGCAATCCGTCGACCCGAGGCAACATCGATGGTGGTACAAGATTCACGAGGGTGTTAACAAGGTATTTTCTCGTTGGAATGGATTCTTTAGAGAGACCTGGAAGAGATCAATGTATAGAACGATAAAATAAAGGCAAGACGTGTCACCATTGCTCATAGGACAACAATCCGTCGTCTCGGCGCAATGCCGAGAGCATTCACGAGGTCGGTGATCAGCGTTCATCCTGGAATGTCCGCATAATCGGAGATGAAGCCTGGAATGAAATCAGCTGATAAGGAGATGGAAATCGGAATTAAACAACACACCAAGAAAGATAAAGATGCACATCTATTGGGCCTTCTCGTTTGCGTGGAGGGGTGAGGTCCCTAGAACAATCTGCACGCTACGCCGTTAATTTGGAGGACGGGTTCCTGGAAAGAGCGAACACAGGCACCTAAATGAATCGGGATATCCCGATGAAGAGAATCTGACTGTATCAAGTCCGCGACGCGTCTGTCAGTAAACGTGATGATAGTTTTCACGCCATCCACGTGTTGCAATATTTCGATTGATTGATGCCGCATTCTATACTCGCTTGTTATCACAACGCTCTGTGAAGGAACGTAGCATATCGGCGTCATCATTCAGTCTCAGGAAATACCTGCCTACTCCTACATCAATTGTAAGTAAAAGGTAGAAGAGAGTTCAAGGGAACGTACTGAGTATGCACGGACCAGGCGCTAGACAGTTCAATCCCGACGTTCAAGAATTGTGTTAGACGTGGTATCAGTACGAGACGCACACGAACTACGTATTTGATTTTACTTTCCTTTTTCGTTTACATTGCACAGCCTCGCATCTCAGCTTTTTACCAACACGCTGAGATGTGAGTACTTCTACGTATATTCGTCCTAGTATCATACTTACCATATTATAGTAACGCTACGGCTATTCTATTCAGGTATATAATACAAAGCTTTTTACCAACACGCTGAGATTAACGCTATGGCTATTCTATTCAGCGTCGCTCTCATTTTTCTCTCGAGCCTACTTTCCATCACCACGTCCAAGCACCTACCTCGTTAACTCCAACAGGTTATGGGCCCCACTACCAGCATGTCAATGACAACTGCCATAAAGCTAGTCAGCACAACAAAGCTCGAAGACGATGGATCGAACTGGGTAGCATTCAAAGAAAAAACTACTGTCAAGTTCCTGGACAAGGGTCTTGGCCGACACCTACGAGGAACTGCTCATGTACCCCCTCACCCAGTTGAGCACAAAGGGAAATTCTACCGGTCTACCGACACTGCGTTTTCACACCCTCTCTCGGATGATGACCTGGAGAAGCTGGAGGATAAGCTTGAAGAGTATGAGCAGAAAGAGGCAAAGATGCGCTGCATCATCTATGAATCCATCTCCGACTCTACCTTCAATGAGATCAAAGGCGAAGCGACAGCCGCTCTCGTCTGGAAAAAGCTTGTTGCCGTCATGACTGGCAAGGGCGACCTCGTATGTGAACACCTCCTGACCCGGCTCAGCAACATGTCCTGCCCTGATGAAGGCAACATGCGAGAGCACCTTGGTGAGATGAAGATCCTCCGTGAACGTATTGAGGGCATGGGCCTGAAAATCGAAGACAACCAGTACACGTCAATGATCCAAAAATCGCTCCCACCTTCCTATGACCACATCCACTGCACCCTCTCCGCAGCCAGCAAATTCACTGGAAAACCCCTCACATCAGACATCCTTGTTGCAGCACTGCATGAAGAATGGGATGAAGAAGTGGCCTCGAAGGCCACAGCTGAAAACGTGGCAATGTCTGCTCAACGGCAGAACAAAGGAAGAGGTCAGGGCTCAGGGGGGAAGTCAAAGCAAAGGCCAGACAGATCCCACCTTAAATGCACGAACCCGGTATGCGGTAAAACCGGCCACCTCATTGCGGATTGCTGGTGCGAGGGTGGTGGAAAAGCGGGTCAAGGCCCAGCTTCAAAAAAGAACAAGGCTAAGGGAAAAGGGAAGGCGAAGGAATCAGCATCAGCGGCCATTGATGAAAGTGATGACGAGCATGTCATTGCGGTTGTAGCTGATGACAACAATGACTCAAATGTGGCTTTAATGTGCACATCGGACTACAAGGCCGAGGGCGATGCTCACGTAGCAAGGGGAGAAGAAGTTACAGCGATTGCTGATTGCGGAGCTTCGAAAACATACTCACCCGAACATTGGAGATTCAAAAATTATACCAACATTGACCCGAAACCCATCAAAGCCGTGAATGGTGAAGTCTTCTATGCAGTAGGCAAAGGGGACCTTCAAATGCCATTGCCTATGGGTGAAGATCAAAAGCCCACCATCGCAAGATTCCGAAATGTGTACCATGCACCGAAAATGGCATACACCCTCATATCCCTATCGCATGTCAGCCGTGCTGGATTTCCCATCCATATCGAACCCTCTGATCATACCATGTATATCCGCACACCACGGCCTGATGCTAAGGTCATAGCCAAGATCCCCGAAACCAAAGGCTTATACATCATCTCAACCCCAGGCACACGCCAGACCACGGGAGCAAAACCAGATGTCGCCATGGCGGCAGGTAAGCTCAAAGTGAACATCACTGAGCTACACAATATCTGTGCTCACCGAAGCCATGCCACTCTCCGTCGCATGTACGTTGATGGCCATATTGAGGGAATAGAGCTTGACCTGGATTCCAAACCGGAATTTTGCGAGACCTGCGTGAAGGCCAAAGCGAAACGTAAACCGTTCCCCAAACAAGGCCAATACGAGTACGTTGAGAACACTGGTGACAAGGTTGTTGGCGACTTAATGGGTCCGATGTCTGTCATATCGCTCGGGGGAGCACGCTATGCCTGCACATACCGTGACCTACATACCCATGAATCAAAATCCGAGTACCTATCAAAGAAATCGGGTACCTTTGGGTCATACAAGCACTACGAGATCTGGATCAAGGTCCAGCGTGGTGTCGAGGTCATAAAGATCCTGGGTACGGATCGAGGGGGAGAATTCCTAAGCGACGAATTCACTCAGCACCTCAAGGCAAAGGGGACAGAGCAGCACCTCACAGTACACGATTCCCCACAGTCAAATGGAATTGCCGAACGTTCCAATGGGTATCTGATGGACACGACAAGAGCATTCCTAATCAGTTCAGGATTACCAAAATATCTATGGGCTGAAGCTCACCGGCACACTGAATGGGTCTACAACTGCACCCCAACAAAAGCAATACCATCAGGAAAAACCCCGTTTGAGATGGCAACTGGCAGGAAGCCCAACATCTCCGGTCTTCGTCCATGGGGATGCCATTGCTGGGTCCGAGTCAAGGCACCAGAAAAGCTTGGGGAACATGCTGTTGAGGTGCACTTTGTGGGAATTGATACTGAAGCCAAAGGCTGGAGGATTTACTGGCCTGGAAAGCAAAGGGTCAGCATTGAACGCGATGTTTACTTTAACAAAGAGGACCTGACTCCAGAACCATTCGTTGTCGAGGGGGAGGATGAAGATATCGACTCTCCTCAGGCTCCAAAGCCATCTATGACCCCTCAGCCCACCGAAAATCAACCAGACGAACCACAAAATCCCACAGAAACTCACCCAGAACGTCCGGAATCTCCACTCACAGACATTGAGTCTGATCCCACTCCTCAGCCAAGCTGACCCAAGCACTCTGCAGCTCCAAAACCAGGCCAACTCGCACAACCAGACTTGCGTAAACGTCCCACCACTGCTGGAATAGTGGTGACTGTGCCCGAAGATGAGTCAGACGATGATGATGATGAAGAGCCATTGGGCCCCTCACTGGTAGACTATGCCATGATAGCGGATATCGAACCAGTGACCATGAAAGAGGCACTGAGCGGTCCTGATGAAGGGGAATGGCGTGAGTCAATGCTTGCGGAGGTAAGGCAGTGCGAGAAGAAGAAAGCGTGGAAGGTGATGAAAAGAGAAGACGTTCCCACGAATGCAAATATCGTGGACACGAGGTTCGTTTACCGGGTCAAACGGAATGAAACTGGCGAGCCCGAAAAGGCAAAGTCGCGTTTCGTAGCCAAAGGATTTACTCAAGTCCAAGGTGTCGACTACTTTGACACTTATGCCCCAGTTGTCTGTCTCCCAAGTCTCCGCATCCTTCTATCCATGGCCGCATCTCGTGATGCAATAATTGATCAAGCCGATATCAAAAATGCGTACCTGCATGCCAATATCACTGAGGAGATCTATATCAAGTTTCCGAACAGATATGAAGAATTCTTCGAGATCCCGGAACACCTCAAGGGCCAGGATGTCTGTGCCAAGCTACTCAAGTGTCTGTATGGCACAAAGCAAGCAGGCCGAGGCTGGTACCAGACCCTAAAGTCAACGATGATCTCTCTCGGGTTCACGGTTAGCAATGCGGATGAAGCCGTCTTCTATCGGATTGAGTCAGCGACAAAATACACCATCATCGCAGTTGCCACGGATGACTTTACCATCATAGCAGACTCCCAAGAAGAGTCAAACCGATTTAAATGAGAAATCGGCTCCCATTTTGAACTAGTCGATCTCGGGCCTATTCACTGGCTGCTGGGTATGCACATTACTCGGGACTGGGAAAATCACACCATCAGCATTGGACAGCCTGCATATATTGACCAGATTGCGAAACGATTTGGCATTGAGGACATGGCCCCATTTGCGACGCCGATGGAAGCAAATCTCGATTTAAACCCAGAATCACCTTCTGTGTCCACGGAACCAGTCACACCACGCGAAAAAGCACTCTATCGCGAACTCCTGGGCTCCCTCATGTACGTCGCAGTCGGATCTCGCCCTGAAATCAGTTATTCGGTCTCAGCACTCTCGCAATACGTGGAGGAACCGCGCTCAACGCACCTAAAGGCCGGATTCCGAGTCCTTCGTTATCTCAAGGGCACGCGCGACCAACGGCTCGTAATCGGTGGCCCTGATATCAATCCTAAGGGCTATCACGATGCAGCATATGCTAACCAGCCCGGGCGGAAATCTATGTCCGGATTCGTGCTGTTCATGGGTCAGGGCGCTGTCATGTGGACATCGAGAAAACAACCAATCGTTACCGTCTCCACAGGCGAATCGGAGTACGTCGGACTGACGCCAGCATCCAAGAACATGATCTGGCTGCATAAAATCCTTTCCGAGCTCTCCACCTTCATCGCGAACCCTTCCATCTATCCAACTGAACCCACTATCCTCTACTCTGACAGCCAAAATGCCCTCTCTATTGCCAAGGATTCAGTATTCCACAAACGTACAAAGCATATTGGAGTTCGTTACCATTTCATCCAGCAAACTGTTGAGCAAGGCCACATCAAGCTGCAGTACTGCCCTACTGATGACATGATTGCTGATGTCCTGACAAAGCCGTTGGCTCGTCAAAAGTTCAAGAAGTTTACGGAAGCGCTGGGCGTTGTGTAAACGAGCCGCGTACGTCTCGAGGGGGAGTGTTAGATGTGGTATCAGTACGAGACACACACGAACTACGTATTTGATTTTACTTTCCTTTTTCATTTACATTGCACAGCCTCGCATCTCAGCTTTTTACCAACACGCTGAGATGTGAGTACTTCTACGTATATTCGTCCTAGTATCATACTTACCATATTATAGTAACGCTATGGCTATTCTATTCAGGTATATAATACAAAGCTTTTTACCAACACGCTGAGATTAACGCTACGGCTATTCTATTCAGCGTCGCTCTCATTTTTCTCTCGAGCCTACTTTCCGTCACCACGTCCGAGCACCTACCTCGTTAACTCCAACAAATTGCTCCAATGATGTTCCTTGATCCGCTGGCCGGACCTACTGAGGAGCAAGGAGGAAAATTAGAATGGCGTCGAGACAAGAAAACAGAGACGCACAATACGGTTGAATACGCATCTATTCTCTAGTCTTGTCACGGAGGTTGGAATCCCAAGGTGGTGAAATCGAATACCCATTAAATGGAATTATCATTCGAATAGCTTCGCGTTCATAATGTTGAGCGGGCCCCATGTCTAGACGCTCAAGTTTTGAAAGTTGGGATGCAGGCTCAGACCGGCCCAGTGTGGTCGGTAATTTGCAAAATGAGACTTTCGAGCTGTACGACGCGTTCAGCAAGAGAAAAAACGGGAACAGCCTGGCAACACACCCAGCACCAGCAAGAACCTTCGCTAGATGACATAACGCCAGCTCGCCGTTCTCCATACCAGCCGATGCCCGTGGTCGACTATTATAAACGTACCCCTGCGTCAACCGGTTGAACCTATATTGGCGGCTGCCCAGCGATATATCCTTTACAGCACCGTTTGGTCCCCACTGGCCCTCTATCCCCAGGCCGAATTCATTCTTGTCCAGAAAATTGGGACTCAATTTTCGGACTGGCTTTCGTTGCTGAATGACTCGTCAAGGGCGGCGGAGACCGTCCTTGTCGCTATGATCGGAAAAGAGGAAGACGGAGACCTGTCGAGGTCCTGGGGATTTCCTTCAGTGTCATGTTGGTGGAAGTAATTCACGCAATAGGACGCCGGTCGGCGTTTACCCTGCCCTAAAGCTTTCACGTGAATTGCCGCGTGGATTTCACAATTTACTTCAGCCCCGGGCCGGCATCCTCCTTTAAGATTTTAGGCATCGGTTCAGCGAGCTTGTGGTGAATTCTGTACCCGTTAGCCGTACGAATGCTATCATGTACGAGACTCGGTATTAAGGTCAGCCCTGTATAATTTTCTCACTAACCGACATTTTAACCAAAGATCAGGACGGCATCGGTTTGTTGGGCCTTCCTCTAGTCATACTCTCCCTCGTATAGTGCCCTGTCTATTTCAAATTCATCTCCCAAAAAGCATGGAAATCCTTCTAGCTTTATAGCAGAGATCCTCGTGACTTGGGTAGTTTTTAGCTGCCTATGTCACTGCGGTTACTAAGACTAATCTCAATTCAATAGTACGTGTACATGTATCGTAACAAAGACCGTAACGTATATCCTCTGATAGTCTTCAAGTTGATGTCGCTTACAAACTTGATTCAAGGACCGATACAGCATAGCACGATTACACTCTGATCTAAAGTGCATTCATCTGTGTCCATTCACCTTCGTCCTATTCAAAACAAGCCCTTGGCATAATTGACAAAGTTTTACCTCCGAACTATTCCCTGCACACAAACTCCTCCCAAAAATCCCCCAACCTTACATCCATTCCTTCTATTTTCCCGGGTTCCCGGCTAATAGGTCCCGGGCGATGCTGTTTCCGATTGTATAGAGAACGATGTCAACATCCGTCAGTAACGTAAGTCTATGACTCCGCACAAGACTTTGTCTTCACAGAAGCTTTACTGATATGTTCCAGCTGGAAACCAATAGATTCGGACGACGCATTCGTTTTGTACGGTTCGAATACGAGGTACTTGACGAATCCTCTCGACAGTCCGAAAACGTCTTCAGAATTCAAGCTGGTAAAATTTCCCCGTCGAACTCCGTATGCTGTTATCACTTACAGAGAGCATACCCTTCAAACCCTATGGAACCGTCGTTGTCATCACAAGCTGGACCAACATCATGGTCTCAAGTCTCGACGTCAGGATCCGACTTACCTCTGCTGCTTCACATGCGACGGTCACTGAAACCAGCTTCTATTCTCAATCGTGGACGAGCTATGTATTTCTTCATGAAACGGAACCCCACTCACACTGGCCCACGTAGCAACCATCTTTTCACGCCGTGAGACTGCATTAGCATGGGTTATGCTAACCTGATCGTTCAATCCAATGTCTCTTTCCTAGCGCCACAACCCAATTTAATCGATAGGCTTTGCCATTCTCCTCGCGAGCTTGTCGGTGCATTCGACCGGCGACACTGTATCCCGACATCTGCATGGTTCATCACATCGCCACGAAGAAGGTGACCAATCCCCTCTCTGGTTGGCTCTCAGGCTGATGCCGTTACACATCTTTCCAGATGCGGCATCAAATAGTCTTCCATCTGCTACGTCCAGCCCTATGGCCGCAAGCCGTTGATCTTAGTTGCTCGACGTACTCTCCCGGCTCCGTACGCGTGCCTACGACGCTATCGATAATATTACACAATGCTGTATAATGATGATGATCATGACTTCGCCTACCGCGATCAAAGTTCTCGTGTTCCGGGATGATTCTGCCCCTTGGACCTACTGGACTGCTCTCTTTGAATGGAACTTAACTTTTAAGCTGGTCTTCGAAGCCTGTTGCAGACATTTCCTCAATCACCTACTTATCTGGGAGGTCGCGCGCAAGAATACTAGGGATACTAATGAATGCTCTAGTAGTGTGGTCATCCAGGACCATATAGTACGCTTATTGACGATCCACAGCCATCATCACCACAGCGAAGCTAGTCTTCCACGCTAAGCGGCGTCTATTTTCGTCTTCGTGCGCCTTGGCTTCTCCCGTTTACGATAAGTGCTGTGTCATCAAAACTGCTTTCTCATTATTGCCCCGAACTTCTAATAGGGAATGATACACCCATACCTTTCAAATGACAGACGGTCTCGCTTGCGTCTCTATATCAAACAAGGACTAAGGTCCTCAGCTTCTCTTTACCTGTGAACCACACCGTGAAACTTTCGAGTTCCAACTACTAGCTCAGAATGTCTCGTCGATATTCAACCCCGGCTACTTGCCCAGGACCTCACGGTATGGAACCCGCATTTACTTTGACTTTGACTTGAAGCCTATTCATTTCCGTTTCGATGGTCTGACTCAGGGTTTTTTAGTGCGCTAGGAACACCCGCAGTATCAGCATCCTCAAGGATCTCGATCCTACGGATTACTTTACTGCTTATTCTTCCCCAAATTCACATCACAGTCCGCGTGAGAACGTAATTCTATACCCATCGTACCGGAAGCATGAAACGAACTAATGCGATGCTTTACGTCTACCTATCATGTTTCTGTTGGAGTTCGAGCACGGGAAGGGACGAAAAGAGCAACTCGTTTAACCTATGTATGTCGACATGGTGGTAAACGGTAAAGAAAGGAAAGCTATGGGTACGGTAAGGAACGGGTTCGGAGCCGATTGATTCCGACGGCTCGGAAGACAGCCACCACTAACTCCAATAGTTTCTTTGCAGCGCAGTGCGAATGCGGAGAGGCGAGGTCGTGGAACGGCTGTCGATAAGGATGAGCGGGGCGACTGGCTGGGGAATGTTGTTATTGATGAGAACAGCAAGCTGGTTGAGCGATGCACTGCAGAGGCCGGTACATTTTTAATGGCCTAAAACGGGATCTTAAATGGTTTCGTTTTCAGCTTCAGTTTTTACGCCCTTGATTTTCCCGCTATAAAACGAAAAGGTACCTCAAGTCCATTATTCTATATGGGGAAAAGTTTTTCATACCGTTTTACTTTGGTTTTACTGATGGCCTTTTCAGGACCGAGAAAGGCTTCGCTAAATCAAAACCTTTTAATGTTTCGTTTTTTATCAGCTAAAATGAACTGGCCTCTGCTGTGATATGGCAAGGGATTGTTCGTCGAAGGGCGGGGAGTGCCGTTGATGCTCGTCGTCAAAGACTATGTAAGGCGTGAGTACACTGCAATCCAAAATGTCGGCCATGCCGGTTTCGGGACCGCCACCGGACACCGTCGAAACACCGTCTCTTTTTAAGATGACAAGGCATCGGAACAACGAGCTTGTTGCAAACTCTTGCATCGTTAGCTGTAAGAAGACTATCCGCGATGGGGCGAGAGTTAATAATATCATTTATGTAAGGTAAGAATTTAGTCCCTCACTAACCGACTTTTTAACCAAAGATCACCCCACTGGACCTTCCTCCAGAGCCTTCCCCCTCTCACGCGTACAATGCCCTATTTATCTCATGTTTATCTTGACCCTTGCAGCCGAAAATTCCCAGCATCGAAATTTTCTAAGGATAAGAGATCCTCGTATGTCCTGTAACTTTCAGCCACCTATGTAGGTAAAGTTTGAATGCAACAGATACCATGCTTATATTTATCTTAGCAAGGACCCCGCTCGCTGCTCGGCTATCGCAAATATGTTCTATCATGAGCAGCCGGAGCCGTGATATCCCTGTTTGATGCATTATCCATCCAGTGCTTTGTTGTGGCTTGGAGAACGACTTCAACATCCGTAAGTTTATCGCTCCACGCTAGACTTCCCTTCGATCCTAGCTAGGAACCAATCAATTCGGACTGCGCGTTCGCTTCGTACAGCTCGAATATGAGATTCTTGACGAACCCTCTCGACAGGTCTTCAGAGCTCGTGCCGGTAAAATCATCCGCTGTCGGGTATCAAATCAGTACTAAAACGGTGCTTTATAGAGGCGGCCCGGGCATATATTCTTTGATCTCCAGAGTGACCAGCCTTCCCTTCGAAATGTACATGAAACAGAAGAGCGCCCCGCGATCCGGGTTCTCATATGAGCCTTTGGTCTTGATTTGGCAGAAAGGTTCTCGTGGATATCACTTTCTGTCGGTCAACCTCCAGTGACACCGATCCACGAGTGTAACACTTTCCACAACAGACCGGGGAGTCACGCTCAAGAAACACATGATTGTGACAGAAGAAAAGTCAATGCTTCTCAAACACGAGAGCCCATTTAGAGTCGATTTTAACATTCGAAAGGCTGGAGACTCGTTGTAGGTATGTCTAGTAATGGGGTCCTGCCATAGTCCACACCTCTATCACGGACGTAGAGGTGCGTGAACCGATGTACAATGTATCTCCACTGATCAATGTACAATTTATTGATGTTCACGATCTCCAGTCTGCATTCCACTGGCTGCTCCACAGCAAGTGGGCTGTTGTTAGGATCAAGTGCAAGCTGTGCAAAAGGTATCGATGGCGAGTTTCCAACGAGTGTTACACCATTGACAATCAACCGTTCAAATGATATGTGTTAGCGGTAGGTGACAGGAGGATCTTCAAGTGTACGGGTAAGCTGGACCAAGATGCCAACGATAAATCGTTTGTCCTAAATAGGATTCACTGCAGATGCGATGATGTCTAGGTATTCTGGCAACGCGAAAGAAGACAGAACAACTTATTCACAGGATACAACCCTTCATGCACTGTCTCCACCACCGCCCTTGATGGTATGTCGATGGTCAGTGCGGCTCACTCTCCAATCATTGCGTAATTGTCGATCGAATCCTAAATATGTTTAGACGCTGCGACACAACGTAAACAGTTGAGTCTACTGTCTTTATATCTATCGCGTTAACTGACCTTCGATTCCTCCCATATCTAAACTTTCCCTGGTCGTACGGCCAGTATGTTTTGCGTTAGTTCTTTAAATGATGGGCATGCTAACTGATCCGCAACTTATCCTTATCTCAATGCGAAAATAGAAAAGTCATTCAAGTTGCAGATAATACAGATATCCTGTGCTCTTTCGCTAAGCATGTCGTCGATGTTTTGCGTATATTCTTTTCTGGATGTTTGACAACACAGGATTCGGAATTGCCACCCATATAACCTGGCCCTCACCCGTCTGTTGGATATCGAGCTCGTGGCTCGCGTGTTTATTGGTAATCAGTCACGTGTACGTATCGGTAAATTTTCGTAGCTACGCTTTTCTCTTCTTTACTCGATTGACTACGTACGCCGTCCTCATGTACTCCGTCAATCCCGTATTCGTGCTCTGATCCCTTGTATGCTTCCACACCTGCAAGATTATTTCAACACCGTCAGTGTGAATACGGCCATCAGTGCATAATAAATAGTACACTGTACAGCTCAAGGTTCTGGAAACCTCCCGCCAAGGCGTCTCCCAAAACGTGTGCTATTTTAGTTGGAGGCTTGATGGAGGAACATTGATATAAAGTCTTTTGACTGCCTGGGGCAATGCTGATCTAACTGGCACAACGCCGAACGGTAGACCTGCCCAGGCACAGCTATTATGGTAAGGGCCACAGCCATCAGCGAACTGGACCAAGCCATACAGTACGGTTTAACGGTTATTGAAAGTGCGATAATTGTGCTAGTTATTTCACGGACGCCGCTGATTCACGTCTACTGTCTAAGGTCCTCTACGCGCGCGGCTCTCTCCCGTTTATAATAAGCGCTCCGTCGCCAAGTAGATCCGCCTATTATTCTCCTCGAACTTCTGATACAACCAGATATCTAGATTCAAGGTTTAATGTTGGACGCTCTCGCTAGCATCTTATGTGACTAGGGACTCTGGATCCTTCGTTTATCGTTCCCCATCGATAACACTGTGTAAAGTTCGAGTCCCCACAAAGTGTTCTTGGCCTAGATTCTCGGAGATACAAACCTTGCGGAGCCAATGCCAGGCATACGTCAGTATCTGGTTTCTCATGCTCGTGCAAATTTGGGCTCACCTTTCTAAGCCTTCCAATTCAATCTAGAGTTTCATTTCGGTGTACTTCAAAATCAAGCACCTTTAGAGACACAACAAGGTTTGCGTCCAGTGAATTCTCGTGAGATATTGTGCCTCTGTGCGGACTTTGCGATAGACTTCACTGCATCGAATATCTGACAGAGAGAGACATCAGCTCAAGTGAAAACGGTGGCTTCGGTGGTTCAAGGAAGGCTGGCGACACAGCGAGATAATGCGAGTGAGGTAGGATGCGTCAAATGGAAAGATGGCGGAGCCTATCTAGCAGAATAGCCGTCTGAGGCAAGTTCCTAGATGGCTATTTTTTATGACCCTGAGAGGGGGGAGGTCTTCCTGGTGGGATGCGAGTACGTAATACTTATTAGAAGTTCGACTTCTGAGGTCCAGAAACCAATCCCAGTGAAAGGTCGGTTGAGCCTAGTTAAGCAAAATCAAGCCCAAGGAAAAAGTCAATGCGGCTTTGTCCCGCCGTATGTGAACGCAAAATCGGTTTGTGAGAGGGTATGTACGAGTTCCTGATGCGAGGTCAGCGCATGCCTCTTCCACCAATCAAGGGGGTACCGAAAGTGATAAAATTACTTCGCTCATGAAACGATGTGAAGCAGACTCACCGAGCGCCCATTTCGATGTCATCCCGTGTCCGGCATTTGCCGCAACCGTGGCACCTAACTGGGAACAAAATGAGAACCCGGCGGAGGTTGCTTGGAAGCTGACGACAACGATGCAGCACCATTTCGCCCGCACAGAGGCTTGCAAAATTCTCCTTACCCCTGGAACCTGTATTACTTCAAAAATGATGACACGCAAAAGGTTTTTAGGTTGAGATACCTATGTGATCGCAGGCAATGCCATCATCAGGCCACACGTCAAGTCGCGCTTCGATTCTTGGAGCACACGTCAGTGTACACATGGCATTATCCCTTGTTTATAGTACACTAAAAACTTTGTTCGTAGTTTCATCGTTTTCGGAAAGTGCAGTAACATCGAAAGCCCCACCTTTTGACGAAAGGACGATTCGGTATTATCCGCTTCCCAAGATCCCGGCATTGTTTCCTGGTTGCCTGGAAAAGTGTTCAACACACCACGAGCATTGCACGTACGTAAAGGATTCTAGCCATTCAGCACAGTCAGTGACTTTCGGCCGAGCACCTTCTGTTGGCTTTACTAGGAACGACCCTTTACCGGAACCGGTACGTCACTATACCGGTGCAAGTCCTTGTGAATACGGTCCTCAGTGCATAGTACAACACCATACATTTCAAGGTCCCGGGAAGCTCCCACAAAGATATGTCAAGAAATCTTTGCCACTTTAGTAGGAGGTTTCATGGGGGAACATGGGACATTTGGCTGCCCGACACAACGATAGACGGTACCTGCCCAGGCACGGCTACTATTACAGCCGCGATTGTAAGGGCCGCAGCCATCAGCGAATCCTTGGCGAATCCGACCATGCAGCGTACAGTGCTGTTATTGAAAGTGCGCTAATTATGCTAGCCTTTCACGCTGAGTCCTGACTCACATCTCTTGTCTTCTCTGTACGTATTTATCTGGATGTCTCCGGTTTATGATAAGCAATCTGTCGCCCAGTCTGCCTGTTTCTCGGATCCGCACATTATACCCCTCGAAGTCCTAATAATGAATGATATAACCAGACATATCAAGTCAAGCTAAATGATGGTGCTCCCGCTGGCATCTAAGATCATGCATATCAACTAGGAACTCGGGATCCTCATTTTCTCGTTCCCCATTGATAACACCATGAAACTTTTAAGTTTTGAGTCCCCAATGCTTGCCTAAAACATCTCCTAAAACACCTTCATTTCCGGTTTCTTGGTCTAACCCAAATATTTTCTAGCATGCTAGAAACGCCCGCAGTATCAGCACCCTTGACGACTTTCACCTTAAATTGCGGACGGCGACGGTAATCTGGATTTCCAGGCGAATTTTTGGTCCAAATATGGCAGTCAGATTACCAGCCCGCTGACATAACAATATTTCGGCTTGTTCCGTCCTTGTCACACCATGATATCGGCCCGACACCATTTTGAATGGCCACAACACCGCCGAGAGCGCACACATAATTGATATGAAGGCAGAAAGGAAGTCACTAGTTACAAAAATTCAGAAGAATAGGTTAGACAATATTCTCCAATGATTATATCCAGTTGCCGTGGTAATTTGCTGCAGGTTATCTTGCTCTGTTGCCGTGAATGCTGGGGTAGACGGTGAGCGGGAGGAGCGGGAGCTGGAGCACACGGTTTCAGCTGTTTCAGTCACACTGTAGTCACAGATGTCATTATGTCATCGAGCTGGAAATCTGACTACCATATTTGGACGGTGCCTGACCCAAAATTTGCTCGGAAATCCAGATTACCGTTGCCGTCCGCAATTTAAGGTGAAAGTCGTCAAGGGTGCTGATGCTGCGGGAGTTTCTAGCGTGCTAGAAAATATTTGGGTTAGACCAAGAAACCGGAAATGAAGGTGTTTTACCAAATATCACATGTACAACATCTCAGCGGGAGCTCTACACCAAATTCGCAACAGTCCGGGTGAGAGCGCCATATCACACTCATCGTACAGGAAGCATGGATCAAACTAATACGGTTCCTTCCATTGAGCATGTCTGCTTATCAAATTTCTTGGCGACATCTCCCGAAGACCTTGTATGACTGTGGTAGTCTCTCGTAGACAGACGACGATACAGACCTTTTGATCGGAGGGAGGGACGGTCTGTATGTAGTCTGTTGTTTATGTACCCCCCTTTGGTAGCGGTTCGATTCCATTACGTAATGGCCTCACACGAATCTTTGACGCGTTCACTTACTCCTCCATATCGACGTGATTTCATCCATTTCTTCACAGAACGTGAATTAATATTTCATTTATTGACTTTATCTAATCTAAATACATGGGCACTCCGGAAAAAATAACAGGATATCCCGCAAAGACATCTCCTGTCATCAATTCACCCGGTATCCACTTTAATATGACGAGTTGAATGTTTAGTCCTGCAAGGTCCATTCAGAGGATTTATGAAGCCATAAGATCACGTCACGATGAAAAGAGAAGAGGAATACCCGTCGAATTGAATGTAATGGTGTTGCGATGGTGGTGGAACTGGCTCAACCAGTGATGGGAATCTATTTCTACATTTGGGTGATGATGTAACAAGGTCGGACCGGCCCCAAGGGGGGCGCGATTAAAACTAGACTATGACTGTGGATGATTGCATCAAGATTGCATTATATCCACTTAAAAAAACACTTTAACCGCCACGAAGAAAATGCTATGGCATTACAGCATCCTCTGGTACATGTACCTATAAAGTCTTGCTTTTCACCTGATATCTTCTTCAAATCTCCCTAGCTCATTCTCTGCTCCCAAGTGCGTCCTCTGAGCAAATGACGAGCCATCGAAGCGTGTCAAGAGTTTTCTGCTGTTTCATAACCTCTCTCTTATTTGTCATCATTGTTCCAACCTTATGCATTAACCTCATTCTGAGGCTAAGCTCTGCCAGAGACCTCTCTTATATGACACTCCCACTAAAGTATACTGGGGATGAAGATAGAACTGTAAGACTCCTCACTCGTTCATGCACCAGCATGCACCGCTGATCCTACTAGAAGATCTCTCTCCACGTTGACCTGGTCTCAGCTGATATTCTTCAATCCACTATGCTTGTGGAGTGGACTGGCCGGTGGGATACCTGCAATGTTAATTGCACAGAGGTTAACATCTTCGTTGAAACGTGAGCCTTTTCATGTATGGCTCTCAATAATGTACCATATGAATATCCATTTTGGAGAAATTTATCTCCTCCAGATGACAGATGTGATGATGGTCCCTCCAGTAACAACAGACCCACAGAACCTGTCTTCGTATGGAACACTACCGCCAGGATGAATTCGAGCTATGACCCTCTGAGCAACTATCCCACGTTCCGCATGGAACTCAACATCTACCCAGTGTACGACCGTTTTCACCAGGACTCAGTGCTGATCAGCCATGGAACTTTGGCGGACTACCCTTTTGACCGGTACTACACTCTTTTAGTCGTGTTACTTATCTGACCTTATCCACCAATGTGTCAGTTACGAGTCGTTAATAATCGCTTTTGCTCAAGAGGTATTGACAAATAAGTCTGTCTCCCTAATCCTTGATTCACCATCTCGACTCATTGCGTAAGCGTTCTCTTCCCTTGTCATTTGACCACCTGACAGAACTTCTTTGAGCGACCTCAAAATTACAACTGACAATATAGGGCCAGACCCCACCTACTTCGCGGACGTAGACCTTGAAGGAATCATTTATACTTCTGTAACCCTCCAACGCAGCACCCTTGTTATTGGGTACTGTCTGGTTATCACCGTCACATTCTGTTCGGGTGTTCCTCTTATACTCCATGGATTTTTTAAGCTTATACCTTTCTTACATACATAGGGCTTGTCACTCTAATGATTTGTCTCATTATGATCACATCCGTGATCTTCGGCTTCCGACAACGGAATGAGATCGTTGTAGTCCCGATCGGGACTGTATTCGCCTTTACCCAACTACGATCCACCATGCCTGGGGCTCCCGATGGATTTGGTACGTCGTTTATCTTGATCTACAGGCGCCAGGGCTTTGACTCAATCGCCAACTCTGCCAGGCGATATCCTTGGTACATCCTGCTTCATATCAGTGGCCATCACGCCATCACCCAACTTACCTCTTCCCAACACAGATTTTCTTGGGCTACTACCATGCCTCGTTCTTCTGTCGATCTGCGTACGTGCATGACATTCCTCTCGTCCAAATATTCATTTTCATATGATAGGCCGTGACAATGGTTGGCATCTACTTATTCGCTGACCCACATGATCCGTCTCGTAAAACCTTCACTTGGGACGAATTAGGTATGCTTTCATCAAAAGTCTGATGAAATAATACTCAGCGAGCTTGCAGTGAATGGGTTGCGTTTTTTTATCCAGCGCATTTGGAATGCTGCCAAAGCATGGGCACAACGTGCTCGACTTCGCATTTGCATAGCGAGACGGAAATCATCTAAGATTCCCTCAGCTAATCTTGATTGCTAAAATCGGGCTTGAGCTTGAGTTTGAGTGAGCAAATAAGAGCAGTGGACTCTAAATAGACCATAACTGACATCATTTCTTGAAAACCTATTTACCTACAACTTCTGACTACCTACGTATGCAACGTTTCGGCGTCTTCTCTACTTTCTCTAGGATTTATACCGCCATGTCGCACCTTTAACCTACTTTTCTCTCGCAATATGCGTCAATTCATACTCTGTTCTCGGGTGAAGGCCTGCATCGCGTCAGATTCTTATAATACTACATACACATGTTCCATGCTGAACAGGACTAACCGCGGTTGCTAGAAATTGGGAGAGAGAACATGGACCGATCGGTCTTAACAGTCACCTGTTATGATTTCCATCGTTGTCGTTGTCATATTCTTTGCATAGGACGGTGCGTCAGCAAAGTATGGGAAATCCACCTGTTCTTGGACCGCACTTTGCAGCTTAAGGATCAGAGGGCAGAGTCGCGGCTTTTCTCGGTGTATCCACATGAGGACTCGTCCTTTCAAAGGCACCAGGAACAATGGAGGTCGTTGATTGCGTTCATTTGAACAACGGAATAAGCCTGAGGTGCGTGAGCCAGTTGGTCAAAGCAGCAGTGCTTACGAGAACCTACACAGAACGTTAGCAATAGATAATAGAGCCTTGGACGGATCCAGAGCGTCCCATACACGCGAAAAGGTCACTTGAGCTCTTCTACCAGTAACTCATCACGAATTGTGTCCCAATAAGTTCTATGTGGAAGCGAAGAGGAAGATGAGACATGAGACCAAAAATACCGGAGTGAAGTCAGGGCAACGCAGCGGACACTCAGTATTGCAAACCTCAGCTTTCCACCGGGAGCTCTCAGCGCTTACTATGAGCACGAAGATCATGCTTTTCCTCAATTCCAGATCATTTCAGTCTTGAGCTTCTCGATTGGTTGGAGAACAAACAGGTATTGACGCTTGGGACGAAGCAGAGGCTCTCTCATTCCTAACATATCATACATCCCGATAGCTCGTAGAAGTAGCAATGATCCCTAGGACCCTTCCAATCCACTATACAACCACGCTACATTAGTACCCGCCCCAAAGGAAGATGCAACCCACTCACCACACCACCAATAAGTATTCTCGGTCACTGAATAATTGTCAGTCGAAAGAGAACCAAAGAAGAGAGGACGAAACTGACTTCTTCTTCACCCTCGACAGTTCCTCGTAATTCGACCCGGGAACGCGCGTTGCCAATCAGGCGGATACACATCTGCCTCGTTTCCATCTGCTCCGCCTCCAAGGGCGGTCACTCCCAAAGAGTCCATACTTCGTGACAGATCGTGATCCACCTGTCTTGTTCCGCAGGGGTCGTCGAGGAATCTCGTACTTTACCAAAGGTTACCTGCTCGTGTTGTCAGCGTCGCGGATATAGCACGAGCACGAGCATACTCACATCCAAGACCCTCTTCCTCCACACTCAGATCGCGTGAGGCTAGGAACACGCGGACGCATTTCAGCTGTTAGAGTTAGTCAGTACAGCGCAGATAAGTGGGGATGCAGACCAAGCTAACTGACGAGAGGGATGGATATACTTCTGGTGGAAATCTCCGTACGAGTGACTCGTCGACACTTGCACGTTCCGATAACAAGCTCGTCCGCAAGGAATGTCTTGAATAGAGCCATCTACACAGGCGTGCAGTTTTCGGTCGTTTCGAGCTTACTCAGATGCACTATCCCTGCAGTCTAACACAGGATAGGTAACTGGTGGATGCAAGGACCTGAATTCGTATTGGCCCCGTCCTCCGACATGGGCTTGATACCTGGTTCAAAAGGTCGCAATTCGAATCCTGCTTGAAATTAGAGAGGGCTACGAGTTCGAGGCGGGGATGGAGGGAGATTTGGCGTTTGTATCGTGGTAGATCGTCCTAAAATGGCTTAGATGGCTGGGGAAGACATCCAGAGTAAGAAACGCACCAAAGATGCTGCAGCCGGTGCTCGGGCGCCTTCACCAGCATGCCCGGCATCTTCAGATACTCAGTCATCTCTGCTTCCGGTGTCTTTGCTGGGCCATCGATGCTCAGCACATCGATATTAATGGCGAGGCTAGGAGGAGCGTTGATGTTGACGTGATAGACGATTGTCGGTGGAAGGGCAGGGAGTGTTCCGGGTACTCGTGGTCATCGTCGCCAAAGACTAAGGTGCGAGTGCATTGCAATTCAAAATTGCGGCCATCACCGTACATGCCGCTTTCGGTACCGCTACTGATCCCGCAGCTCGGCGACGTAACTTAGTAAGAGTGGTCCTCTATAAAAATCGGAACCTGTTATTATTAATCCGTCAATAAATCACTTGACTTGATACAGCGCGAACATCTTTTCCAGCACCACCGGGCTTGAAAGCTGAGAAAACCAAAGCGAGACACAACTCTCGCGATGAAAGGATATAAGTATTCTGATGCGACATCAATTAGACGGTAGACACTGTGCTAAACAAGAATGGCGGTGCAGTTTGATCGATAGCTCGACTTCAGTACCGGAACAACTGTAGTCTTATTCAGTGATAGTGGCGAGCTCGAGGAAGGAACACTCTCACTTTATCGATTCCTGCATCACTCGCCATCATGCCTTCACCGCTATGGCTGACTCCAGGCACCCAATCAACGGTGGTGAGTTTGGGTATACCACCCATGTCTTCTAGCATCGCGACGAAATTTTGTCCCCTTTCTAAATGATTTCGTCCTTGAGTCTACAATGGATTTATCAGTTTCTACATGAAGAGACCCGAAAGAACACGGCTACTCGCCTGCGCTTGAGCTCGAGTGTCTCCATTTCCTTCATCTTTCTAAAAGGATGTCTTAGTGGGATCTCCGGGAGGGAAAGTATTGCACGTACCAGTCCCCAAGCGTAATTAAGCGTCCGGCTGTGGTATCTCTTGATAATACCCTCTCTTCCAAGAGCACGAGCGTTCTTGCTTGCGTATGCGGGGAAATTCGATTCCAACCCGTACTTGAACGCATCTACCCCTTCGCAGCTATCGTTTGGAATCGGGCGATTCGGCGTTAGCCAACAAAGAGATCCAGGATTGCCTGTATGCAATCAATTTAGCTCCTTCTGTTGTACCGCCGAGAGAGGAATTACCGATCCAGAAATGCAACCTGTCATCATCGTCGGTTGATGTTCTCAGAATTGCGTAACGCTGAGCCATTTGGCCACCAGCAGAGTGACCACCAACGACGAGGATCTGAAAATGAATGACGGGATTCCACTACCTGATAAATAAAGTCCTTACCTTTAGATTTGGATACAGCTTTCTGTCCATGTAATATGCGACTAGTGCATCAAGGACGTCAAAGCTGCTAATGCCGGTAACAGTGTCGGGGCCGATATTGCGTTGCCCGCTAATCCAAGTCGTTTTTCCCCATAAGAGCTGTCCGTCCTGCGCAGCCCCCGCACGTAGATCAGCCTCCGTGAGGAAGCACGGACACATGATGGATATCTGGCTATGTTTGATAGCGGGATCGTTGTACGTCGCCTTGGAAAGTACATTGTTCGCGGCATTCCAATCTGTATAAGGGACATGAGAAGAATAATAACATCTGTCAGTTGCAGATGCGTACCAGACCAGCAAGCCCGTTGCTACGTGATGACATTAGCGGAATAGCGGTCTCTGATTTAGAAATCTAACTCGCCTTGCCCTGCAAGATAATGACCGCCCTCGTAACTTTAGTCACGTCGAGGTTGGCGGTTTGATAGACAGGCTATGAGGTTTTTATGTGTTCCTGAGAAAATAAGCGGAACACAAGGGAAAGCTCACTAGATATGCTCCTTTGTCATGATTGACAACCCATGTAGGGTATAGAGTGGCATCAACGATGTCTGGGAGCGACTTCCAGCCCTCCTCCCCGGATCCATCGACTGTCGGCGCTGGGACATGCTGTTGGGTGAGGGTAGAAGGCATGACATATTGACCCTAACGAATGATGGTCGGTGCTAGTGATGAGTTTCGGCACGGAGTTTGCCGAGCCTTGCTTCGTCCCGACCATGACGCAAAAAGAAATCTCCTTCAAGCGGCGCCTATTTGCTATTTGGCGTATATCCATTTTTCTGCTGTTGGTGACATTCTCATCGAGGTTGTTCAGGGTCGTTCTTTCACAGATCCAGGACTCTGATTGGGGTTGCAGCTGTTCAAAGGTCGGTATCGAACTACTTATTGAACTTATGGTCGTTTGCCAGTGCACTAGTAGTCACAATTAAAGCGACCTGGTGAAATCACGTCGGGAAATGATGACGACGCTGATACGTCACTAGGCTCTCTTACTTCCTTTCGAAACAGGGAGCAAGCCGCTATAGACTCCCTCACAAAGCGCTTTGGAAACAAGTTTGAAGCGAGTACAGAATGCGGTGCCAGATCGTGACGCATGGATGGCGTGAGAACTATAATCCACGCCAGAAGCGTCCGTTTCGTTTTGTGCGTGCCTTCTAGCTGTTTGATACACTACGCGCCCGTCCCTACTCGTCTTCCATACCACCGCCACCACCTCGATGCCCTACCCGTCCAACCCCGTAATCTCAGCGACGAAAGAAACCTCAAGAAGCCATTGCTCTTATCAGGAGGGATACAATGATGAATTTCAAAGGACGGGTCGGCGCTATTCTTCCCATGTGTTCTCTCGCTGATGCGTGTTTAGACAAAGTCCTTTTTGATGGCCAACCAATCAGGAGAGGAATAAACGAGGTAATGAAATCGCCGACCTAATGATACGGCACGTCTTTCCGTCATTGCGTGTCGTATCTTTGTTCAGCTTCTCCCTCAGGACACCTAGCCTAACCATCCCTGAATCTTGAGTTCGTGAGTATCGTACGTTGCAACGCGTCTTCGTCGTTTGACCGTGGATCCAGTCTACCTCAGCACTTATTCGGATTGACTATGACAGCAGTTTATGACTAGTTTACGCTAGTTGAAGAGTCAAATAATGTGTCATTATCGTCCGGCAACACTTTGATTAGTACAATGCAAAAATGCCGGACTGTGAGTACGACGACTCGGGCCTCAGTGTACTACTCTGTACTGAAATAGCTGCCATCTTGTTGTATATATCCGGAAGACGCCAACGAGGACGAACACTGTTCGACGATCTCTCAGGTTAATGTTTTCTGTGAGTATTGCTATTTTCCCTATGTTGATGCACTGCTGACGCCGATTGCACGTAGTAACATTGCCTTGAAGAATGTTCTCAAACTGTTGACACACCATTCTCTATCCGTTCGATTTAATATGTACGGCATGGCTCGTACATGCTACATACTGTGGTTCTGCCATAACTTTGATTTTTCTTCCGGGACTCATCTAGGCTGTTATATTGGCCATGACACGCCCAGGCTCAGAGATACCCCTCTGGAGATCTGTTCACTTGCTGCCTAGTTCAAGATGACAAGTTCTGATGCCGAGTATTTCCGCTTGAAAAGTCAAGTTTATTCAATGGCATAAATTTGAATGTGCGCTTCATTGACAAACAAACGAACTTGGAATGCTCTTTATCTCAGGCTTGCACTAATTATCTTGGGATGAGCCGGAAAACATCAGGCCATGAAATGCCTCGGGCCGCAAACTTTAAGCTACTTGCGATCGACGCTATCAAGTCTTGGATCCAGAGCGCTTACTTCGATTCTCTTCTCATTTTTATGGTGAAATTATATCACCTACTTCGTGGGGCGTACGAAAGGAAGCCCGTTCACTTCGTGCAAGGTCACCTCCGCATATAAGAAATAGTGACTATTAGGACAAGGACAGCATCCAGGAACAGCGTAAATATTCGTACTTCAAGGTCGCTTGTGAACTACTTAGCATCCCGGTGTCCACGGTAAGGAGTAGATTGTTTGAACGGCTTCGCAATTCCTTCATTGGCGAATACGGAAGCAACCTTGTAGGTAAAGAAATATAAGAATTGATGGATTTTCTCCAGTCACGGATCGGGATTTTCATAAACTGGAATGTAGGATCCTATTCAGGTTACGTACCAGGCTGCTCAAAAATGCTATTGCTTAGATTGCTAGCTGGATAAGCTTAATTAGTAAGAGGTCAAAAGACATGAAACAGATAACCGCGAAAGTTCAGATACGGGGCATCGAACCCCGAGCTACTGCGTATACCGCACTTATACAATCCCATGAAAGGCAGTAATGTTAGCCGTTACACCATATCTGAGTCGAGTTGATCTGGCATTATAAATTATAACACCTGGGAATTGTCTACCGAAGAGATAACTGACCATTCACAACGGGAAGACCAAAAGCGTACCTGTTCCTGCTAACTCTGGACCCGCTAATGGGAAGAACGGAGTTATTCTCAAGGCAGTGTTGTATGATGAACATATCGGTGTGAAAGTAGACACGAGAGGGCTTCTGGACGGTGGATTGATGTGGTACATTTAATTCTGGAGATACTAGGACAATCTTAGGAAAAGTGACTCCGACCAACAGCTCCTAAAATGATAGCGCAGATCTTTAATTTATCAAGCAATACAGGTACTTAATAATGATACCAATAAACTCGAAGAATAACATAAGAGGGAGAAGGTAGGAGATTTACACTGTACAATCAATACTTCCATCCGCCTCACCAATACCCCCGCCTACCCATAGCAGCGAACCTTGCTCGCCTCTGAGCACCCTCAACCTTATACTCAAAATTGCTCGAAACCAGCCCCGCCCAAACACCTTTCTTCTTCGCAGCCGCCTCAAGCTCCTTCGCGTCCACATTGTCATATTCATGCACCCGTACATTCCGGCCTCTCCCCGTCTTGTACGTTCCCCTCTCGCCAGGATAAGATAACCTTCTCAAAGAGGGGAAAGAATCTTCCGCCTCGGCAAAAGCTTTGCGCGTCCTCCCCCCGGTATCGGTGTCTCCATTGAGATTGATGAACTGGAGTCGGGGCGCATTCGAGAGCTCGCCTAGGATGAAATCTTTTGACGGGTGATTGCAGCCTCCGATATGGATAGACTCAATTGAGGGTAGGACATGTCGGAGGACTGCGTCGATCTGAGCATCGAGGACCGGTCAGCGTACACAAGAAGAAAGGTAGGGAGCGGTTATACCTCTTTGATTCCCATTGTCTAGGCCTCGAAGCTCTTGAGGCTGTTCGCCGATCCAGAAAACATGGGAGCCAGTCCTTCGAAATTGGACATGCAGCGCTCAAAGGTGACCGATTCTAGTGCACATGTCGCAGGAGGGATCTTGGAACAGTCTTCGCTGCCGTTCTTGTCCCCAGAAAGATACAGCTAGTAGACGGCCCTCAGTACACGTTTCAAGAACGTATATGATGATACTCACAGTGCGCAGGTTAGGTCAAGACGATACCAAGTTCATCAAGCTGTACTGGCCGAAATCCGTGCGTTCAGATGTCTTGGCATTGTGAGAAAAGTTCTCAAGGTTCTTCAGCGAGCATAATGCAGTCATGAGCTTCTCTCCAAGACAGTCCGAATACGTGTCAAGATGACCAGATTGAAAAGACGCGTCAAACACAGGCTGATATGATCAAATGGGCGGCACTCGCGAAGTTGAGATTCAGGGTTGTGAGATTGGGCATCCTGGAGGAGAAGCTGAGTAAAAACACGACTCATAGTAAAGGGAGACTTGCCGTTTTAGTATTTTGGCGATTTGCTCACCGCATCACCATCATAATTGCGAGACGCACGCCGTGTACCAAGCCAAGATTATGGATGTGCTCGATACCGATCAAGCCAGGATTCGATATCTGCCCGGGGAATCACACCCTTTCACAGCCTCCTCATGCGTGTCTGTATCTCTTGATAAACAGCCCGACTATCAACACATTCTTCTCGACATATCTATAATATCGCACTACCGTCCGATGAGGGTTCTTCATCAGCGTCTCACCAACACGAGTACAAACTTTTGCTGGATCACATAGCGCCAGCTCGCAGTTCTCCATACCAGCCGCAATGACGCCCCAGGTCGACTACTGTCGACGTACGCAGGTGAGCCTATATTGATGTCGTCGGCTGCGACTCAGCAGTATAGTGACGAGACGACGTACTTCACTGTATCCTTCATAGCTCTATTTAGTCCCGACTTGTTCTCTATCCCTAGGTTGAATTCATCCTTGTCGAGAAAATTGGGGGCCCAGGTTTTGAGCTCAGGGCTCTGGCTGAAGGACTCGTTGAGGGCGCCGCGACCATCCCTGTCGCAATGAGAAGAGGAGAGGGAGACGGGGACCAGATAAATGTCTAGGTTCTGCGGATCTCCGTCAGTTCCATCGTGGTGGAAGTAAATCGTGCAATAGGACGCCAGTCGACACGACGACATGTCCGAGGGTATTTCAATTTCGCCCTGCCCTAAAATCTTCACGTGGAAAATGCCACGTGCATTTAAGATAATTTACTTCGGTCCCGGGCCGGCAGATGCCTTTAACTTTTGAGATGTTAGGCCGTGGCTTCAGCGTCGAACAATCTCGTCGTAAATTCTGGAATAGTTAAATAGCTGTACGAATGCTATCTAGGGTATATGCATATATGATACTCGATAATAAGGTCAGTTCGGCCTGCTTTTCTCACTAACCGATGTTTTCATCAAATAGCAACTTCACAGGATACTTGCAAAATGCCATCGGTTTGTTGGACCTTCCTCCAGTCATACTCTCACTGGTACAGTGCCCTATTTCTCCCATACTTGTCTCGCTCACGCGTCTAAATCTGTTTTGGTTTTGATATGAGATTTTCGTATCATCGGTTACTAGACCTGATGTCGCTTGCTCATTGTAGGGGGCCGGTCACAGGTCTAATCTTCGGTGATTTCCAGCCGGCTATGTACATAGGACTAATTCTGATGCAATAGATACCATGCTTATATTCATCGTAGCATGGACGCCTACAGCTGCTAGCTACCCCCAATAAGCCTTATCGTGAACAGCCCGAGCGGTGATATCCCTGTTCGAAGCTCGTTGCTACCATTCTTCGACCGCGGTCCACAGCAAGGAGAGTCAAGATTGGAATGCCCCGTCTCATCTCAGGTACCCTGGGTATCCCAGCTTACTGCACCATTGTATCCTGTGCCCGTCCATTCAGATAATCGACACACGGGGAAATAGTCTTCATATGCCACTGCGCTTCAGCGACATCCTCCAATACCTTTGGATAGAAACGGTTCACTGCCAACTGCAATTCGACGCATGCAATACCTATCTGTCTCACGCAGTTTAGTCCTGCCCGGGTACAGCGATTACGGAAAGACCACAGCCATCAGCGAATTCGACCATCCAGTATACAGCTGTCGTTAACAGTCTGCTAATTGTACCAGTGCTTAGCGCTCAACACTGACTCACATACACTGTCTTCTATAAGCGCATCTCTCCCCGGTTTATGATAAGCGCTTCATCTCCCGGTCATTTCTCGAACCCGTTCATTATATCTATTCCCCTCGTATTTCTAGTGCTACACGGTTCAATGATGGGCGCTCTCGCTGGCTTCTAAGATCATGTATATGGACTAGAAACTCGCAGTCCTCGGTTTACCTTCGCCTCCGATGACATTCTAAAACTTCGAGTCCCTATTGCTGGTTTAACACAACCAGAAACGTCTCCTCGATATGTGATGCTCTAAAAGTCATTCATTGTCTGTGCTCTAGCGCTAGGAGCGCCTACAATATCAGGGCATCTCTGCGGGTATTTTACAGCTCAATCAGCCCCAAATTCGCATCACAGTCCGCGTGAGAGCGCGATGCCGTACCCATCGTACCGGAAGCATGGAACGATCTAATGCGATGCCTTCCATTGAACACGTCTGCTTATCCTCCCAGATACCCTGTGTCAGTTGACGATAACATCGTTTTCACCTAAACAAACATACTTCGACAGTAGCGAATAAAACGCCATTTCATTACAGCACCCTGCGTGACATGAACCTATAAAGCCTTGCTTTTGACCAGTGATCTTCTTCAATCTCCCCAGCTCATTAGTTGCTCCCAAGGATGTCCTCCGAGCAAACGACCAGCCCTCGAAGCCCATCAAGGGTTACAAGTTGTTTTGCCACCACTCTCTCATTCCTAATCATCGTTCCAACCTTATGCATTACTCTCGCTCTCAGGCAAAATGCCGGTGGCGAACTTATGTATACCACGAATCCGGATATGAGGGTCCCGAATAGGACCGTAAGACTCCTTGCTAGTTTCTTGATAAGCGCCGCTCATAGGAACGGAAGGTCACTCTCCGCGCTGACTTGATCTCAGCTGATCTTCCTCAAGCCACTATGGTCGTGGATTGGGTCGTCTATGATGATAACTGCGAGGTTGAGTGCCCGGATGTTAATATCTTCTTTGACCCGTGAGCTATTTTGTCTATAATTCTCGAGCAATATAGCATATAAATATTCCTTTTGGAGAAATTTATCTCCCTCAGATGACAGACGTGACGACGGACCTTCCAATAGCGACATACCTACAGACCCCATCTTCGTATGGAACAACCCCTGGGCGCCTTCAATGAACAATTCGAACTTTGGCCCGCCGCACAGCATTGCCTTGTTCCGCACGAAGCTCATCATCGAACGAACATACGAAGCTTTTGTGAGCGAGCTGATCAGCCCCGGAACTTTAACCTCCTACCCTTTTGACCAGTACCTTGCTCTGGTGTCTGCATTTGCTCAAGAGGCATCAACAAACAAATCTGTTTTCCTAGTCCTTGATTCGGCTTCTCAATTCATCGCGTAAGCTTTTTCTCCCTCATCATTTGGCCATCAGACAGAACTTCTTTCAGCGACCTTAAGGTTACAACTGAAAGTTTCCTCACCCCCTCGGAGCAGCGGATGGAATATGGACAAGAAGTCATACATGTATATCTACTCCTCCAACGCAGCGCCCTTGTAATCGCGTACTGCCTGGTCATCACCATCACATTCTGTTCAGTTTTCCTCTTATACTCCGTGGATTTTCTGAGCTCATGCATCTCCTTTATATGGATAGGGCTGGTCACTCTTATGATTTGCCTCATAATGATCACAACCGTGGTCTTCGGCTACCGACAACGGAACGAGATCGTTGTAGTACCAATCGGGACTGTGTTCGCCTTTACCCAACTACGGTCAACCATGCCCGGGGCTCCAGATGGATTTGGTACGTCGTTTCTCTTCCCTTACAGGGACCAGAGCGTTCACTCAAGCGCTAACTTCACCAGGCGATATACTCGGTGCGTCATAATGAATATCGGTGGCCATCAGCTAACTTCATACCTCTTTCCTATGCAAGATTTTGCGGGGCTACTACCTTGCCTTGTCCTCCTGTCGATCTGCGTACGTGTATAGATATTCTCTTGTCCAAATATTTATTGTCGTATGATTAGGCCGTGACAATGGTTGGCATTTACTTATTCACCGACCCACATGATCCATCTCGTAAAGCCTTCACTTGGGACGAATTAGGTGCGCCTTCATCAACAGTCTGATGAAAGAATACTCAGCGATCTTGCAGCGAACGTGTTGCGTTTGTTTATTCGGCGCATTTGGAACACCACCAAAAGATGGGCACACTATGATCGATTTCGCATACGGACAACGAGACGGAAGACATCTAACGTTGTTGAGATTCCTTTGGCTAATATTGACTGTGAAAATCGGGCTTGAGGTTAAGCGAACAACGAGAGTGGGTACCGGCTATACATCAGAAAACAATTGCTCCTGCTAATTCTGGGTTCGCTAAAGGGAAGAATGGGTCGAGGCTAATTCTCAGCATAGTGTTATCGACAATAAACAGATCGGCGGGAAAGTAGACGGGAGATGATTTCTGGACAGTGGATGGAAGGGGTACAAGTCATTTCAGAGATACTAGAACAACCATAAGCAAAGCGGGACGGGACGAACAGCTCCTTGAATGATGGCGCATATATTTAATTTACCAAGCAGTATAGGTACATTATAATGATACCAATAAACTCGAAGAATAACATAAGAGGGAGAGGTACGAGACTTGCACCGTACGATAAATACTTCTATTCACCTCACCAATACCCCCGCCTGCCCATAGCAGCGAACCCTGCCCGCCTCTGAGCACCCTCAACCTTATACTCCAAATCCCTCGAAACCAGTTCAGCCCAAACACCCTTCTTCTTCGCAGCCGCCTCCAGCTCCTTCGCACCCACATTCTCATACTCGTGGACCCGAACATTCCGCCCTCTTCCCGTCTTGTACGTCCCCCTCTCGCCGGGATAAGACAGCCTCCTCAAAGAGGGGAAAGAATGTTCCCGGTTGAGTGCCTCGATAAAAGCTTTGCGCGTCGTCCCACCGGTATCGGTGTCCCCATTGAGATTGATGAACTGGAGTCGGGGCGCATTCGAAAGCTCGCCAAGGATGAAAACTTTTGATGGGTGGTTACAGCCTCCGATATGGATAGACTCGATGGAGGGGAGGACATGTAGGAGGACTGCGTCGATCTGAGCATCGAGGAACGGTCAGCATATACAAAAGAATCTAGGGAGTGACTGTACCTCTTTGATTCCCATCGTCCAGGCCTCGAAACTCTTGAGACTGTTCGCCGATCCGGCAAACATGGGAGCCAGTTTTTCGAAATTGGACATGCAGCGCTCAAAGGTGACCGATTCTAGTGTACATGTCGCAGGAGGGATCTTGGAACAGTCTTCGCTGCCGTTCGTGTCCCCAGCAAGATACAGCTATACGACGACATTCTCAGTACAATTTACGAGACCGTATATGATGACACTCACAGTCCGAAGGTTCGGCCAAGACGATACCAATTTCATCAAGCTGTACTGGCCGAAATCCGTGCGCGCAGATGTCGTGGCATTGTGAGAAAAGTTCTCAAGATTCTTCAGCGAGCATAACGCAGTCATGAGCTTCTCTCCAAGACAATCCGAATACGTGTCAAGGTGGCCAGACTGAAACGACGCGTCACACACCGGCTGATATGATCAAATGGATGGCACTCACAAAGTTGAGATTCAAGGTAGTGAGATTAGGTGTCCTGGAGGAGAAGCTGAGTAAAAACACGACGCGCAGTAAAAAGAAGACTGACCTTTTTAGTAGTTCAGCAATCTGCTCACCTCGTTTACTCTTCTCTTGATGGTCGGCCGTCGAAAAGGCAATCGTCTATACGTACATCAGCATGAGCCAACGCAAGGAAATAGCGCGTACCAAGTCCTTGACATCCTTACCGGTACCTCTCCCAATAAGGGTCGTGATCAGCTTCTTGATCTCTCCTTGGTTGCTGACGGTGAACGAGGTTTCGGTGTCACTGCTCTTGGTATCGACTTTGGGCATGCTTTCTTGCGGAGGGGTGGGATGCAGAGGCGGTGATGGTGGTGTGGAAGAAAGACGGAAAGGGGCTGGAAGCCCATCAACATGGTCGTCGGATGGCCAATCCAAAATCAAATCCGCGACGCGTCTGCTGGTACACGTGATGATAGTTCCCACGCCATCTACGCGCCGCGATCAAGTTTCGATCACTGGTTCCGGCTATACTCAATAGTTTCCACAGGACTTCGTGAACCTAATACTAATAGCATATCGGCGTCATGATTGTGTCTTTTTAAATGTCTGCCAAGCTCAGGTTGATTTCAAATAGAAGAGGGTACAAGGAAACGAACCGAGTACGCAGATATGCTACGCGCGGAGCAGATTCGATCTCGACTTGGTCTAGTAGTTGTCGCGCCCCAAGAACCGCGCAAGTGGGTCTATTATGTAATTTTACATAATCTGGCGGCCGGTCTTGTCTTTATCCCTCGACGACGCCATGCCATCGCCACTTCCAGCTGCCATTTGGCCGACCAAAAATCTTAATGAAGCATGTTTGCTTTATCTGAGTTTTTTTTTCCCGATAAGATGTTCCCTTGACCTTCTTTTCACACTCAGTGCTAATTCAGTCATTGACAATCAGATTCGGCGCGAACCATACCTTCAGAAGAATTTGACTGCTCGTAGATGAACAATTATGTTGCATTTCATCTTGGTAAGGTTTCTATGTATTGAGAGGTGTCGGATATGCCCTGCGACGCAGTCAGAATCGACGCGTCGAGTTAAGATTATATAATAAGGTCAGTCGCGCGGTACTTGGCCGAGTTAGGCAACAGACTACATATACCGTCCTCATCTGTGAAAAAAGGTATATCGTCGTCTGTCTAGGAGAGACTAACCTCGACTGACAACCGTGAAAGTTGTAGCTCTATTGACGTTCCTTAATCCGCTGGGTAGGAGCAGGAAAATTAGAATGGTGCTGAGACAAGGAAAAAAAGGCGCTCAACACGGTTGAAACTTGAATAAGCATCTAATTTCTGGCGTTGTCGCAGACGTCCGATTTTGAACCACAAGGTACTTAAATCAAGCGCCCATTAAGCGGAATCGCCATTCGAAGAGTCTTGCATTCACAGTGTTGATCGGGTCTCACGTTTCGACACTCGGGGTTTTGAAGTTGGGATGAAGAAGAGCGTTAAGCCTATCTAATACAAGTACTTGTTAGTCGCCGGTCGCCGCAATGGGGAAATGTACTTGCAATACCAGCCATCGTAGGTGTCGAGTCAGCGGTATACTGTAAGAACAAAAAATGTTCTCGAGGCAACAAGTGACAGCGAACAGGCGCTGGAGCGATGGGAACGACGCTCGGCGGCAATATACTTGATCGAATTACACCAAAGAGAACCTTTGTTTATTTTGGGTCACGCGTAGCAAGAGGTAGTAGCAGTAGTACAACACAAGTGATGATGGGCGTAGCGAAAGAAGTAGACTCGGCAAACTCCGTGCCGCACTTCTTCACATGTACCGAACATCAGTATTCATTGTTCGACTCTCTGCCCCTCAAAACGAAGTCTTCTGTTCTAATACTTACTGACATGCCTATTGGCTTGCACCGACAATACAAACGAACTTGTCCACGGTCCCTAATTATTCTTCAAGACGCGGCAAAGTTTCTTGCAAGGCGACTATCTTTGCACAAACATAGGCTCATTCTCATTGTTGGAATAGCGGTCGGAATTTGGGATTGCCTTGTGGGATACGACGTCGAAAGGACAGGAGAAAGAGTTTTCCCCTTTATATCGCTCGTAGGGAGAGCATCATAAACTCAAAGCGTTCTCCAGAATCCAGATAACTATTCTACTCGGTAGCTGCTATGAACTCCGACCACCAATACGGTGTGCGCAGCAATTCGATGGGTTTCTCGGTGATCTTGTTTCACCGTCCGCTGCAGAACAAGCATGCTACCAAATTACGCAACGCCCACCAAATCATTTCCTCGGGGCAGTTTCTCCTCCATCCACTCCCGTATCTTCTCAACTCCATACGAATTGTGCTCAAATTCCGTCGTTTTAGGATCATTATATCCCGCTCTTTCCCTTCAAGATCGACCTCCCTTGTTCAAGGCATGGATCAAAGCCGATGATCACGAGCGTTCTGTCTGCATCGAGCATGATGTTCCTGGGACTTATATCGTTCTGTGGCGGGATAGCCAAACAGGCGCCCATCATCATCGTTCTTACGAGACGTACCAAGCCAATACCATGAATGTGCTCCATCCCTTTCTTGATCTGATCAGGCGAGGATTCGATATCCGCCCGGGGAAACGGACTCTCCTTCACAACCTTCGAATTCATGATCGCGATATCATGAACAAGGTACCGCTCTCGATTGGTGAATTCTGTGGTGATAAGGATGAAAGGTAATGGCAGTCGGACAAAAAATATGGAACCAGGCCTGCGGGAGTCGATCCAAATCGATCAGGGTTGAATTCTGACTCCGAAATGACCTATTACTGGCCAACAAGGACAACACCGTCCAGAACCGAGGTAGCTCGCCTCTATTTTCCTTTCCCTCTTGCAGAACCTCCCAGTGACCGTTTTCTGTGATCTGCTGTTTCCTTAACTTCAAGTCAGAGCGAGCATTTGACATAATTCTTGTCCATTTGTAAAGACATGCTACGGCCGTACCACGAGTTTCTCACTTCTTGGTCACTTCAAAGCGGACCTCCCTTGACTTAATTTGCATCGCAGGAATACCACTGTTCTTGCCCTTTGAGCGAAATTCAAATGGAAGTGGGTTCCAAGGGACCCGGAGGTTCCGACTATTGTTTTCCGTTCCGTACTATTCGATCCTATCCTAGAATGCACATCCGAGTCGCGGAGAATGGATAGTCGGTCTTGCTAAGTAATCGTTGTCGTAGGGGGTAGGTGAGTTTCTTCCTGACAGTCCTTCCTATTGGAGTTTGATTGGAGTTACTGGTGGCTGTACGAACCGTCGGAATCAACCAGCTCCGAACCCGTTACTTACCATACCCGTAGCTTTCCTTTCTTAACCGTTTACCACCATGTCGACATACTAGGGTATAAACCAGTCTGTCTTTTCGTTCCCTCTCGTGCTCGAACTCCAACACTTCCCTGCGCTAACACAGGAATATGGACATATTCACATAATAACAAGCTCGACGATGTACATGTGAATCTGCGCCTGTGATGGCAGAGGATCATATTCATGCCGTGCTTGCAAGGATCTTCTGAAGGAAGATCTCCAAATTAAATATGCCTTGACAGTCTAATCCTTATTGACACGTAATAGACACAGATATGTAGACCTAAGTCACCGCTACAAGGGAGAAATCAGATCCCTCCTCAACGATTGACCAGCTCGACGACTTCCTTCACGACTGCATTCATCATGATATTGTTAATCCCCGAGCATGAATCCCGATGTCTATGCTACATCCTTACATAAAAATCACGGCGAGTGAACACAACAAGATCGTTACACCTCAAGCAGCAGACAGACTTGTGCCACATGGTAATGGTGTCTACCCATTAGTCGTCGAGGAACCGACGCCCACCTTCCGCAGCGATGTCCCGCCATCCAGGTGTGTAAGTAGTCGAAGAGCGTGTTCTTTCTAACTGTAAATGTCTCCCGGATGCTGTAGCGGAATATTTAGCGGTGTTCGGTCCTGAGGATGGGATGGTGCTCGACGAGCAATATCGGAGGTAATAGCGCAGACTCCGGATCTCTGAAGACCGGTAAAAGAACGCGGTTTACTCACGTGGAACTCATAGATTTGAGCCACTTGTTTCGAAAGGCAACCAAGTCGAACATGAATGGCCGTTTCTTGCGTCAAGTCATTGCGTCTTCATTTCGAGTACTATTGTCGGAGGTATTCATGTTCCAGGTGCAAATTGTTGACGGTCTTGATGGGTATGTAGCGATCAGAAATGTAAAACCGCAGTTAGAGTTAGGGCAGAAAGAATGTTCTAACCACGATCTTCTCGACGCCATATAGAAGTTATTCTCAAATCCCGCATCGGAGCGTCCCACATTCCCCCGTCAACCCCATATGTTCAAAATCAGCGATAAGTACAACGCTGGCCGTATTGATAATCGACGGTCATTCTGCGAAGGGGTTTATGAATGTCGATGCATGGCATGGTTCTTAAATGATACACGGTGCCATGTGCTTCTGGCGTTCTTTTGTGTTTCTACACGGGATTGCCTAAGTTGTCATCGGCGGAGAGAGCCTCAGGCCTCAGGCTCGGAGATACCTGTAGTCCACTGACAATTCCGCCGGAGTGTCAGATTGCTGCTATTACGACGGAAATTCTGACCCCGAATTTTCATATATGAAATAGTCGAACTGACTTCATGGCACCAATTTGAGTCTGCGCATGGTTGACCTACCACCGAGCTTATTGTATTTTGATTGCTCTTTATCCTTAGCTGTGTATCTTGATGAACAGGAGATCATTGACCATGAAACTTCTCCATGGTCCGCACCATTTGAGATTTTTACTACACTTTCGGCGGTATCAAGTCCGGGAGGGGTGTTTACCACCTCGATCATTAGCTCCATTCCCTTTTCGATTTCAACTGTTGAATCTACTGTATGTGCATGTAGGGAGGAAACTGCCAAAGGAGCGTGACGGTCCCGATTTTCCCTCGATAGGAAACCAGACCCAAATGATACGTGATGGTGCCGGAATTAGGAAACTCTGGGCCTCGAAAATGCTCAAAATTGAGTGTTTCTAGTTGGTTTCCAATCAAGGTTCGAGGCCGTCACGCACAATATTGGGAAACTAGCCCACCGTGATGCGTGATGCGGCAGGCATTAAGAAACGAAACTGGGGGATCGTGATGCGTGACGGTTTCCTCCCTACATGCACATACAGTATATGATCTCTGTGGCGAGGCAGAAGCTGCGAGCCACTCAAAACAAGAATCCAATTGTCTGATCCTTAGCATGAAATTGACGCTGATCCCGTAGACAATGATCCTCGCAAAAAGGTAGCAAGAACTTCTAACTTCTTGGCCTTCAGTGTACTGCCAGTAGTCCTTGCGGACCGCGCGTAAAAGGTGTGCTATTCCGTAACGAATATTTGTTCTCAGCTATTAACTCATGTGCTCCATACTGATGATCACTTCTTCCTCCTATGTTCGGGCATCTTATCCAACCCCGGTGCACCAATAGCATCATCACGTTTACCCTCCGGGACACGCATCTATCGCAGCGGTGTCGTCAAGTTTTCTGCGACATCCCGGTTCAGTGATAATCATATTCGATGGGGCTCTCCTATTCGAGGTGCGAACCCTAGTGACAAGTGCATCTGACGGTATCCGGACGCGAAGTCTCGACTGGCATAGACTATTAAATAAAATACACCAGGAAACACGGGCATTTACACCGTAACATAAGAACCATGATCTATTTTCGTCCGTGCAGTGCATAGCGCCCTTAGTCCTGGCTGCCATACTGAGCATACGTGACAGTATGGCCTAGGCCGATCTTCTGGATCCGCCATATACAATGATAGAAGCCACGGACCTCGTATTCATCGAACCTGTTCATCTACACTTCTTCATCTGGGGATACTGCGATGTTTCACCCTACGAAAAGAGTCGCGGCTATATATACTATAAACGCCTGTGACATCTTACCGCCCTGTGATTTCCACTTAAATTGTGGACTGAGCCGACGAGGTATCTCCATTAATTGAAGGAGATAGAATGCTTGAAATCATGAGTTTTGCGATTTATTGCCTATACACTCGCCTATACACTCGCTCAAGAACAGTCGGGGTGAAACCGGAACTATAAGCGGATAAATAGCATACCCAGGAGGAAGTGTTGATCGTCTGGCATGCAGACGACTTATGCAGTTTGGGCGGGCTTGTCATCTCCGAGCCTGACCGTAGACCAGTAGGTCCCCGTCGACGTATGCGCACAGTAGGAACCAACCGCATGGTATATATCTATGTGGTTCTTTGCACATGACCACGATGTGGAAATGAAATGTGATTTGACGAATAGAATCACATTGAAGAGAGCTGAGTTCAGATAAGCATGCATTCAGTAGATCACTGTGAGAACAGGTGCCATCGCGACATTTGCGCATTGTCAATGATGTAAGAATAGAGTCCACAGATGATTCTCGGCTATCGTCACCGTGATGATAACAGCGGTATAATGTCTATGTGTCCCTGAATGTAAGCACTAAAAACCATGTCAAAAAAGCTGTTATCCGTCTGATATGCAGGGATACTGACCTTCCAGGCTACGAGGCTGCCGTACGAGCAATGCCTCGGAGGTTGTTGCCAATGTGGCAAGCAGATCCTGGAAAGTTCTAGAGCATTCCGGGGCGTCTCTGCTTGTGATATAGGTAGCTTTAAGAAATTTGACTTTACTGGTCGTGGGAGAGGAACGAGGGCTATGATGTCGGAAGGACTGACGCAAGGAGGGAGAAGTCGCAATCCGTCCTTCGAGGATATGAACGTCAGAATACAAGCAGGTGGATATTAGAACGTACCTGAATGTACCCAAACCTGGTTAGCATCCTATCCAACATTGAACTCCCCTTTCAAAATATTCTCTAGTCATGCGGTAATCGTCATATTAAACTTTTAGTGCCTCGTTCATCAGCTTCACGTAGACCACAATGCCTATACTCAGCTTGCCGCTATATTATATCGCACCTCAGGACCAGGATAAAGGAGTTGCGATGATATCAACGAGTACACGATCGACTAAGAAATACTTGAGATCAACCTCAGCGTATATTATATTCAGGGGCTTACGAAGCCACCTCGAGATCATTCACCTGGCTCATCGTGAGTCCATCATTAATTCCGGGACTTTCCTCCAGGCGTAGTATCATCTGCGCTGAAAATTGCTGAGTCGTAAGTCCTCAGAATGGCGAGGTATACCAGTAACCATATAGCGTCCATCTGCCCTGGATAGGGCACCTATAATCACGTTACAAGGGAAACCAAAGAGGTGCATTTATCACGTTCGCATTCAGAACACGTCATTCAAACCACATTCCTCTGTTGGATTCCCGGCTATCCGAATTGTCGCTCCAGGAAAAATGCTCTGCGTACTCGTTCGGCATACCCCTTACTTGAAGCCATAGCTTCAGCGAGTGTGAGTATGAGAGTCATTGATTATCGGTGGCAGTATCACAGATCTTCCCCCGACCTCATCATCGACGTTCGGGATAAACAAGGGATCAAGAGAAAAATTGTACGTAACTTTGTTCTTCTTCCCGCTCTGTAATATCACATTTTGTAGTGTGCATTCCGCCTTTTTGTACAACGGGACGCAAACCTTCCTCTTTGACATTGATATGACTCACAGGTTAGCCGTGTGTAGGGATGGATAAGGGTGCTACTATATCAGGCTCGTATGTCTGTTCATTTCGGGAACCACTTCGAGATTTGCGTTTATTTGTTGCGCTCATCCATCAGTCTCGCTAAAGCTCATGTTATGCGTAGTCCATCTTACGCTACTCCAGAATCCCTTTTGTACTCTTCGGCGACCATTGACTATAGCTTCTGGGACAACGCATCATAGGGGAGGACGGAATATTTCGTAAGGAACGTGTAGAGTATGATCGCCGTGTTATGGTTACGCAAAAAAGCTCCCAGGGCACCATTCTGTTTGGATATCAAGGTGCAGCCTTCCCGACTTGATCAGACTTCAGTCAATGCCGTCAAATGCATACCGAAATAACCTCTTGTGATATAGTCAGGAAAATAAATAGACGACGACAAGATGTGGCCTATAGGAGCCGCCTCACGTCCGAGTCCTGAATTATAGAAAGACAACTCGACGTGACAATGTTGACCTGAACAGAGTAGATCCCATCCGATTTAGTGTACATAGTTATGTCTGAAAGCGAGGCAAAAGCATGTGCAGTGGTACAAGCCAAGTGAGGAGCGGTTTTAAAATTCTAGATAAGTTGATCGGAGGCGATATACCAGGCTTATTAGGTCCGCTTATAGCGTATGGATTCAGGCCGACAGTTGTATTAAGTACCACTACCAGGGGAGAAGACCGGAAACCCGATCGTAGAGAAGGAAATCAGAGATCCTCGCAAAGCAGAGTTACTGTCTACTGGGGATACTACTCCAGACAAAGGTAATCAAAAGAAATGACAGTTAAGGACTGCGAGCCGTGATTGTGGAACAGCCGTGGGAACGGTTCAACCTGACGAATGCCACTCAAATATATGGTGGAGAAATCGAAACTGCGAAGGGATAAGCTTCAGTATGGTGAGAATATTAAATGACGAGAACCGATGACCGAAGGACACATACCCAATCCGCACCTAGTACACACCCATGTCGACAGGCTACAGGCAGAATCATGGGCGTCTTGACGGAGGAGATGGCTGTCATCGGCGGATTCATTTTAGTATCATAAAATGGCTGACATTCTTGAAGGAACTGGAAAGGTACATAACCGGCTAATAACGTTCTTAATATCTTCCCTGCTGCCGAAGTGACCAGCAAGTACAATGCCTGAAAACATCTCACTCCCCAGCATTCATGAGATGTTCCCAGGTCAGCTCAATATGATTTATCCCGCCTTCTTCTATAACGGCTAACGCTTCTACCATGACTTGCTTACAGAACATTTGTTGCGTATCGCACCAGAAGTGCGCATCAAATCTACTGTGCCTCTTACCCTCATTCCCTCTCATTCATATGTACCGCCTCCACCACTTCGAAGACAGGAGCAGTATTCATTCGATTTCCACCGCTCAGGTCCCGCCTATTATTCTTCCCATTCGCGCCCTTATCAACCGCTGGCATCAGGTGTCCCTCTGGGTCATAGCCGTCGCTCACCTCCAGCGGCAAGCGAGGACGCGGAGGATGATGCCAAGAGGTTTATCTGTACGATCTGCAATAAGCGCTTTGGGCGTCCCAGTGGCCTCAAAATACACATTAATACACATACCGGCGCTACCCGTGAGTCTCTCACGAATATTATCTTCAGTTCACACGTTATTGAATGCTACATATATAGCTTTTCGGTGCCCGGTTCTTGGCTGCAGAAGGAAATTCAACGTCAATTCCAATATGCTCCGACATTACCGAAACCATACGAATTCTACCGTACCAGCTCGGTCCAACTCTCCTTCGTACCACCATCTCTCGTCTCCTTACTCCGACCAGCCTATGACGGCTTCAGAAGCATATACTCAGCTCGACAACCCCATGAAGAAATCAAAATCAAAGTTCGTCTGGCGCCCTGCGTTGTCGAGCCCATCGTTCGAAAAGGATGAACAGGAGCATCCAAGAGGTCGGCTTCGCGATGTGGCATTTCCTAGGCAGAAATATGACGACACACACATGGAATTCAGGCCTAGCATGTACGAGTACGAGCGGTCCCATCCAATGAGCGATATTCGTTCTGCGCGAGATGCATATGAGTGGGAGACCGAGATAGGCGGAAGTCACCCGTATGCGAGACATCGTTCGTATTCCTACGTATAGATTGAATATTTAACTTGTGCAATGTGCATTGACTATGGCTCCTTGTCCCCGTCATCTGTACTTCTACTTAGGTATGAAATTACTGCAAACGTAAAGGAAAAGGTGTCTATCAAAATAACGGAGTATGCTAATGCGCGAAATTGAACCAGTAGCTTGAGAATCCATCGGTAGTAAGTACCGTTGATCTGCAGTGTGGTAAAGTCATTTCATCAGGTCGAATCACGATATTCTCCTAGACGGCGCCTGGCCTAAGAGAACCTGACGCCGAGAACTAAGAGAACCAGGCGCCGAGAATATTATATTAATTAACAGCAGTAATAGTCTAAACCAGTGTCGGCTTCTTGCCTGTCAATTTCCGTCTTCTAAATCATCTCATCAAGACATATCTTTAGCTTGATAACGACTCGGACGCTTACCGGAAAAGACGACTGAATCCTTGCCACTCAATTTCGGGAGAAGTGATGTATGAAAATGCGTCCATATTGATGTATTAACGTCGAGTTCATCTGAACGCTATATCATTGTATCCACGCAAGTGCTGGCGACGTTGAGCAAGAGATCTGAATTGATACAACCAGTGGCAAAGTCAGCTATAGTGGGACCCGGTGTAGGATCGTACTAGAAACGCGAAAGCATGGATGGGTTCACACTGAAAGCAAGAAAGAGCATCATATAAGGTATTATAGGGAGCGACTAACGAATGAGCCACGTCCATCCTCTTGACGACTACACCTCACTTATTCGCATTTCTATAGAAGTTATCCATTAGATATTTCTTCCAAATAGTAGTTTAAGCCCCTCACACTGGCTGGTAGGTGCAGGCAATTTGTCGTCTCTCGCAATTCGCACAGGAAGGACGAAGGCCATCACATTTCATTTTACGACCTTCGAGTGGTATATTGAGCGGATGCTTCGAATTTGACAGGATTCTTCTCACCTCGACAAAACTCGCATGCCATTGGTGTCCTTCTCGGGACTTTTTCGGGCTGCTTGTTGGACTGACAGTTGGTCTAAATCAGCATTAAAGAGACACGCCATGAACAGGGAGATAACTTACTGCAGAGGTCGAAGACATAGCACAGATTTTTGTGGGCTAGGGAAAGAACCTTGCACTGGAGTATGTCTCTGTTCACGACGCACACTTTCAGTTTTATATGCGCTGAATTAATCAGTGGCAATACGCAAGGCGTGGGCGGCGATTAGTACTATTCATTCATTTCCGATTCCTGTTTCTCCGGATCTGTCGTTCGCTCCCATCGTGACCCCTCGGGAATAACAGAGAAAGGAGAGTGTGACAGTGGTGTGTTCAATGCTTCATAATGCTGTAAGCTTGAATGATGAAGCCGGCGTATTCGAATCATTTTGACGAGTGTTGTTTTAGGAAGAGCGCGCAGGTTATATTCTCACAACACCGAGATTCAAGGCCGGGCAGAAGTACTGCCTCACACGGCGTCTCCAATGGAGTCAGCTGAGTCAACGCCGTCCATATTCGCTCGAGGTACGGCTGTCAATCTGGAGCTTCAGAACCGACGCGTTAATCCATGAACTCGTCCGCCGCTCCGCTGAAGAGATACATAGGTTCAGCGAGAAACGAACCGTCTCTATGTAGGCGCAGAGAGACATCCCTATTGGCCGTTACGTTCAAGGCTGAAAGGCAAGCAGTAGGATCAACTTCCAGCACAGTAATTGATCCGACGTGGGACCACTATATTTACGGTATACATCAGACTCGAAAAAGAATTGGCCGCTAGGAATAACGGACCTGGCTCGACAAGATCCAAAAGGAGAGAGACCAACAAGGAGGCCATGGGAAATATGACGAGACGGGCCGCATTTTACTAGGGTCCGCACGCGCCCAATTTGCCCTTCGCCAACATATCTGAAACCCATTCAAGTACGGCACGAGTTTACTGAACACTCAACGGAACCTGCAGCATTTGCCAGAACGTGGCAGTAAAATTCATGCAGTTGTCTCGGTTATGCCTGTCGCTGTCTCCTGGAGCTAACTTCCAATGCAGAAGATGACTGTTGTTTAGGAATGGTCTTTGTTAGTATTTGCACGTCGTATGTGCAGTCAGGAAGTCAGCATCGGTCCTTTCCTTGTAAGTGATGAGTACACGATAGTCACGAGGCTCACCGATTGTCTATCACCACTGTGAAGATAACAACGGAGTTTTGTCCCCATACAGCACTAGGACCTGCTTCAGAAAATACTCTCGACCTTTTCTCAGGAAATTCTGAAGTGCCAAGCGCGAGAAAAACGGGTTTTAAACCATCACCGGACCAAGTACGCCATGTCGAGCCAGGTCTCTGGTCCGGTGGATCTGATGAGGTTTCGAAGATTCGGTGCGAGCGCTGAAAGAGGAATATATCATTTGGAATGTCCACGTCCCCCTAGCATTTGTACAGAGGATGTGGTCATTCTATAATGATGGCGGTTATCCATGGTTCGTAGAATAACTGGTCGTCTCGGGGAATGTATCTCCGTGGGAGCAGATGATTATAGTCCAGCTTGATAGTAATTCAAAGGATGACGGCGAATTAGATAATACGCGACTTTAGGCGTGTTGCGATTGAGGTGATAGATGAAACAGCAACCAACAGATGCGCTGCGGGAAGGGTCGATACGCGGGTATCTGAACCAAATATTTTCAAAAAGAAATGCAGCGATCAGTAACATACGTAGCGGGCGGGGATTTTATTTGAGTGCTGTGAGGGGCAACACTCCACCTTTGGATCTCCGCATCGACAATGAAATAACAGGGTTATTTTGATTCATAATTTTCTGTGAGAATGAGATACCTGTCCTACGGAGGAGCCTGACAAATTGATCGGTACATCTATAGAGAATGGGCGCAGATTCACAAGGGTAAAATTTCTGGTGTTGTATCTTGACGGCGACCTGGATTGAGGCGAAAAAAAGGGCTCGCCGTACGTAACGGCGAGCCTCGAGCGAAAAAAAAGAAGGCCCAGTTGGAGCAAGAACTGAGCAAAGTCGCTGCGAATCAGCACATACAAGAAAACGCATACGCAGCGCACCGCCGTCTACACAACGTCTACATATTTCAGGCATTTGGCTGCATTTGGACTGTTGTCTTGAAAGTATAAAGGCGTCGCGAAGGCTCACATCCTAGTCAGCACTGAGCGAAGGATCTGGTTTTAACTTACATTAGCGCTTACCATGTCTTCAACATTTGTTACAGTATTTCGTACTGTTGTTCGCGAGCGGCTGGAATAACGTCGATGTTGATGGCAAAAGGTCGCCGGGACAAACATTACCCAACAAAACCTCGGCTTTCCCACCGTTCCACTGTCTTACTCGTAGTCCATCCAGGTATCATCTGTCAGTCACGTCGGTTAAAAATTTTGCGATCCAGTATCGGTCACGCATGAGCGACATCTGACGACCACAGCTGAGCCTTTTCTTAGTGGCCGAAGTGTCCAGGGAAAATAACCCGACACACGTCGATATCTTTCACTTTGGGATAGGCAGACAATAATTACTCAAGTCAAAGGTCTATCGTGAGTATTATTGATTGACAAACGTTTTCATATTTTGATCAATTAGCTTTGGATTTATTTAGATACAGCCTCCATACCCGAAGGCTGGTCGCAAATCCTCGAGATTCACGACGGTCCTCTAGACCCTCGTCGTACGACTGGTCTCCACGTCCTCCAGCCATGTCGGCCGACAGGGATATCCCAGCCGCTACCACAATCCGTATGTGCTACGGTCGTTTTTCATGAATCACTATCTGTGGACTGACGTTTGATCCAGACTATACAGGCGCATTTTTCTTTCGAATACCCGTGGTTTGGTGCGCGCCCATGTCTACGGCGGTCTTAATAAATGAGGATTGCGACAGTACTTAATATGAACGTATCAACGCGTACCGACTATGTCGGCATCGAGGAGGATGAGCCGCGTAACATCGGATCTCAAGCTCTCAAGAGTATGTGCGCTCGTTATCATGTCTTGTTCTTTCCCTATCTGATAATCCGCCACAGAACAATACCTCTAAACAGGTGTGCAAGATCGCCTCCCAGTGACAGCTTTTGCGTGCTAGTGGAGTCAACCTTGGAGGTATTCTGCTGTTACCTGGCAGGTGAAACAGGTGGATATTGTCTACATAGGTGCGTGTCTTCACGTACGCTTATCGCTACACTCATACTAGTTGCCGGCTTTTGATTCAGTTCTGATTTACAACGTGCCTGCGCAAGCAGCCCGTAGAATTAATTCTTTCCCGGCACTTCCGGACTACTTGGTACAAGGTGAGTATGCCCGGCTTACCACATTTTGATCTTCTTCCGATCTCTCTCCCACTGTGCCAGCTCGACCACCCTGAACAGTAAACTTCAACTTCGTTTATCAGATCCGTACGCTATTACCTTTCACCTGAGAGGTAAAAACGCATCTCCCTATGTAGGGTAACTTTCTGACCCCGCCTCAGGAGAACAGGTCTCAAAGTCGACCCATCGAACCCCACAAGTTGGATAGAAACAATTGCTTTCAGGGCCCGCCGGGAGATGGGTGTATCCCTGGAGTTCAGCGTGCAACCATCCATGCTGCGCTTCGAAAGAAGTCCGTGGAAAGATTCTTCTCGGCGAACTGATAGGGTTCATCTAGGTCTTCCTTTATAGTTCCTGTGATCTAGTTTTGGTGCGCCGAGTTCGAGGTAAGTTTTTTGTTCTCTGTCCATAAGACGAGAGGTCGCTTGTTGACTGCCTACCTTACAGAATCGTCGCTTATTTCTGGAGATCTATGTTGGCTCTTCTTCATCACACGATGACGTGGCGTTCATAAATGTATTATGATTCTTCCAAATGCTCTGATCGAATCCGACTCGGTATGTTGTCTTCCAACAATAGCTAACACGGAGATTCACTTTATCTTCCCCTAGGATGCACGGATCTGCGGTCTCTGTAATGGACCTTAAGGGTGACTTCGACTCTTTTACTTCTACCTTTGCCAGTAGATGTAGACAATGCGATACATTGGTTCTCGAAGCGAAGATCTAGACACCCAATATGCCACCATGTGCTCCAGTACGTTATTTCCGCTCGCCCATCTGCTTGTTATGATTCTATTCTTAAATGGTTCTTCATTGGCGTCTACATAGAAACGTTCAAAGCCGATGAGACTGTTGTATATATATGGGAAGGTGCTGGGAAGACGACACATTATGAAAAAGAAATACTTTGCTGATGACGTTGTCAATGCTCCTCAGAGCCGTCTTCCTTCACCTCGTTTCACCATCGCCTGTGATTGGGGATATTCTTTGATCAAAAACATAAGCTTCGGATGGATGAATGATGAGACGATAAATTACCGTGACCGAACCATCCACAGATCGCTTGCTCAAAACGGTCGTATACTCTGAATAGCATCTACATATTGCGCAATTACTCGTGGATTCAAGATGGCACCGATCTCGACGGAATAGACAACTCCGACATGAAGGTCATCTCGAGCGGTGGCCACATTGGACCAAATACCGGTGTCATGATCGACGGATTCCTGAATCAGGCTCTAACAGTTTCTGTAGGAAATTTACTTCCGTTCCTCCGCGATCACGTGCACCATTTCCGTAGTTCTCCGTTTGTTCGTAGCTACATCCGCGACTATCACTAGCTCTTCCCCATTCCCTCTCTTGGACCTAGCGATACGGTTCCACGGTCTCCTCTCGCGGAACGAAGTGCAAGGTGCTCTAAAGCCCACGAAGATCGATAGCTGTCGCCTTGGGACTTGACCAAAAGTACACCACCACTCGAAGACCTCCGTGTGCTCTAGGGCAGGATTCGACGTGCCAAGGCGAGTTCAGGACCTTATCATTCATTTCCGCGTCGGTAAATTGAGGCTTATCAGTGCTTTCCCTCTGTTGATGGTCGAAATGTCTCTGCGATATTCTATATCATAAGAAATGAAGTCGATAGCCATGAGCCATCAATATGACGTATCTGGCTTCTTGACGGCATAGCTAGTACGGATCCGCTAATTACACCTTCAAACTTTAACGCAGCGATTCTAGGGTAGTTACCATATTTGACGCATAACATGATCAACAGACGCTCAAGAAGTGTCCTACTTCTGATTTCCCAGCGCTTATATGGGATTAGTCAGGAGAGTCTTTCTCTGTTTGTGCTCACCATGTCAGTAATCCTCGAGAAAAGAATACAAGACCCACCCTCTGGAAAGCCTTCTGCCTTAGCCTTCGTCGCTCACGGGAGGATTGGTGGGACAATGGACTGTCACATCACTTCTACCATTGCCGAGCATCTGCGCGTTAACCGAAATGCAAGAGTCGTCAAATGGAGTGGCCGTGGTATGGGCGGTAGTGAAGGGGGGAACGAACTTTCGGGGTTTGCAGAATGGATGGGAATGCGGAACTGCGAAGATTACAAGGTACGGGTACATATGTACTCCAGGGAAATACAAGTGTTAATACTACAGAAGGATATTTTTAAAGAGCAAGTCCTGAAATTCGTGAATGACTTTCCTTTGGCGAGGGGTTGTGACCTGTTCGTTTGTGTACGGTTCTCCAAAGTCATTTTGGAATTGTCGATGGCTAACCCATGTATGTAGGGATACTCCGCTGGTGCCATCTATGCTACCACCATTCGCTTATCGGGTGATCTATACGCTCAATGTTCTCAAGTATTTAGCCACCCAATCAAATACATTCTCGTGTCTTATCCAATCGGGGCCGCATGGGCGCTGAGTCTTGGGCTCACTGGGTGGTATTTTCGCGCACTCGAGGGTCTAGTGGGAGGGTCCTGGGAAGAATGCCCGCACGAACGCCCAGCAGACGTACTTATCCTTATGGGTGGAAATGAGATCGGAGGATGGTACTCCCCTGTGCACTGGGCGTATTACATGTGGACCGGGGTATTGGACGGAAAACATCGGCAGGAGCAAGGGAAACTTTGGAAAGTGATCGTTGACGGGGCAGATCATGTGTGGACTGGGAAGTTGCATCGAATTGGAGAGGAGGTCGAAAAGTGGATGTCTGGATGATACCGCTTGCGGTCAGGACATGGACTGGACACTGTTGAAGGAGACACGAGACTGATATCTGCTGTTCCGTTACCGCCTCTTGCCTATATTGTACACTGTCTCGTACGGACGATTTCTTTTCTTGTTTTTCCGATAGTACAGATCCTGTGCCTAGGCTGCACATGATACCTCAGTTCGTACAACGTTGTTCTGATTTCGTTTGGATTTTGTTCTGATTACAATACCCATGTCTGTCTGAAGATTCAGTACACTCCGAGACAGTGACGTGCTATTAGCAGGTGCGGCGTGATGAAATTTATTCACTTTCTGCTTTGAGGGGCTTCAAGAACGTCGAGTCTTCTGGTAGTTTTAATAAAATTTTTTTGCTGTAATTGGGAGGGGAGAGATATAGAGCACCTCGTAGTCAAAGCGAACTCGGAAGGCGATATCACGTTGTCGCGCCACTTTCTTCTTGCTGACGTTGCCTCGGATATTGCCGCTTTCGGCAAGTCTTCGTATGACGGTGTCTCTCTCGCCGCTTTCCCACATTTCTAGCCGGCTTTCATATAGATTCTCTACCCTTTTAGGGCCAGCTCTGTTCTCCGCCTTGAACCCTTCCCAGAGTTTTTCTTTAGCAATTGGTAAGGGACCCTGTTATTCCGACCCCAACAAACTATATTCTTCTCCCAGACGCACATGGCCCGGACTACGAACAGTTCCCTCGGTACCAACTCACGTCCAAATCACAAAACCCGTAACCTCAAAAGAAGGAAACATGCTAGCACCCCAGCTGCGAAGAGCGTGAAGGCAGAACCGAAAGAGGAGCAAACCGAGATCGCAACGCTCCTACATTCCCCTTCGCCTCCGAAGGATTTCGGATGGGAAAACCCGGTAGAGTTGGACTATCTTGATGCCTCGACCTGGACGAAGGATGACATCGTCCAACATCTTATCACCAACTCCTTCTCCGTCCCCTGTCGCATACCTCACTCGAAATGGGCCACCATCACCATGGCGGATGGCTCGACAACGGTCGTTCCAAATGCATATCGTATTCCACTCATGTTTGTGGGGGAATTTTTGTGGTCGTCTCTTCGGTTGGTCTTAGGGGATGACGATGAGTGGAAGGAGTTCAAGACTGGCATCTTGCATGTGTCGAGACTATGCGAAGCTTTCTTGAAAGAGGCGAAACGGGCTATGGGTGAAGAGGGTATGGGAATAGGATGGAGATCTCCGGTTTTTGACAGAGCACTGGCGAGATATCGGATGGGGTGGCTGTTATCTGAGCCAAGCTATCTCAAGGAGTTCTGGGAGATGTACGGAGAGGACGAGTACCGAAAAGATGCAATTAGATTCGGTTCGTGTTTGCCTTTTATCATTCTCGGGATGCTTATGAAATCATAGACTGGAAACGGCTGGCACTGAAAGGCCAGAAGGGTTTCAAGCTGGACGAGGAACAAATCGAGGGCGGGATCACGGCGTCTCAGTGGATGAATGGACTGAAGAAGGCCGTCAACGGCGATTGGATATGGGATTCGACTCTGAAGACTTCATGTTGCCAAGAAGCTTCGGAATATCTTGAAGCATGGCAACGTACGAAGGCATGGGGACAGCTACCGACGTTGTGCATCTCCACCAATTCTCCGACCAGCGACCCCGAGTTCGCCTTAGTATGCACTAAGACCGATATTGATCTCTCAAAGGAGCGACCGCGTTCGCCAGCTCCTGCTAATAATATTGGCAACGAAGTCTCTGTCCCCACGGCCTTCCAAGTACCCTTTTCGAAAGGCGACCTCCTCCAAATTTTGTACCTCAAATACCAGTCTCAAGAACTGCGTATTTCTTCCTTGGAAAAGGACATCTCCAGACTGAAGCAGGCAAAAGGATACTCGTCCACTCCATTCGTCGCCGATTCTTTTCTCCCAGCTCCCAATTTTCCGGAGCTTTCTGACCCGGATTGCTCAACGAGTTTTTGGAGGGAACCCTTGGAGACTTTATTGTATATGGAGACGTGCAGGGAAGAAGAGGGAGCCGTGAAATCTGAGCCCGATGTGGAGGAGATTAGACTCGACGGCATGTCGGGTTTGCAGGAGGTGATAGATCTGGACGCACTGCTAGAGGATACGGCATCGGCACCGATCAAATCCCTACGCAAGCTGCGAAGAACAGCGAGCTGATTCCATTTTGATCCGTCAAGAGTCTCCAACTGGCCGTCATGGGTCACCCTTACGGACTTTCGGAGTCGAATCAATCTGCGCCTACGGCAGTTGGAGTACTGATCATGATCATGGTATTCCTGATATGATACACTGTATAGATTTCGAATACTGTTCCTATGAAATTGCCTTGACATTGCGACATGACTGCATGTTATTTAAGTTATAATTAGGTGATGAGAATAAGACTAAACGATTGTGAGTTAGCGAAAGAATAAAGGGAAATAAGATAATGGAATGGGAAGTAATGGTGGTATCATATCGAGTCCATAGAATGTGCCAGCACGTCTAAACTATGCCGATAATAATATAGCGTGCGTCTAATCCATACCTATATCAAGATACGAAGACCGCAAACGAATGAATATAATTCATCTGGCCCCGCTTAGTCGAAAATGCCAGCTTCAAGGTTGGGACTTCGTCCGTCTCTTCTCTCGGTTTTCAGCCATCTCTTTGGCATGCCTAATCTCCTCTTTCCTACCCTCCTCCTGACACTCTGGCTTTATGCCACTGGGCTTCTTCTGATGCCGCCTTAGAGCATCATACCGCGTAAATGTCTCCGTACATCCCGCACATAAATATCCTTTGTTCGGTTGATGAGACCTCTTCTTCGCATGCCTTTCGAAATCTGCTTTGTTCTTGAACGTTTGTCTGCAAGACGCAAAGGCGCAGCGATACTTTCCGGAGTAGGGTTTTCTGTGAACGGATTTATGGTGGTCTATCACGCTATCGACGGAAGGAAAATATTCGCAGCAGTCTGGGTAGATGCAGCTGAGGACCTCCTCATCCGAAGGCTGGTCCGTTCGTAGTGGAAGCGGAGAGTCATACTTGGGCGATAAGGGAGGAGAAGGCGACAAGTCTGTTAACGATGACAAAGACGAAGACGTTGACGCCACAGGAGAGGTGGGGACGAGCTTAACGCGTTTCTTGTTTGTGTCTGGAGTGTCCACACTATCCGGCGCATTACGTTTTTCAGCAGTGGCGAGGATGGGCACCGTGTAGTCTCGAATTTCTGTACTACCCCTCCGATGAGTGGACCTGTGTGGTAAAGGCCGAATCTCCCGCTCCTGCTCAGCGATAGCCAGAGGTGAACTCGAATGATAGGAATTCTCATTGTCGTCCGGATATTCCAGGTCGTAGACCGTATCTAAATTCCCTAAGTTGTCGAGCTGAGAGGTGGGCTGATACAATTGAGGCGTTGGAAGTGGCGGGGCTACCTCTAAGATGAAGCCCGTCGTAGGACCCAGCGGAAGAAAATCATTGTCGGGGATCGCACAATTGAACCAATATATCTCCCAGAACTGACTCGTTGACACGGAGAAGCATACTTTGGATGGGTCGGAATGCTTGTGGGCAATGCCCAGGTCGAAGGTTATCTGTGTATCCGTTCCAGTGGTTCGCTGTAAATGAATGGTGAGATAAAAGACAATAGACCAGAGCTAGAACATGGCGACAAACCTGTAAGTACTCGATACAATAGTTCTCCAAGGCGCCTTCGTCGTGCCAGAGACAGAAGGGAATATCACCACTGTAAGCCCAGAGTCTACGTGAATCTTGGGATTGGTAATGGTACAGGATATCATTCCTGTCGGGAAAGATGCCTTGAAGAGGTACCATCGGTGGTTGAAGATGAGGAGCTTGAATGAGTGGCGCACTGTTGTCCACAGTGTGATCGTCGACCGTAACCAGACTGGGGGCGACCGTGTCTTCCAAGCCAGTGAAAGACATCCTGAGGAAAAGGTAAGGAGAGCGGGAATAGATGCGGGTATCTGTCTCAGAGCCAGGTTTTAAGCATTTGGGTGGCAGACAAGAAATAATGGAGTATCGCTAAGTATAACAAACGTTGAATAGCACCGTAAATTTGGGAGAGTATCGCCGATTAAGGTAAATTTTGTCTGAACAATGTATTATTTACCAGTGTCTTGGTGGACTTCCGCCTCGCTTTATTGATGGTGCCGGCTTCACCATTTGTCATTGATAATCAAACAGTTTAAAATGTGTCCGCCTTGTGTCCCGGTCCGCCGTCTATTCGCTCAAGTCTTGAGCGGGAAACATTTGTGATACGAAGTGAGAATAATCTGAATCAAAAAGATGCGATAGAGATATGCGCAGGCGGGTATTACGTGAGGGAAATGGACATACTCAGTGGGAGAATGTCACATCTGGCGCGTTGAGTCACGGTCATGTGAAACGTGACACGTCGATTACCCCCGCCCAACTCCATCGAACTTTCGAATCGGCTACGCGTATCAAAGCAATGCAAAGTCACGCATCTCTCGTAGGCTCTTTCTAGTCCTTACACTGACTAACCACTGATTTACCACCGCCTATCATGCAGCTCTCTCACAAAAATGACGAACCGGGCAGCCTTTGTTCTAGTGGTCGGAGTAGTTACCAATCAAGTCGAACAAAGATCCGCCATTTCTGGATTAGTTTGTACCGCCTCCCTTCGAAAGGAATATTACACTCCTTCACTCCCTTCCATCATGTCGCTCATCTGCAGTCGAACGGAATCAAGATTCAAATCGCTTTTCTCTCGCGACGCCACTGAACGTCTGGAATCATGGGACGATAATTTTGTGCTCAAATATCTTGGGCGTGTCACAGGAGGCATCGATGTCACCGATCCGTCACATATAAGTGGCGACTCACGCGCAGAGTTGTCTGTCAACTCAGGATACAACGTCCTTTGCCCAGAGCATGGTATTATCCATCCCCCAGCGTATACGAAATCGTCTGCTTCGAAGCATCCTAGCATTCCTCACAGAGACGTACGCGATCAAAGCTACGAGCCGTGTTCCCTTCCGCAGGTTCGGCACCGTCTGAGTGTATCAGCGCTTGACCAGACTGACATTATCTCTCCTGGTAGAATGCCGATCTCTCCTCTCGTCAGTCGAGCTCTTTTGGCTCTAACAAATGTCCTCCCCCAAATGTTAACTTTGTTTCGGGCTCATGGTTCAATCCCAACGACGCACCATCGCCTCCCTTTCCATGGAAATCCCAATCTCTCCCAGAGACGGATCAGGTCGTGGCACCGTTTGATATTTTCCCGGATTACGCCCGGCAATTAGTGCTATTCGGTGGCGCCGTCCCCTTTCTCGGTCACGGAAAACATAAACGTCTGCAGAAAACCTGCAGGGAGCCATATCCCAAAACGAACATTGTACGCGTGCACCCGTACAGCCGGCATCCTCCAAAACCTCGGGAGGAGAGTTCGCTTTAAGACGAGTCTCGTTCTTGAGAATGCATGATGATACATTCCAACTTTGACGAAAGGATTAGGAACAAAGGGAGAACTCATAGACGGCTAGGCGTACGACGGGAGTGCGAGGAGTGCAGTGATGTCAACCACGAGATAGGTCAATGGAGACACAAGACTCGTTCTAAATGTGTCTTGACAATGATGATCTAGAGCACGGATAAGCTGCCTGTCAGGTAGAACATGTCGGAAGGGACTGACCAGGAATGAACACTTTACGATGGTATCGGTGTTGAAGTTTTGGCCAGGCATCCTCGAACCACGTCGCAAGCCTCGAGCGGATGGTTCGCTGAGAACGCGGAAAAATTCAGCAAATGTCGAGCCGCTTGTTACATTGGTTCCAAAAATCAAAAAGTCTTAGGCCTAGGGAAGAGCCGTTAGTGAAAAGCACACACCACGAGCACAAAACGTACGTCTTCCAGGAGTGAGTTCTTTGTCAGCACGTCTCGGTTCCTGTACCGGCCGTGCTGGTCAAAACTGCATCGATTTGTCGTGAAGAGAGCCTTCCGATGCTGCTCGTCCAAGCGTTCAGAGAGGTGAAGAACTGAACGAAGGGACGAAGGTAACCATAAGCATCTAAAGCTCAGCCGCCAGCAGGACAGGATAAGCCTAATGCGAGCGTTGTACAGAGAGGTGGGATGCCATGATATCCAGTCATCCTGGCGGGGCTTGCGATAGGTTTTCTATGAAGGTCGGAGATTTGAAGATAACCGATACGCTGGATCTATCGGCGCTGTTGACATCATGACCAAGAATGGTGATGCGTCTAAAAGTAGAGATTAGATCTCGAAGGTCATTCTATTACTGGGGACATACCTCATGATGCACAGTATCTTTGAACGACCACCTGATGAGACGCTGTTTTTGATAGTGAAGCAAACGACTACGTCTCCGCAACTGGAACACAGCCATGACGAAGTTCAATCTTTCAATCCTTATCAGAGAAGAGTCGAAGGACAGTAGAAACCACGCACATAGTATGAAGGAACTGTGCTCCCCGAGTTCACAAAGGACACCTTGTGCGAAAGTGAATTGCTCTGCAATCGCCCTGCATAAAGCCACTTCAATCCGAACTGGACGAAGGAAAACACAGAGGTTATCGTATGCGCCAAGTAAGCCGTATGTCTGGGGAGTTCAGCACTCAGCGATCAGATTAGCCGAAGCAAATAGAAAGACCACATGAACGTACAAGAATGGATAATATTGCTCGGAGCTCGCCTCCGTCGAACGCATTCGGTAATCACTAGCCCAAGGTGACATGTCATGGCGGCCGATTACATGTAAGTACCCAACATCTCCAAAGAATGTGAGCATAAAGTGACAGAAGAATAACGAGAGGATTTACCTGGCTGAAGCATAGCCTATATAACGGGGTCAGGGTAAGGTCCTTGGACGCTGAGGCTCGCTATTGCAGTAGATGAGCGGTATTCCCGTCGCTGGTAGTAGCAGCAGTGTCCCTACCATGATGTCAGTGGGTAAGAGGTGAAATAGATGTTAGGGCTCACACAGGAACGGCAGTATTCGCAGCTGCAGATGTTAGGTGTAGACACTATCTGCCGCTCGTGTACAATGATACAGTCGGTCCTGTGCATGTATTTCCTTAAACGTCGTGCGATCTACGAATGAAACGGAAGGTATAAGCACCACGCTATTGACGTAAAACAGAAAGCTTACTGCTCTAGCATCTTCAGCTTTTCAAAATCCATATGACGACGGTGAAGATATTCAGAGAGCATATTATCTGTGCCGTAGTGGTAGGCATCGCATGAGGCAGGGAAGAAACCAAGTCTATCACTTGTGATGGTGGGAGGCTCAGGAAGGGCGTGGGAAAGAATCAAACACAGGCACGTGCTGAGACCCAATCGCGGCCCGTGTCCCCGGTCCTGTTCTTGACCATCCATCTTGACACGTTTTAATACCGGCAGCGAAATGTGGGGATCGATTGCTCTTTCAACGATTGTCCTGTAGCTACTTCGGTTCATTCCCAAGCTGTTTTCTTCCTGGGTCAACTTGTTCGAAGACCGAAACCCCAGTCTTCCTTCAGAGTCCTTCTTGGCCGTTTCCACCCGTGAAACACTGACCTTGAGTCAGCCTCCGAAAAATATGACCACGTAAGCGGTCGAGTTGGAATAGACTTTTCAGCTCAAAAGGAAGACTTGAGATCACCTCAATTTCATCTTTGTCATCCTCCGGGCGCTCATCTTTGGGGATGTCATCACTGCTTAGCCCTAATTCCCCGTGGTACGTTCTGCACCACTCCTGGATCCTTAACAATGCCGTATTTTGGCTCCCCAAAGATACGCTGAATACCTATACTTCTTCCATCGTGGACATCGTACGACTCGACTTTACAGAGCTATAAGAACTGGTACAAATTTGACTCTCTCCGCTACACAATCATGCCACCAAATATTGTCGTTGTCTTTGGCGCCACCGGAACACAAGGTGGCTCCGTCGTAGCAGCCCTTCTCAAAAACCCTTCGTACAAAGCACGCGCTGCTACCCGTAACATCACCAATCCCAAATCCAAAGAGCTCGTCTCCCAAGGTGCTGAAGTCGTCTATGCAGACCTTGACGACTACGACAGTGTAGTCAACGCGCTAAAGGTTTGCCTATCCGCCTGTTCTTTGTTCTCATTTGACTGAACCTCCTTTATACAGGGTGCATACGCCGTCTTTGGCCTAACCAACTCATTAACAACACTCGCCACCATCGGTCCAGAAGAATCCTCGAAGGTAGAAATCAACCAAGGCAAGAACATCGCCAACGCCGCAGCCTCCACTTCGACCCTCCAACACTTCATCTGGAGCACCCTTCCCCACACCCATTCCTTTGCCGTTCCCCATTTCGACAGCAAGGCCGCCGTTGATGAATACATCTTCACCACTCTCCCTTCCCTTGCCACCAAAACGACATTCTTCTACTCTGGATATTATGCGTCGAATCTTCTCGAGTTCTTGCCACCCGTAAAAGATGCGTCATCCGGGAAATACACATGGGCGCAACCATGCTCTCCGCGAACACGTACACCCATGATGGGCCTCGCCGAAATCAACGTCGGCATATTCGTTGAAGCCATCCTTGAGAACCCTGCAATATCTCTCCCATCAAAATACGTTCTGGGATCTGTCGACGATATATCATTCGGGGAACTCCTCAACTTATGGGCCGAAACGCTAGATGTCGAGGCCGAGTACATTCAAGTCAGCGGAGAAGAGTATGCGAAGAATTTCTTTGCGGGAGAGTTGCTTGGGAGGGAACTGGCCGTTATGGCGAAGTTCTGGGAAGTAGAGGGATTCAAAGGCTATGGCGACTCGGTGCTCACGAAGGAGGATCTTGGTATTGATCCCACTCGGCTGGTTACAACGAAGCAGGCGTTTGAGAGGTTGGACTGGGGGACGATATTGAAGCCGTTAGAATGAGCGGCTCCTGTTGAAGAATTTTTTCTCGAACTTAGGTCTTGAAATCTACACCGGGGATCGTACTAACTGCCTGCCCTTGTTCTTCGTCCCCAGGGACGAGCTCATCAGCTATTTACAGAACAATATGCATTTTGATTTCATGTCCTTCGGTACAATACAAGAACTACAAAACTATAGCAACGATAGCTGTACAAGGAAAACGATACAGATAACAGAGAGTGAAGGAAATACAACAATGGTACCTACAACCTGGAGCTTAGTAGATACAGTGAGCCATCTAATAAGATGACATATCACATCTGGTCATCGAATCGATCAGTCCGTCGACTGGAGACTCGAACGTATCTATGCCATACCTCGGAAGGGCTTGAGCCCACCGTGCATCACCACTGACGCCCGACGCGGCTTCGGTGTACCCATAAGACACATAACCCCCAGCTTCGGGGCACGACCAGCCTTCGAGACCTTGATTCGCCACCGCATAAGGCTCTCCTGCAAACACTCTAGGCACCACCGAGTGGTGGTACTGGGAACTCGGATACATCGCGTCGCAGGTGTACGTAGCTGGCGCGTAGTTATGATAAGCCGCCTCGAAGATCGACGTTTCATCACATGCCGGCGTGAGAGGCGCCTGTGCCTGCGAGACCCAAGATGCCGGTAATTGATACTCCACGGTCATGGGATGCTGGACGGGCACTCGGGGCTGATTATACGCGACAGGCGTATAGGCGGGGGCGGCGACATTGGGGAATGAGAACGGAAGAGCGGGGATCGGCAGTTCCTCCTGGCCCTTGTTGACTAGAGGTCGCCTCGGACGGGCCCTCCGCATGGAGATGCGCCCAGCGTGAGCGCCTTTCAAAATGATATATCCGTCGTCGCCGGACGCGTCCTCGACCTTCACCGCTCTCCTGTTCCGATTCTCCCTTTCGGCTGGAGCGTAGCCGTGCGCGTCTTTACGATGTCGGGTTAATCTTGATGAGTCACCAGTAGCAAACCCGCACTCGGAGTTAGGACAGACATGAGGCTTTTCCCCAGTACTGCAGAAGGATGTCAGGGAGTCGTGAAAAGGGAGACGAAGGAGTCGCGCGTACTGTATACAGTTGATATGAACCTGCAGTCCAGCTTTCTGTGATGCTGCAAAAGCGCAGCCTGCCCAAGGGCACGAAAATCTAGAACGGCGTTCAGCCAAGTCACAAAATCATACGCCTGATATCAGACTCACCGCCTCTTCGAATATGGGATATGGATGAGTTCATGACGTTTGAGGTTCTTCACGACCTTAAGACATTTTGTACATATCTTCAAGCACGTCAGCATGGTCTTCCGCTGAGGAAACATAGGGGTCACCTGGTCGCGTGTGGGCATGTCGGACTCGAGGTACGGGATACAGCAGGTGCAGTAGAGTGGATGGCGATAATAACGGAGAGAAAGTATCTTTTGAGGTTGTGGGGGGAGAGACAGAGAGAGGCGTTAGGGTCGCATGGTTGGTTTGTCCCCTTTTATATTTGTCCCCACCTCATTAAATTACGGATTGGTTTCTGAGGATAGCTGTATATGGTGAGGGCTGGAACGCCGTGAGGTAACTCTTCCTCGGAAAGGTTAAACCGCAAGACAATTGGCGGCAGGGCTGGTTTCTGTCATACCAATCGGTAACTATAACCGTTCTCGGAAACTTCTCGCCTGGCTAGATCCTTTGTTTTTATTGCTCGAGTGGCAAATAGCGGTGCAACGGGCAGAAATTTGATGCGATTCTGAAATTGGATAAACGGGGCACTGAGCAGCCGATTTACGATTACACCCTGACGAAGTGGAACGTGAAGAAATTCGTTGCCTTCGCGCGAATCAGTCCCTGGGAGCCTTAGAAATAATCCTGCGTGTCGCAACTTCGATTGAAAAATCAGACGAGTAATTAAAGCATACCTTAATAAAAAGATTTGTGTCCCGAATGCAGAGTTATTAATTTGGTACTAACTGTGGCTCCAGAATTATTTTTTAAAGAGTCGGTTGATAGACAGCGGAAAATTGTAATGCCTACCGGGCAGGGAAGTAAATGAATTATAAAACCACTTCTCCCGCAAATCTATTCACCCTAGTGAGAGAGAAGGAGGCCATATGGCACGTTTCTTGGACGAGTTCGGATCCAACTTCCTCCAATTCCTCAGGCTCGTGCGGCGGCTGCGGGGCGGAGCATCGGACCGGCTACGATAACGTTAACATAGGGCAAGGCAAAATGGACTGGAGCAATTATCTCCAGTTATACCTATAACGGAATGGGCTCGGAGGTCGGAGTACTTAATTCGTTCTGAACTTGAACTTGAAGTAAGAAGAAAGAAAGGCTGTGTCGTGAATGATGCTGGTGTTTGTCAACATCTCCGACGACAGGCTGAAATTAGCATTCGTCGGGCCGGGCGCCTCTTCCACAACGACCACCTTCCAATGGCCAGACGCCTTGAAGATTGCGTTACTCCCACGGAGTTCTCAAATGACTGCTTTCTGATGGCAATCCGTTCTTAGCGCGGCCCTTTTCTTCACTGCTACGGGACGCCTTCAAGTTCGCCTCTCAACTTTTAGAGCACAAACAATGCCGCTCAGTCGTTCTCAACCCTTGACAGCAGAAGAAATTCTGAGGACCGCTCATGCCACGATTAGCGCATTTCTATCACTGGGAATTCAGGGCTGTTTCTTCGGGAGCGTCGCATGTTTGTGCTATGGGGCTACTCGGGTACCGAATGTGTGTACCATCGCTCCAGCATAGTTATCCTGCCCTCACAGACACTCTTATAGGACGTCGACGTCGTAATTACGTCTGCTAACCCGATTGGTGGGCCATGGGACCAAGAGCATCTCAAAGATCTCCTTGTTCAGACCGACCAGAGCTTCTACGTCATCTCCTCCAGGAACCCCTCTGCCAATTACCGACTTCTCTACTACGATCTTTCTGGATCCTCAAGAGTATCCCGGGAACTGAGACGCTGCTGCAAAGTTGATGTTCTTGTCCCGGGATCTATGAATATTCCCCCGATCCCTTCATCTAGCGTCGTGTGGCAACTCGAGCAGCGCTACTTTCCGCCACGGGAGCTTCCTGTGCTGCCCTTCATCCTGCTTCTCCTTATGAAACTGCAGGGATGGATGGATCACGGAAATTCCCACGCTGTACATAAACGGGCAAAGCAGCCTACCGACGTACGCGATATTCGCGAACTCCTTACCCTTTCTGCTGCACCCAGAAAGGCGAACTTGAATGCTTGGTTGGAGATGAAACGCGAAGGATGGATACCACAGTCTTTCGTTAACCAGGGACAAATGCGCGTACGAGAATTTGTCAGACGGTACCCCGATACCGAGAAGGCGTGGCGACAGATTGGATTGGGATATTTACCAGGTACGTAGATATTTCCGTCCCAAGATATGTAACTTGAATTAAAGATATCGATTTAGTGACGATCAAGTTTCCTTCGGGAACGTTGTGGGTCCCAGGGGGTCCCAAATAGTCATGTCTTTCTATCTAAGGTCGGCACATGTACATTAGACTCCACCCTGAAATCAGATTACTCGACGATAACCTATGAACCCCGTTCCTAGCTTCAACAGAAGTCGAATCTTCGATCTCGGCATTGGTTGCGCCATGACCCTGCAGGCCTCAGATACGACGCGGCTTTCAATCAAAAATCCCATCACAATCGGTTAGGTCAGGCACTCAAGACTTTCGATTCAATTCAACGTAACTAAATTTCGCCGCCACTCGTAATACTATGACTCTGAACTATCATAATCCGACGGCAAGGCTTCATGACGGAATCGCTTTATTTGTTGCAGGAGCAGCATGAGCACGCGCCGGCGGTACAAGAGCACCTGGAAGTCATTCATCCAATAAGCAAATTGCTTTCGGTCAATGAAGTGTTACTACTCACGCGCTGCAGGTGCACGAAGCACTGCCGCAGGCCTCAGCAACGGGAACTTGGGTGGTCTGTGCGAAAGTATAGACGGTCAGCACGAGAAGGAAGGATGAGAGGGATAAGACGAACAGTGAACATGATCTTCGTTGGTAGGAGGTGGTAGATATTTAGAGTTGTAGCGATTTGCTGAGGACTTCTCTCTGGGTTGGTCGGCCTTATATAGTAGTAGTATTGATGCTTGTTTATCTTATTTGAGACTTCATCCACAATGTAGCGCATGATTTGATTGGTCCTCAAAATAGCGCACGCATCCAAGACATCGCGCATGGTTCTCATTGGATCCATAAAATGGCGCATCTCCGAGTTGACCGGATGACGTCGAGAACCACGCTAAGATTAAATTTGTAAATATTCCCGACGCCGTCATGTGATTCAGAACACGGATCTGGCTTAAAACAACTACGCTAAAAACAGAGGCGCAACGCCAATTGACTATGGCGAGACAAACATGGGCAGAAATGAATTCCCGGAGTATTCGCTTAGCCAGAGCAATAACCAATAACTTCGGGCTCGCAGCTGTAGAAAAAGATAAGTCAGCCGCTGAGAGACTACGAGTGGAACTGACCTGTCGTTGCAGCCATCGTAGAGCGTGCATGGGTGTGAGGTGTCGCTAAAGGAACATCAGTCTAAAAAATAAACAGGCGTTGCGGGGTGCTCACTAGCAAGAGTCGAGAATCGTAGCAGTATCCTAGAGAGATGGAGCGAAATATCAGAGATACACAAGGGATGTCTGTTGATGGAAGCACATACACCGTAGTTGTAGTTGATTCCTGCGAGGGTTCCGCCTGGGGGGAGGCCAAATCAGAATACATAAAAATACACGGCGGGCACTCATACCATCGACAGCAATAACACCTTTGATGTAGACGTTCCGGTAGCACTGGGATTTGCACTGGTTGGAAAGCATATTCAGTGCAGTAAGAAATAAGGCTCTAAAGAGACAACGTACGTTTCCGCAGGATCGGTAGAGCTGGACTATGTGGTTAAAATAGTTCACAGGTTAAAGATGAAGGTAGTCAAGTCACCTTGCCATAGTCTATTCGAGGATTAAGGGTCAGACACAGGAAAGGAATGAGGTTTAACACATACCTTCAACGTAGAAGTTGATGATCTTAGGAATCAGGGTCAGCCTGAGAACATGCGAGGAGATGTAAATGCTACTCACGTTTACGGTCCCGCAACCGTTGTGTTGGACGACCTTATCCTCAGCATGGTAGGCGGCACCTCCGATGATATTGGTGTAATCGCCATACTCGTCGTTCTTCTGTTGTCAAAAGGATCGAACGAGACGCGGTGGTGTGAAGCGAAGCGAACATACAATGGTAATGGCATCCTCTATTCGCGTGGTAAGAATTAGTGCCCAATTTACTTCGACGTAAAAAGATGGCTTCGTACCACAAACATCCTCGAACTATATCACCGAATCAAAAAATGGGTATAAAAGTAAAATCACGCAGCACTAACCCAGACGAAGTTCAAGGTACAATCTAATCTCAGTAATAGGTCGAGCAAAGCTCAAGAAAATAGGAAAACGTACAACCGGTACAATCTGTTTCAGGGCCGTATTAGAAAGGAGTAATGAGACGACGCTCAGATAACTTACGGACACCTTCGGCCTGGTTGGCACCGATGATAACATTCTGGAGAGTCGCACCCTCATGGAGGTAAAAGACTATAGCGTTCCGAGTGAAATTCGGTATGGCGCACAGCAGAGAACCAAGGCGTACCGGCAGCTTCCCAGTCTATTCGAAAAAAACGATTGAGCATGTTACAATAAAAGACGAAGAGTTCTGACTTCTGATTGTCCGCTGCGAAGACCCAGTAAGTACGATAACCAGACGAATGAAGGTCGATGGAGACCTACTTGCAAGCACCACTACCACGGTCATATTTCTTCCAGCCACCATCAAAGGTTTTTCCGGCAGCGACTTCAATAACGGCGCTGCTAGACACGGTTCCTGTCGGGGTGGGGAGACCCCCAGTCCACGCGTCACAGGCAGCCGCAAGGGTCGCGAGAGAGCTGAGAGAGAATACAAAGAGCGAAAACATTCTGTTGGCGGATATTAGTCTGTGTTCGAAGCACGTTTTATAAGTATTAAGAGGATAAATGCCGGATAGTTGAGATTACGAACAAACAGGGAAGCTTGTGATAGAGTATTTCTGGGCGGAGATGCTAGAAACTAGTAGGACTCAAGTAGGACTGGAGGGTAGACTCTGGGGATGTGTGACGGCGCGATGGTCCGGTGGGAATCAGGGTTGGATAGATGAGAAGCACATGCACGACGTGAGATTTCTCCGAAGCATCAATACATCGAACGGCCTATAGTTTATAGTCGCATTTTAAACAAAGGCTACCCGTCTGCGCATGTAGAACGTCATCATGTGGTTAGACAAGCGGCGCGCCACATCAATAAAAATTGCCCAGGCCCTGCAATCAATCAACCCCAAATAACCTTGATACGCGTCTGATGAGGAGTTAACTTTGCCTGAAGATACTAGCTTTTATGTAGGAAATTTATGGTTTTCGACCAAATTTTGACACGTCTATTAGCCGTAAGAGACCTTCATCCCAGAGACGCCGCGCCAATAGTAGCGAGCATACTTTCAACGCCCGTGTGGCGCGGTATCTACCAATCGTGACAGTGAAGTGGTCCGAAGCACCTATAAAATGTCTGATCAGAAACGATGAACCTAGAGGTGCTTGCCAAGACAAAATAGGTGCGCCAAGTTATATCACAAGTCAACTGTGGAAGATCCGAATATAGCACCCGTTTCGCCAGATTTTAACCGTCAGTTCTTTAGTTGAGGGTCACGACGAGGTCGAGGGTGTCTAACGGGCCGGATTTCAAACGAGAGTAGATGAAGTCCGCAGATAGGGCTTTCCCATCCGTTCGCAGGTCCAGAGATTAAAAGAGCTGAATAAAGGAATCGTGCAGACAGAGGTCAAGGTTTCATAAAGAACGGAAGGATCTGTTCAATTATCAGGATTATAACAAAGAACAAGACCGGTAGCCCACATGGGTTGTCCTCTCTGAGGGAAGGTATTACCGCACGAGATCCCGAAGCCAGGATACCGATATCACGCTTATCCCGACCAACGTTCAGACTCTTCAAGTCGATATTAGAGGACATCGCTGCAAAAAAATAGTTTCGTCAGAGCGGCTCACATCCTGTCGTCTAAGAAATGACATCCATGTTCGCAGCATTGACTTCAGTGTCCGTAGATGAGTGGGTTCAGTCTCCCGACGATGGCTGATGCTATATTATCCGTTAATTCGACGATTGAGAATGATAATGGACTGAAAGACACTCGCGCACAATACCCAGACATGCTTCATCTTTCTCTTTACCAGTTCCTGCCTTCGGGGCTTGCGGGCGGGCCTCGGTCCTCTAAGATTGTTGCTTGGCTTCAGAGTCAAAGATGCCACATGCCCATTAACTAAATGGACAAGAAATTCGCAGTGAAGGAGCGGTCTGGAAAACAGACGGTATGGATGCGAAGGAAATCTGGCTTCTTGTCCGACGACGACGCCGTGGACGTTGGTGAATAAGAGGATCGAAACCAAGCAACGTCAAGGATGATGTAATCAGGAACGCCTAACCTTATTGAAATTTGTCAGTTTTCTCTTAGTTCTCTCCCTGCACTCTTGAAGCTCTTTAGCGGCTTGGGTATATGACGTCTAAACCCTGTCTCTGTGTTTCCGCTTTGCAGTCTTTTACCAAGTCATTGCCGTCGCACGATTGATTTATTCAGACGTAATTGATATAGATCCTCAGGACGACACTCAACTGCTAAATCGCTCGTGATGAATCTGCGACTCACTGTGACATATACACTACCAACGCTTTCGCCAATGGTTATACTGTAATCAGGCATCAGGAGGCAATTGCTCTCGGCGGCCAAATACCATATACTCGTAGCATGCCGCCAATGGAATTTCGCCCCCAACGGCATCTATGACCTCAGATGGGATGAAATCTTTCTATCGCGTCTCGCAGCAGGAATGCATATGGCGCTATGTACAATCAGCACATGCTAGCGATGTGATTGAAAAATTTGTACGTCTATCGCGCACAGCCTATTGTCTCCATCACCATCTATTTCTGGAGAGAAAATCCACCCGAAATCGAATGCCGATCATTGATCTGCTTGCATCTGGGCGTTCTCGCCCTCAGACCATTACAAGGGCAATCAATTTGAGGCAAGGGGAATACCGGAGCGGATGCGGATGCTTTCACCAACGCGGCACTGGAATGTTATTCATTTCGCTCCGATTTCGAGTCTGCGAGCATTGGCTCTGGTTACAGCACTGAAGCGGTTGGGTTCCAAATGGATAACCTGTACACGTTGAAAGCTCGCAAGTATCTTTGGAATCCCCCTTCCATCCTCATCCATCATGCACAGGCAGGTACGTTCGAGGACACATCTTCGCTGATATCCAGTCCTTGAGAATAACTTCTATTCTTGTCCACAAAGTTCGACTTGCAGTAGACGCTGAGAATTGCTCTCTTTTCATTCGCTACGAGAACGGTGTTTTTTTTTGCTGCGCATCAGAATCAGATGTATTGATATCTGAAAGATATCGGTGGTCATATAAATGAGTCATCTCGACAAAATTTTCTAGAACTGCGTTATCTTTCATATCATATAGTTCAAGCGATGTGATCTCCGTAGTGAATTCTATGAGTGGCAATGAGCTCAAGCCAGTGATTTTCAGGGGTACGAAAGCCATGCTTTTTCAGCGTGGTATGAAGAAAACTAAATCAACAAGTCCTTTCGAGATGTAAGAGTCGCCCTCCGGACCAACACATGGCAAAGATAAGCTGCATTCGGAATAGAAGCCACCGTTGCTAGGCGTCTTTTGCACGGTACCTAACCATGGTTGCGATGCTATGAGATGCGTATGACTCGCTCTGAGTACCAATCTTGTGAGGACGCGTGTTCCAGAGCCCTGCAATCAGGCCCTGGCTAGATAGGTAGCAATACGCGACAGCAGTAGGCATGTCCATTGTACCGTTGGGGGCGTCAAGACTCAAGTGCGATACGGTCCCTCTGCGGTGATGTGTGGTATAGGGCATATTTCTGAGGCTTTCCATTGTTCGTAATGTAGCATTGCAATATAGCGCTCATTCCTCCTAGCGAACTGCGATATGGTTCCACCGTGTAGGCTACTTCTGTGCGAAGTACGAAAAACGGCCGATCACAAAAGTTAAAATACTACTCAAACCTATATGTCTGTATCCTCTCATCGACAAAAGCTATTCGTAAGGCTGACTAGCATTGAAAACATTATAAATTCATCACAGAGATACACGGCTTATAAATGGACAGAGACTAAGAGTGTGCAGAGTCTAAGGCAGTTGGATGAAAATTGCCGACCAGATGTCCCATTGGCACTTCGTAGATACCCTGGCAACCTTGTATCGATGGTTTAGGGAAGCGTCAGATATACCAAAAAGATGGATCAGGGAGTCGGGACCAGTTTCTATTTCCGCAGTCGCTGTCCACACAGCTTGGAAGTGATTTGTATGTGATAAATGAGACGCTTCCTCAAACATTAGCGCTGAATACTTTGTATACTGATGTAAAATGTATACTGACGTAAAGTACGTCAAGTCCCGACCAAGTACCCAACAGATACCGAATGCTTCTACAATACATTCGGCGTTTAGATATCGTTCTCGTGCATAGCGCCTTGTGATCTAAGTTTCAGGGACTCAAATCGGTCGTCCTTGTGTTTTTTTCAAGATCGTATATAAGTGCTAGAAACTTCCGCTCACCTCCAAAAACATTGTTACTGCATTTCCATTCCACGAACACTCTACCCGACTCCAGCATGTCCACCGTCTCGCCTCTCGCCACAAAAAAAGTTTTGCGCTGTTTCTTCTTTTCTCTTGCTTTTGTGATCATTATTCCCGCTCTCTCCATTGTCTTGGGAGTGACACAGCATCCTGCTGAGTTTGCATACGAGATCCGCGGCGATATCGACGACAACGGGCCTCGAACAGTGAGTTTCTCTACCGTTTCGGCTCACTGCCACACTCACAGCGAAAGGTTTATCTTCACGCGGATTTGATATCAGCGGATTTGAAACAAGGAACGATGGTCCTTGACTGGAGCATTATTTTCGATACATGTGATCCCAACTCTGCGAGTTGCCCAAGCGTCAATATCTTTTTTGATGCGTAAGTGCTGCACTCTCTAAATCTTCACTCATACCAATTTCTTCTCTTTTCAATTTCTTTTAGCAATCTTATTCAACAAACTGATACGAACAGTAGCGAGTCTTCCGACAACAATAGACCTACGGTTCCCACATTCATCTGGAATGTCACCGCAAACGACTATGATTACCTCTTTTCCAATTCTCCGAGATTCCAGACAGAGCTTTTCGTATTTCGAAACTATTCATTTGGTCCTCATCAAGTCAAGCGTACACATTCGAGCGACGTGTATTATCCCTTCGATCAGTGATAGCCTTTCCATCTCTGCGACAGAATTACCACTCATACCACTAAAACAGCTACTTTACTGAGGTATTTACCTTTGCCGAAGATGCCAGCACCAATGAATTCGTGCAGTTATCTCTCGCCTCCACTGCTGGACTTGTTGAGTAAGTATTTTCCAGCTAAGTACTCTGTGACCCGATAATTAAACAGATTCAAGAGGCCTGAAAATCACGGCGGACGTCGTTAAACCCTCTGATTTGGTCCAGGAGGGTCTTCCAGAATACATCGACGTCTCAATTAATCTGGAAAGAGGGACATTGATAATAATTTATTGCATTGTGATCACCATCACATTCTGTTGGTGCGATTTCCTTGTGCCTATGAAATGGACCTCATGATTTCTCCCACAAATCAGGGCTTATCACCCTCACGATATGTCTTCTCATGATAATGACTGTAGCATTCGGCTTCCAGCAGAGGAACGAGATAGCTGTTGTTCCTGTTGGGGTCGTGTTCGCCTTTATTCAGCTGCGTTCAACTATGCCCGGAGCACCAGATGGATTTGGTATGTAATTTCCTGTTAATACAGTCCCAAAAGCTAATACAAGTAATTCAGGTGACATTTTGGGTACGTCAAGTATGATTCGTTGTCAGATCGTAAAATGACTCGACTCGATGTTAGATTTTGTGGGAGTACTGCCATGCCTGGTCCTTCTGTCTATTTGCGTAAGCTATCGTTGTCTTGAGGGCAGTCATGTCAATAACTCACGGCCCTCTAGGCTGTCACCATGGTCGGGATCTATATTTTCACAGATCCCGCGAAGGGTTCTCGTGAAAAGTTTACTTGGTCTGTCTTAGGTGAGCTGCTCCTTAAAGATTTTTAGTAGCACTGTGCGAGCAAGTTCTCCCACAGTGCAAGCTCTCAATCGCAGCAAGAAAGCCAACTTGGAAAGAATTGATAGCAAGAATGAGTCCTCGATATTAAGAGGTGGAAAACCAACCTCCATGTGTTCCGAAGTGGCCATAGGCGAAGAAGGAACGGGCGATGATGTCGGCGGTGGGGATACGCTGGTAATATTATGAGAATCAGAGAGCTAGACACCGACCCATTAGCGGTGCAGGGGAAAAAAGATAGTTAGGGGCACATACCGAGTTCCCGCTAGCTCTCGAGCTTTGACCTAGAGGAGTGTCATGGGTCCGCCCTGATGATTGGCTGCCTCTCGCGCTGATATCATCATCCTTCCTTTGCTGTTTGTTGAAGAGCTTCTTGCCGCCTTCTCTAAGCCATCCGAACGATTTTTGGGCTGAAACCTTCCTGCTACTTCCCAGCTCACTCGAATCGAAGGTCGTGCTCCTGAGACCCAATGTTGCCTTTGATGTCTTGGATAAGCGAACAGGGCAGGTACGGTAATGCCGTGCATAGTGGGCCTGAGTATGAAAAGCGACTCAGATGAATTCAGATTTACTAGTAGAGGGCATGGCTGACTGCTAGTGCCAAAATAATGATAGAAATAATGATATCCTGATAGATTATGAGAACGGAATTAGACGCTGCATGTTATTGACTTACAAGTAGAATTGGTTGGAATCAGATGGGAGTGCGAAGCAATCTCGCAAAGGCGATGCAATCGGACGGGGCCGGTTGGCATCCAATTGGTAATCATCTGAAACTTGCCGTCCTCGATCACAATCGATTCCCGTTTCCGAGAGTTTTTCCTGATGGACATGCGTCCCTTGCCAAGCGTTTGAATCGGAGCTTCTGGAGAGCTTTTATCGCCACCTCAGAAATTAGAATACAGAACTTTGATGTGAATCAGGCGGGGCAATGATGTGTCGATCCTGTCCGTATCGTAAATAGTGTTAAGAATAGAACTGACGAAGCTCCCGGCGAGTTTTCCATAACGTGGTCATTTACTACCCGGATGGCTGAAAAATACTCTGGTTGAAGCATTAACTCTAGTGCTAAGTTGGGAATTGTGGCGGCGCCGGAGAAAATGAACAGTACCTTGAGGGAAATTACAATGGGCCGTGTGCGATATGATGATCGCATATTTAAAAAGATAGTGCCAAAGTGGAATTTAGCGTCTCTAACTGAGAACAAAGCATTTGATCTTCTAGACGAATGAGGAAGATCGGCATACATCTATCAAGGTCCCGATGCGCCATAGTGTTTGTGGGCAACACTAGAGGGGACTTGTTCCATGGGCTCAAGAAGATCCAATCGCCGGCTCGTCGGGCCGACTTGCGAACTGTGCACCGATTTATTCAAATTAAACTTCTCCATCCAACGATGCAAGTCCTCTTTCGTTCCTGTCTTTCTTTATCCAGATGTCTCCTTCTACGGCCGCCGAACTCTTCACTACGCTTTCCCTCTCTACGACTTCCCGCTCGAGGACGAAACTACGCTAAGAAAGCGCGGTCGACGTCGTCGCTGCAGCCGGGTTCCCAGCAGCCACCCACCAAACCAGCGGACATCGCAGAACATGAAAAATGCGGGGAAAAAATGAAGGCACCGGTTGAATGGCTGAGGAGGGACTGTGCCTATGCCTCTGCGCGCGCTGCTGGACGGGTGACACCGGCTGTACTCGCCAATGTCCAGGTCAAGGAGCAGAAATTGGAAGAGGTAGCAACTGTCGGGGTACGGGACGGCAGTATGCTCGTTGTGACAGTATTCGATGAGGAAGTGAGGTTCACTATTCTCCTGTTACTGCAAGAAAATTCCTGACGGAGCCCAGTAGAACCTGAAACACGTCGAGGCTGCTATATACGATGCGAAGACATCCTCTATCACGCCGCACAGGCAGGATACACGAACATTGAGAATCCCTGTACCGAAGCCGACATTGGATGCCGAACCGTCTGTAGTCACTGGGGCACGGAAGAAGGCGGAGGATGCTCGGGTGCAATGCCGAAAATTGCATCAGGCTAGTCTAAAGAAGGGCAAGTACGAGAAACGGTCAGCTGAAGTGGACGTGGTATGTGATCCTCTTAATATCCTGTGATCCCCATTGTTGACTTCCTTGCAATTTCAGGATTTGTTTGACAATCATATTGCCGATCTCAAAATTCGGGCGGACATGAAGACGGCGTTGGGGCTGCGGTAGGATGAACGCCGTATTCACTCTTGTGAGCATATTGATTTAACCCGACGTCTACTGTGGAAGTTTACGAAGCCGTTAACTATAGTGACCATCTTTAATCGGTCTATAAGATCTGTACTCTCGTTGCCCTCCATCAATGTCACTGAAATCCATCTCATGATTATTCTATTATGAACTGGTTTGCGCCAATCCAAACTTCAATTAGGCTAGTGCAGTCGACCTTCATAGAATTCTCAAAAGGGAATTCTGTCAGTCCTTGCGGAAATCGATATTGGATCTAATACCATTCTGTAAGCCGACGACGTCTTCCATCTTTGTGAAACTTACATCGAGCATCGTTTTAGATATCCCAGGTCTGTTATCGCAGTCACTCAAGTAGGGATACGTCGAATTTCATTGCCCCCTGCTTCTACCACGACCAATGCCGGCGCCGCAACCATCGATCACGGTCCCTAATCTACCGTTTGATATTATTGACAGAATACCTCCGGAATAAGCCCAGGTCTGTGACCTTGCATCAGTCATAGTCACGGAAATTAGATCCAAGGCTGTCAGTCTCCCCGAAAACGTACCATTGGGGACATGAGGAGGCAAGGCAGCCATTTTTGCTACCGCTCTACGCGTCGAGTTGGAGGCCAGTGGAACGGACGTGTGGGAGATGGTTCACACGCGTTGAATGCTCAATTTTGATATTGCGTTACAACGGAGAGTATGCATGGTATTCTTCGCTGTGGACCTCTCGGAATAGATAGGATTTGACTCGGATAGAACGGCGCATCACGGATCTTGGAGTGGACGGCGTTTTGCTCGAAGGTGAACTCGCGACTGTGCTAATGGTGATGAACGAGTTACTTTGGGCCATTTTGATATGCGACTCAATATCCATAAGCTTACCATTCATGACGCCTCCCCTCTTCAAGCTCTGACGCCCCCACTAGCGATAACGACCCAGCCTTGGGATCCGACATTGACACCTTCGATGTTATTGGCATGGATTCCATCACGTCAATACAGTTCAATATTGCCGAGCTAAGGATCTGTGCCAACTCATCGGAAGGAAGGAGGGGGAGGGGGAGGGGTCGCCCTGACCTTCAACGCGAAAATGTACGTCATATACCCAATTTGATTTCCGCCACCCCCTTGCTGAGGCGGTCAGTCTTCCTTCCGGAAACTCAAAGTGAGTCGGCTGTGAACAACAATTCAATATCTTATATATAGGCCACAGAAGCATTTGAGCAAGGCGTCTTTGCTCTCGCGGGATTGATTTATTCAGATGCGATTCATATCAACCTCGGGACGAGCTGAATCGTATCTAACTTACGGTTAAATCCAAGTTAAATCACTCCGTGATGAATGTGCGACCCAGCAACAGCTCTAAATTTGTATGCCAATCACCTACAGCTTGTTATGGTTCCATCGCCTGCTATTTCTGGAGGCTGACAGACGCAGGTTGGAGAGAAGATCCATCTGGATTGAACACCGATCCTTGATCTGCTTACTTCTGGCTGTGCACACGTCTGATTTATGAATGAAGATCGATCCGATGCAAAAGGAGGATTACTGCATGGATACGGATGGTTTCACCAACACGGTCATGGCATTTTGTCGGATTATGAGTCTGCAAAACTTGCGCTGGATCGTTAACGAAGCAGAATTAGCGCAGGTCCGAAAGGAGAACCTCCACACGATGAAATCTCACCAGTATCTCGAGAATCCCCGTTCCATTAATCAAAACGTGAAAGATATCGGTGGTCAGAACAACGCGGAGTAACTTAAATAAAGTTTCTCAGAGGCACGCCTATGACCCGTCCTGAGCGCCGATCACGTTTGGTCCACATGCCCAGTGGTAATTCATCCAGCATTGTCATCACCGAACGGCCCAGGTTATCGAATCTCTTCCCTAACATTAGTCTGTCTCATTATTTCTCCCTGCGGTTCCGCTTGCATTCCACAGACGCAGTCGAAGGTCACTGCCTCGGCCATCTGTCAATCAAAGACCGTCATATATATTGGGTTCGCTGGATCATAGACCTGTGACTGGCCCCGTACAATGAGCAAGCGTCGATGTAAGGGACCTGTAAGGCTGAGTTTGAATCCCCTATCATGTCGTTAGGAGTTTGCCGAATCCCAATATGGTCAGACCTTAGCCTACCATATATAGATTTTGGTTACGATCATTACGATCTCGACGCGTTTCGACGCGAATTTCGTCTATTCTTCGCAACGTTCATGGCTGCGCCCTTGGAGAACATATCTCAGTCAACGTCTCGGGTATTCTACGATCCAGATCTCTCATTTCAACCAACTCCGGACTCGGCATCCTCAACTTCTTCCTTCATATTGAATCCTCTGCCAGCAGACGCACTGAAAATTCGCAAGAAAGTTTCGAGCACGACCAAGACCAGAAGGCGAAGAAGTAGTCTCAACCCTTCAGCTTCATTCTCCGTATCTTCCTCTGTCGCTTCTGGGAGTTCTGTCGGCACCAGCTCTATATTCTCTTTCCAAGGACTTTCTACACCTAGAACACCTTCCAATCTCGTCCCCTTATCATACAAATATGACACCAGATCGTATATTTCAAGCTCAGGATCTGGGCCCTCAAGCTCTCTGCTATTTGACGCCTCACCACTTCCTATACCACATTCATCTGACTTCAGCCGGAGGCTACAGCTCGTCGAACCACCAAGCCCTCTCTCTCCTGTTTTACCTGACATATTGAACACATTTGATGTCGAAACGGCTGATATATGCGCACCAGACTACGAGTATTCACAGCCGATGCCTCCTCCAGCTGTCCTTGCTTCGCCATTACCTATCGCTCCGTCTCTATCTGATCAGCGAAAAGTCCCTGTTCCAACTTCGTATGATATCCGCTGGGCAACCCCATGCAACAAAGACCTAGCGAATCTGCCCTCTGCACCAGAAAGCTTTGCCAACAATGCTACAGCAACACCTTCCTCACTTCCCAACGATGTTCCTCCAAAAGTCCGGAGGGCGCCGCGCAGAACCAACGTTGAGAAGACGTCGCTTGCAAAAGAATACCTCTCCTCAATATCTCTGAATCCTGTTGATTTTCTCAAGACTCTTGTGACTGACGAAGAGTTCTTCTCGTACCAGCAAGGACTGTATCGAGCGAACTCGCAGCTTATCCCTGAGCTTCTGGATGCACTCTGGGATCATGACCAGATTAGGCTGCGCATGGAGGCTTGGATGGAGTCTAAAGCACTTGATCTGGTGGCGGATAGAGTCTACGATGAGTTTGAGGGAGCTAAAAGTCGATTCCTCATGTACTCAAACCAAGTAACGCCAGAATTCGCTACGACCTGGGCGTTTGACGAGGAGATGAAGAATGCACGGATCCACATGCCAAAGTGGAACAGAATCTTGAAGGCTGCAACGGAGAGCAAGATAGCGGCAGAAAAGAATTGCCAACGAAATCCACATCTTGTACGTCTTGGATATTTATATTGATGGACCGATTCTGATTGCCTCCAAAGGGTTGCAACATCGTAACAGCTCAGATTCTCCATCTACGATCCCAGTCCTGCAGCAAGCTTCAAATCATACTGGGACTCTTCGCTTCTGCGACTGGCGCCTCCCGTCAAATGATCGAAGTCCTCAACCATGCGAGTCTTTCTGTATCATACCCCACCATACAAAATATCATACATTCACTTGGTAATGGAGCCATCGCTGAGGCAACCACTATCTCTCGCAAATTTCATTCTAATGCCTACGACAACTATAACACAATGTCATCAATATTTATGGAACAGACACCGAACGGAATGAGCAAAGTTCAATCTGGCACATTCACAGTTCTCTACAAGCTACAAGGCGTCAAGGACCCAAATCATCTCCTTCTTGATCCCATCCTAAAGCGCCTGAAAGCTTCAAGAGACGTGACTCTTACCGAGATACGGTCATCTTCAGACCAGATGTCTTCATACTTGCACCAGACCCGAGTCACCATTGTGAATATCCTGATGAAATACGTGCAGAACTTCTCGTACCTCAAAAGTAACACCGCCATTCAGTACAAACCTCGCCGTCAGCTCCCTTCTACACCTAAAACCGAATTCTATCCTTTACGTATGGCAACAATTGAAGAAGCGACTGTCGAGGGAAATCTTCACGTCCATGATGATGCTTATCTCGACCAGATGCAACATGATCCAAACTCACTCAATGACACAGCAATTCCGCTTTACGCAGATCAACTAACTCTCAGTCGGGTTCGGACATGTCAATTGGAGCGACTGGGTGATCTGACAGCTTGGGCTCGTCGAGATCCTTTCCAAACCTATGTTGGAAATTTTCATATGGATATGAACTACAAGTGGGCTATCCGGCATAAACATTATGGCTCAACAAAGGAGCTCGGGAGTCTATCTTATTACTTTGTTCTTCTCGAGAAGAAGCGCCTCGCAGGAGATAAACCAGATTTCCACACCATATCAGCAGCCTATGATCAAATCCTCGATGGTCTTGTTTTGAACGCCTGGAAAGTCAAGTGCGGAAGTCTGGAAGAGTTTGCGAAGTCCAAGCCTACCAGCAAGCAAATTTTGAAGTTAGCAGGAGAGATTTTTCACGACTTTGGGACGCCGATGGAACCTCTGCCGGTTACTGATGAGGACGATGAATCAAGTGATGATGATGATGAAGACGACGACTTACAAACTGATGACATTGCTATGTCTACCTCTGATCTCGAAGCTCCCCAAAATCCTGACAATGATCCTTCTCACCAAAATGTTCGACTTCTCATGCGGGACTTGCTTTACGCTCGAGAATTGTCACTCACCATCTCAATCGGAGACGTTGGGCGTATTGAGGATATCCTAGCTGATCTGGCGACAATCTTCCGAGGGTGTGGATCCAACAAATATGCCATGGAGATTGTACATCTCCTCTTTAATCTTAAGCAAGTTTGGCCAACGGAATTTGCGTGAGTGATCTTTTGTTGTGTCAACTGCGGTCACATAGCTAAGATGATATTCTAGAAATCTCATGCGGGACAACTCTCTCGTTAACATATCAGGCTTGGAAGGTCACTTCATGGCGATTGATATGAATATCGAGCACCTCATCAATGATATCAAGGTCTGCTTTTCTTATTGCTGCTATATTTCGGCAGTATGAGCTCATACTTAATAGAGAATCCATTCTTCGAAGGGCCTGTACTCTGACTTCGAGCGCCTCGGAGATATCTCTGCTGCCATCAAGTCCTTTCAAGGTGTTAAAAAGCTAGTCGCATCAATGATGGACACCGCATATCAAAAGAAGAACCACTCAAAAGCTGATACTGCTTCACTTGTCTGGTGAATTGCGGAGAATGCCTGGGAGACTCAGATTCACAAGTTTGTACCCAACCGTCAAGTGCAAGTCTCCAGCAAGCCCGTTATCGATTTACGGCAGGATGGCTACAAGAATCTGGGGAAAACCACAATCCCTACGTTCAACAAGAAGATGCGGGCACTACGCAATGGACAGGTAGCAGATATCATGGATGAAGAGGATGAGTTACCTCCATCTGATTTTTCATTTGGTACCGCTCAGGATGAAGCATAACCAACCTTTGGTTCTATTTCTTTGCTCGCTTTACATTGTTATGTACTCTATCGAAGTCTTGAATTAAATGATGTACCTTCATGGCCCATTCTCTCTCCCACTCCTCCGTCTCTTCTAACAGCGCAACAATCCCAGCAGGCGAAGAAACAAGACCTGGGCGTGTCTTCGCAAGAGTGGCGATGTTTGCATCAGAGAGAATGAAATATCTGGGCCGGACAGATTTGAGCATGTCAGCTTCATGTTCAATCCTACACCAATCTTCAAGACACCGCTGCAAAATAACACGCTGGGCTTTTGGGAGGCAATACTTCTCCCGATTTGGCTTCCTTTTCGATGAGGAGTCCAGTTGTTGAGGTCTGTAAATAGGGCCAGGAAGAAAATCTTGCAAGTTGAAGCCATCGTTATGGCGATCGCAACAGAATGGACCAGAGTACTGGAGGGCTTTGAAGGATGTTAGCGTTCTAGGATACAACAGAGGCAGGATCTTACCATCGGGCGCCTTGTCATGCAGGTATTCAGCTTTGAATGCACGGATACATGTGGACTCGTGCCCTTGGAGGAGCAGTATCGCAGAAAGTGCCGCTCGCTCCTTCTTATTTGATGTTGGTTTTAGTGGACCTCGTGGTCGGTCAGGATCATTCTGGTCCATCAGAGGGTTGTCAAACTCTTTGACATCAATTTCTAGAACCCATGGTTCATAGAAAATCACATAGAGCCCGCACTTCCCAAATCTCCGAACAACCCGCCCACCTCGCTGCAAATCGTCGCACTCGTCCTGAGGTATGTCCATATATCCGACAATGTCCACGTCCGCAAAGTCAATGCCCTATCCTTGGGAGTTAGTACAACCCAAACAAAGAATGGTTGCCAAGCATACCACCGCTTCTGCTGATGTCGCACATAGAATCTTGCATGTCCCATTCTCTCCAGCAAAGTCGGTATGCACTTTTTCGAGGTACTCCTTTGACATGATGCTATCGTAATGTTTGATTAGGTCCTTCGAGCGCTGGAATTCTGGAAGCTTGCTGTTTAGATAACTGGCAACGCGACGGCCAAGATTTCGGTTGTTGAAGAAGAGAAGAATCTTTTTCTGATGAGCTAGAGGACCAGCAAGGAAGCAGTCGTAGTTCTCCATGACATCAAGACTTTTGATGACGCAGTGAGTTGCATATATCGTGTTTGGGCGGTTGCTAGTAATCTGAACGAGTTCGTAACCAGGCCGTAGAACAGCAGCTTCTATGACCGACAGAACATGCGGAGGAGATGTAGCCGTCAAGACCTGCCAGGGAATGGAAGGGAGAAAGATTTTTATCTCGTTTAGACGACCCCATGATGGGCGGAATGCTGGAATCTTGTAGCGCGATGTACCAGCAAAGTAAATGAAATGAGCCTCATCCACAAAGACGCATCTGATGGTTTTTCGAAAGGCGAGTGTCCGAATAAGATTTCCGAATCGAGTGATATGTCCTTCTTTTGACTTGAACATCTGCTCTGTTGTTACAATGAAATGCTTCGCAGTGCCCGATGTCTTTGTCTTGACGTTATAGATCATCTCCTGTCAAATAATCATTACTATCACGTCCGCACTTCCAGAGGACGAATTTAACGCACATCCCAGAATTTTTGAGTACGGGATGTATCATCATTGATTGCGATGGTATTGATCTTGTATTTGTTACAAAAGTCGGCGGCCTGTGAACCATTAATCCTTGAAGTATAAGCATCAACCGACAGTAGCACCCACCTGAGTTAATTGCAGTCGCTTTAAGGGAGAGATCGTAATGGTAGCACCACTCAAGGGATTATCCAACAGGATACTAAGGGCGATTATGAGTGTTTTCCCTGAACCGGTCCCTGCAATAACGGCCGAGTCCCGCTTTTCATATGTTGCAAGTGCCGCTTGTAACTGCATAGCTCTTGGAGCTTCCCTTCCACCAGTAACGAAGTAAGCAAGAAGAAAAAAGCGGTAACAGATGGTTTGCTGGCTTTGAGTGAGGGTGGAGATATACGACGAAGGAACGCGACTTGAATCGACGAAACGGCAGATGTGGTCATGAAGTTCATTGAGACCGGCATTCCTGATGCTGTCTAGGGCTTCTAAAATGGTCTTAGGGCCTGCGACTGTTCCCATCTTGCATAATTTAGTGTTAAGATAAAGAATTAGCAGTGGGAAATGGTGGTATACACGAGGGTTCGCGTCAAAACGCGTCGAGACGTGACGATCGTAACCAAAATCTATATATGGTAGGCTAAGGTCTGACCATATTGGGATTCGGCAAACTCCTAACGACATGATAGGGGATTCAAACTCAGCTGTACAGGTCCCCTACATCGACGCTTGCTCATGTACGGGGACCGGTCACAGGTCTAGCTGGATCAATGAGATAACAGCAGTGTAGTGCGGATGTAATCATCAGGATACGCCACAGCTGTCGTCCATCTCGGCTTTTAGATCGCCCTTTGAGTCGATTCTCAGAGTCTCTCCTTGATTCCTATTCGCCAGGATGTTCAGGTTGACCTGGATTCCCGTACATCGGATGATACCAGTGTAGCGCCAGCGCAACATATAATGGGCGACGAAGTGCTTCTATCCCGAGTATCAACACTTCCGGAACGATTGGACCACCGAAATTTCGAGTTTGAAGAGGTATCGTATTTGTAGTAAAGTAAAAGAGCATGAAGATAAGTCATTTTAGTTCACTGTACAAAATGTACATACGGCTCAAAAACCTTCCTCGAATTCTTTCAGCACCACCATATAAATACAATCCTTGCAGGTCGTATTATACAGTATTGTCAGAAGCGTTCACGGCTTCGTGTAACCGTACAGTCCGGTTACGGCGCAGTCCTACCTGTGACAATCATGTATAGTTGTGATGTTTTACGAATACGCATGCGGTCTTCTGGGGAGAAGCATCAGGACAATCAAAACGATGAAGCTAGGTTCCTGTTGGATTCCTAGGCTGTTTCTGCAGGCGCTTCCTTGCACACAGCTTGGGAGTGTTGGTGGACGTGAAAATATATACGATCCCTCAAACGTTTGCGTTGAATACTTGCTGCGGTAAATAGCATCGCGGATCACGGTGATGTATACTGATGTCAAGTACGTCAAGTGGTGACCTAGCACATCGCCCGATTCTTTAATTCATTGCGGCGTTTAAGTCACATCATCGTGAATAGCGTCTTGTGATCTAAGTTTCAGGGACTCAAATTGGGCATAGTCGTTGTTTTCAAGGTCATTTATAAGTCTTATAAACTTACTTTCACCTTCAAAAACATCATTATCGCTTTTCCATTCCTCAAGCACTCTGCTTGACTTTATCCGACTTCAACATGCCCACTGATTCCCTTCCCGCTACGAAAAGAATTCGGTGCTGTTTCTTCTCTTCGCTGGTTTTCGTTATCATGGTTCCTGTCGCCTGCATCATCTTCGGAAAAACCCTCCATCCTCGTGAGTTTGAGTACCATGCTCCGGCTGCCAGCGTAGACGATGGGACTCGAATGGTGAGCATCGCTATCATCCTGGCTCGCCGTTAGACTCACAGCGGAAGATCTCACTTTCCGCCGATTTGATATCAGCTGATTTGAAGAAAGGACAAGCGGTCCTCGACTGGGCCATTGTGGATGATACCTGTTCAGGTCCTAGCCTTGCTAATTGCACAACCATCAATATCTACTTTGCTGCGTGAATGCTGTGCCTTTTGAATCTTGGGTCGGACAAATTTATTTTCTTGTAGCAATCTTCTTCAACAGTCTGATATGAACCGTAGCAAGCCTTCTAGCAGTAATAAACCCACCGATCCTACATTTATCTGGAATATCACTGCGTATGAAAGTGATGATTATTCAGATTTTTTGGTGTTCCAGACAGTGTCTGCCATATTCTATCCAACCACTGCTAATACTGATTCAAAACATCCAATTCGCCATTCACATGCGAGTGACGTCTATTATCCCTTCGATCGGTGATATGCTGCATTCTTGTCTCTGATATAGAATTCCCACTCATGCTGCTAAACAGATACACTGCTGAGGTGTTTTGCTTCGCTGAAGATGCCAGCACCAATGCTCCCGTGAAATTGCATCTCCAAGACACTTCGGGGCTCGTTGGGTAAGTACTTTCCAGCTATTGCTTTGCCTGATAATTAAACACTTTCAAATTCCAAGAGGCCTCAAGATCCAACCAACCATCTTATCGGACACAGATAGCAGTATGATCTACATGCTAATTGATCTGCAAAGAGGAACATTGATTAAATTGTATTGCATTGTTATCACCATCACATTCTGTCGGTGAAATTTCCTCGTGCCTATGTAAAGGAGCTCATGGTTCCTTCTACAAACCAGGGCTTATCACCATCACGATATGTCTTCTTATGATCATGACTGTAGGGTTCGGCTTCCGACAGAGGAACGAGATCGTTGTCGTTCCTATTTCAACGGTGTTTGCCTTTACTCAGCTGCGTTCAACTATGCCTGGTGCCCCAGATGGATTTGGTGCGCTACTTCATGCTAATCCTATTAACGACACCGCTGATATGGATGGCTCAGGTGACATTTTGGGTATGTCAAGCGTAATTCATCTTTAGGTCGTAAAATGACTGGGCTCGATGTTAGATTTCGTTGGCGTACTGCCATGCCTAGTCCTGCTGTCCATTTGCGTAAGTCTCCATTGGCTAAATTACTCACGTCAATAACGAGAAGGTTCTAGGCTATTACCATGGTCGGAATCTATATCTTCACAGATCCTGCGAAGGATTCCCGTGAACAGTTAACCTGGTCTGCCTTGGGTGAGCCGGTCCTTGATGACTCCTAGTATCGCTGTTCAAACGGGCTCTCTCACAGTGAAAGCTCTCTCTTGGCGTAGAAATGCAACAGTCAAGAGTACGAATGCAGACTCAGTGCGGGAGTCCTATGACATGAGACCTTTGATCTCAGCCTCAGATAAAATAGAATTACAGCGCTTTGACGGAAACCAGGTGTAATACTGATATGTCCGTCTATCTGTCTTAAATAGTGCTCAACGGATGCTGGAGATATCGCGGGAAGCCGCGAGAAGATAGTAGAAGGATCAAGTCGGCATAATGCCGGGTGACCTTTGGACCGATACTTACTGCTTATGGACGAGTTTAGTAGAACATTCGAGATAGTTTTCGTAGTATAAATGCAGGCTCTGTAGGAGCCAGAAAATACAAGTTCATTAGTCTGGCTTTACCAGCCACTAGTCTACCCACTGCGAACCTACCGTTTCCAATAACGGATGAAGCTGGAGCACGGAGCAAATTCAAATTTCCATACCATATACTGAGTCGAACTTCTCCACGAATAGCCAGGCGCATAGAGCTCGGTAGACTCGGAACCAGTTTCCACCTTCGGCTCACGTCACCCGTCAGTAATTTGAAGGAACACACGTCCAGCGTATCGGTTCCTTCTTCAAACGTACGACGTCCATTGAGAACCTACCGCAACCTTCGCCAGGATGAGTAGATGTCGTGCCAGCCCACCGCTATATACAACGTCCGAGTTGGAGTTATCCTGTCCTGTTGGCAATTGAGCTTTAGATGCCTATGTCTACCTTCGCCCCATCGTTCAGCGATTCGCCTCTCCGACCGCTTAAGACGGCTTCTGAAGACCCTCCTACAACATTTTGACCGGAGGATTAGTTGGTACGCGAGCCAAGGCGTGCTGCCCAAGAACTCGCTTGGAAGACTTGAGTTTTCTGCCCGTGGTGTATATTTTTTACTAAGAGCCCTCCCCCAGGCCTAAGATCTTTTGATTTTGGGGCCGATGCAATGAGCAACTCAATATTTGCTGAATTCTTCCACGTTCTCAGTGGACCATTCAATTCGCTCGAGGCTTCCGACGTGGTTCAAGGATGCCTGGCGAAACTTCTATACCAATGGGCTCGTAAAGTGTTCATGCCTGGTCCGTCCGTTTCAACATGTTCTACTTTCGACAGGTGGCTTATCCTTTACTGTAGATCACCATTGTCTGGGCACATTTAGAACGAGTCTTGTGTCTCCATTGACCTATCTCGCAGTTGACATCACCGCAATCCCAGCACCGCCCATTGTACGTGACCTAGCAGTCTACGAGTTCTCCCTTTGATCATAATCTTTTCGTCAAAGGTCTTCGTTGGAATGTATCCTCGTGCATTTTCATGAACGAGACTCGTCTCAAATTGAACTCACTTCCCGGGGTCTTGGAGGATGCTTGGTGTACGGGTGCACACGTACATTCTTCGTCTTGGGACATGGCTCCTTGCAGGTTTTCTGCAAACGTTCATGTTGCCCGTGACTGAGAAACGGAACGGCATCATCGAACAGCACTAATTGCTGGACGTAATCCGCGAAGATATCAAACGGTGCAACGACCTGATCCGTGTTTGGGAGAGATTGGGATTTCCATGGAGGGAGGTGGTGTGGCGTCGTTGGGATTGAACCATGAGCCCGCGACGACCATACAGACAATTAAATCTTTGGACTTCTTTCACAATATATATAGAGAAGCTTCTTCACCAATTAAATGAGAAATGCTTATAATACATTTCGTGTGCACGACAAGTCTATCTATGATTAAGGGAAAGCCTTTGCAACAGTGCCGTAGAAGGTCTTGCCCTGGATAGTAGCAATCTCGAGCTCAAGAGCAGACGGTTGGCGGGAGCCATCACCACCTGCAATGGTTCCTGCACCCCAAGGTGTTCCTACATGACGCGTGAGCCCTGACACAAAATTACTTCACTAAGAAGCGTACCACCGTGAACCTCCGAGAGAATGTGCATCTGAGCATAGGTGTTGGCATATCCGAGAGGGACGTAGATAATGCCGTGGTGAACCAAGGCTGACAGAGAAGCGATAGCCGCGGCTTCCTCTCCTCCTCCCACAGCTGCGGTAGACACGAACAGACCCGCATACTTGCCAGCGAGCGCACCTTGGGTCCAAAGCTTGCCGGTGTGGTCCCAGAAAGTCTAGACGCGTCGTTAACGCGAACTCCGGATAATTTAGCACGCTGTACGCACCTTCCACTGGGCAGGGAAGTTTCCGAAACGCGTAGGAATACCAAAAATGAAGGCATCATATGAAGCGAGGATCTCGGGGGTAATGATAGGGTAATCAGGCTTGGCTGGCGCATGCACCGCGGCAAGGATCTCAGGAGAGAGAGTTTCAGGAACTCTATTGTGGGGCGTTAGTACATGATGAACGGAACGACGGAGATATACGACTGACTGGTAAATGGTAGCGGCTCCTCCGGCACTGTTGACACCATCTTTAACAGCCTCAGCCACTATCATAACATCACAGTCAGGATGCGGCGGCAACGACTAGAAGGGGGGAACATACGCTTGGTGATATGGCCGTACATGCTGTAGATAACTATAGCGACTTTAGGAGCCATTGCAGGAGAAGGAGAAGATTTAGCGGTAGATGTTGAAGGAGGTGAGGGTTGTGATGAAGTTGAAGCTGGCTTCGGGTCAGCTTTTATAGCGTCGTCGAAATTGTCCTTTCGACGTTTACCCGGAAAGCACATAGATTGTATCACGTAGTGATCATCCAGGATTAGCCGTTATAAGTATACTTCAAATGTCACCAACTTAATCATCCGCGTCCGTTGGCTCGTGGGTCTTCGTGGTCAAAAATCGATAAATATAGGCAGATCGTTAGGAAGGAGATCGCGCCTGCGACAGCGCCTGAAAGTACCTTAAACTGAAAAAAGCCAGACATTGCGACATTTCCCATTTGGGACATGTCCGCTGCTGACAAAGCTGTCATTGAAGTCAGCGTAAAAGTGCTGACGAGGGGTGGGTCCTTGCATATCTAGCGTCTAATTGCGTCGCTCAGTTAGGACTCCGATGTAGCCAAAAGAAGCTTTAAACCCATTTTTTTCTCAAGGTGATCTATTGATTAGGCCGCCCAGAGAGTCATCCGATTGTGATGGCCAAATTCTTGAAAGACAACGACAATATTTGGTGGCATGATTGTGCAGCGGAGAGAGTCAAATTTGTACCAGTTATTATAGCGCTGGGAAATCGAGTCGTACGATGTCCACGATAGAAGAAGTATATGGTATTCAGTGTGTTTTGGGGGAGCCAAGATATGGCCTTGTTATCACCCATGGCGTGCGCGTAAGGATACAGGAGTGATGCAGAACGTACCACGGGGAATTAGGCCTAGGGCTAAGCAGTGATGACATCCAAAGATGAGCAGATCCTGGAGGATGACAAAGGGTGATCTCAAGTCTTCCTTTTGAGCTAGATATCGAGTTAATTTGAGAAAATTCTATTCCAATTCGACCGCTTACGTCGTCAGATTTTCGGAGGCTGACTCAAGGTCAGTGTTTCACGGGCGGAACTTGACCAGGAAGGAAGACTGGGGCTTCGGTCATCGAACAAGTTGACTCAGAAAGAATGCAGCCTGCTAATGAATCGAAGTAGCTACAGGACAATCGTTGAAAGAGCACTCGATCTCCACATTTCGCTGCCGGTATAAAAACGTGTCAAGATGGATGGGATAAGGACGGGATAAGACGCCGGACGGGCCGCTGCTATGTGCTCGTATTTGATATTTTCCCACGCCCTTCCTGAGCCTCTCTTCTCCCACTTGGTTTCTTCCCTGCTTCATGCGATGCCTACCGCTATGACACCGCTTCTATCTGAATATCTTCACCGTCGTCATATCGATTTGAAAAGCTGAAGATGCTAGAGCAGTAAGCTTTCAGTGTTACGTCAATAGCGTAGTGCTTATACCTTCCGTTTCATCCGTAGATCGCACGACGTTCAAGGAAATACATGCACAGGACCGACTGTATCATTGTACACGAGCGGCAGATGGTGTCTACACCTAACATCTGCAGCTGCGAATACTGCCGTTCCTGTGTGAGCCCTAACATCTATTTCACCTCTTACCCACTGACATCATGGTAGGGACACTGCTGCTGCTACCAGCGACGGGAATACCGCTCATCTACTGCAATAGCGAGCCTCAGCGTCCAAGGACCTTACCCTGACCCCGTTATATAGGCTATGCTTCAGCCAGGTAAATCCTCTTGTTATTCTTCTGTCACTTTATGCTCACATTCTTTGGAGATGTTGGATACTTACATGTAATCGGCCGCCATGACATGTCACCTTGGGCTAGTGATTACCGAATGCGTTCGACGGAGGCGAGCTCCGAGCAATATTATCCATTCTTGTACGTTCATGTGGTCTTTCTATTTGCTTCGGTTAATCTGATCGCTGAGTGCTGAACTCCCCAGACATACGGCTTACTTGGCGCATACGATAACCTCTGTGTTTTCCTTCGTCCAGTTCGGATTGAAGTGGCTTTATGCAGGGCGATTGCAGAGCAATTCACTTTCGCACAAGGTGACCTTTGTGAACTCGGGGAGCACAGTTCCTTCATACTATGTGCGTGGTTTCTACTGTCCTTCGACTCTTCTCTGATAAGGATTGAAAGATTGAACTTCGTCATGGCTGTGTTCCAGTTGCGGAGACGTAGTCGTTTGCTTCACTATCAAAAACAGCGCCTCATCAGGCGGTCATCCAAAGATGCTGTGCATCACCATCCAACGATGCAAGTCCTCTTTCGTTCCTGTCTTTCTTTATCCAGATGTCTCCTTCTACGGCCGCCGAACTCTCCACTACGCTTTCCCTCTCTACGACTTCCCGCTCGAGGACGAAACTACGCTAAGAAAGCGCGGTCGACGTCGTCGCTGAAGCCGGGTTCCCAGCAGCCACTCACCAAACCAGCAGACATCGCAGAGCATGAAGAATGTGAGGAAAAAATGAAGGCTTCGGTTGAATGGTTGAGAAGAGACTGTGCCGATGCTTCTGCCCGCGCTGCTGGACGGGTGACGCCGGCTCTACTGGCCAATGTCCGGGTCAAGGAGCAGAGATTGGAAGAGGTGGCAACTGTTGGGGTACGGGACGGCAGTCTGTTCGTTGTGACTCTTCGATGAGGAAGTAAGGTTCACTATTCTCCTGTTACTGCAAGAAAATTCCTGACGGAACCTAGTAGAACCTGAAATACGTCGAGGCTGCTATATACGACGCGAAGATACCCCTCTATCACGCCTCAGAGGCAGGATACACGAACATTGAGAATCCCTGTGCCGAAGCCGACACTAGGTGCCAAATCGTCTGTAGTCACTGCGGCAGGGAAGAAGGCGGAGGATGCTCGGGTGCAATGCCGAAAGCTGCATCAGGCAAGCGTTAAGAAGGGCAAGTACGAGAAACGGTCGATTGAACTGGAGGTGGTACGTGGTCTTCTTAGTATCCTGTGATCCCCACGTTGACTCCCTTGCAGTTTCAGGATTTGTTTGACAAGCATATTGCCGATATCGACAAAATTGTGGCGGACATGAAGAAGACGTTGGGACTTTCGCGGTAGGACGAACGCCATATTCAATCTTGTGAGTATATCGATTTAATTTGATGTCTATTGTGAGCGCTGACGAACCCGTGAGCTGCAGTGACAAAGTATAATCGGTTCCTATAAGATCTGTACCCAATATAGTCTCGTTGCGACGAACCCGATATCAATGAAAACTGTCTCATGAATATTCTTTTTTGAATTTATTTGCTCTATTCCGAACGCCAATGTGGTAACAAAATCTCAAGAGGAGCAAGAAAGTCGAGGAGTTGCTGGGTGAGTCGACAATTTCAACGTAGAGGTTGATCTCAACGCTCCTTCTAATGGCCAAAAGAAACGTTGCGACATTGGTAAATAGTCGGCATGACACGGATGTTGTACAGTACAGTTCATCAAAAAATTTCAGGGCCTATTTCGCCTCCATTTCGAGAATCACTTCTGTGCATGCCGACAAGGCCCTTTTCCACAAAGCGTTACTCTCCATGGTCGCCCTATCACCCACAATGATCAAGGCTTTCCGTGCGCGTGTCCACATGACATTCAGTCGTCTGGCGTCGTCGACGAAACCGATATCACGCTCAGCATTGGACCGCACGGACGAGAAGATGATGATATCACTCTCTCTTCCCTGGAACGAATCAATGGTGGCGCAGGTGATGTGCGAAGACAGCTTATGTTTGAGCTCGTCGATCTGCTTCCTATACGGCGATAAGACAGTTATGGATAATTCGGATATCAGGTTCCTCTGCATAGCCAGCTCGCTTGCTACCTTTTCCTTTCCCAGGAGCTCAATCGCGGCGTGAACAACCTCCACTTGGCCAATGTTGCTCTTGGAAAGACCGCCCATGTCTTCCTCTGTAGAGCATGGGATGAAGACTGTTGGTATGGGAATGTTTCGTTCTGGGTGCATAGGCCATGGGAAGCTTGTCTCGGTGAGAACCAAGAGAACCGCCGAGCTGTCGGTCAGCCCTGAGCGGAGTCGGCCTTCATAGAACTCTTTAGAAGGGAATTCAGCCAGTTCTTGAGGGAATCGGTATTGGATCTAATATCATTCTGTAAGCCAATGACGTCTTCCATCTTTTGTGAAACTTACATCGAGCATTGTTTTAGATATCCCAGGTCTGTCATCGCCGGTATACAGACGCTCAAGTAGGGATACGTCGAATTCGAGAGCTTTGCCTAGCTTTTTGACTGTTGGGCGCAGCTGGACGCTGGGAGATCATAAGTCAGTGACAATTTGTTTCTTGAAACTGTACAACTTACTGATCGCCAACTAGAATCGCGCGCTGGGTCCCTTTGACGAGTGGGATAAGAGCGCAGGGCTCTGTGATCTGGGATGCCTCATCGATGAGGGCGATATCAAAATCGGATTTACGTAGGATGCCAAGGCCAGCACCTAACGAGCAGGTTTTAGTTCCGCATCATAATCAAAACTGGATCACGTACCTGCGCATGTCGTGAAGACAAGATTTGCGTCATTAAGGCGCTTCTGCGCCTGTTTGAATAACCTGTTGTTTTCATTCATGTCACCGCCGACACGTGCATCGATGGTGAAACCCTGCAGATCCTTGTTAACTTTGGATACGTCAGTAGCAACGCGGAGGATCTGTTCGTCTCGAAGGTAATGGCCCTCATTGTTTTCCTTAACGAATCTCTCTAAGACGTTGTCAACAGCTTTGGGACTGTGTCAGCCGTGTATGTCCTCGACGTTACTAGCAATGTATTCACCATTATGAGTCGATGCCGTCATCAAAATCTTCGGCGGCTCTTGGGAACTTTGTAGGATTTTGCGAAGTATTTGCACGACTACTGTAGTTTTGCCAGTGCCTATGAAGGAGTGAGTAAGTCATCTTATTTCCTGACATGACTCGCGATATTCACCTGGGGGTCCCCAAATCAAAGATAAAGGCGCTTCGCATGACTTGATGGCCTCAATCTGGCTCTCATTTAGATCTGGGCCATATGTGAATTCTGCAACGGGGTCGGGGGTAGTCGTAGGTAACTCTTCGCCCGATGTTTCTCCTGTAATGAGATGGTGATAGCGGCAGCATTCCTCTTTCTCCATAAGTAATCGTATGAGAGCGTCCATCATCGCCTTCGAAGTCGCTTTATATTCCTTCATCAGAGCTAAATCATGTGCAGATGTGTGGTGCGCGTACCTATGCTGCCTGCATTATACATGTTCCAATCCATCCTCTCCATTTCCGGTGGAGGAGGATGTTGCAACTCGACCGTCATTTCCCCCTTCAGAGACTGCACAACTACGCCATCGAGAACGGGCACCTCGACAGTGGCCGTCTTCTCAGCCTCGGAAGCAGCTTGGAGGCGCACATGGGAGTGGAGGCGGATAGGTGTACGGGAATCAACCCGGATTGGTACTTTGACCTGAAGCGGATTTTCTGGGACCTGCTGCATCGTTGTTTTGACAGGAGCCGTCCGCTGCTTTCTCGGTCGCCCGTCCTCGTTGCAAGGGCATTCGTCTGCAGCTTCTTCGGCTCTGTCGAAAGCGATGCCAAGGGCGAATTTGTTTCCATACTTTTGTTCGGGCGGGATGTCGGGCAGGGTCGCACGACTATCATTGAGAACGAACAGAACCTCTTGGACGACCTGAGGGGCGCGAACCGATAGTGCCGTTTGCATCAAAAGATCAAAGTACACATCGGCAGATAGGCGCGCAATGGTTCCCGAGAGTTTTTCGAGAGCAACTAGGGTTGCCAGGCTCAGGCCGTTGGCGGATCGGATAATATTGTGAAGAATAGACCGTTCCAAGGCTTCTGTCTCTGGCGGCAATACGAGTTCGGTCTCGTCGGGAGGGTATTTCTTCAGCAAGCTGAAGACTAATGGCGGGTGCAGCTCCATCAAAGTCATTACGCTTCCACGGTCAAGGGGTAATGGCTGGGAAATGACGAAGGCAAAGGTCCAGAATACCTCTTCCTCGGCATGGTACATCAGAGCGAACTGGACGATGTCCTTCCACTGTTGCGCCGTCGTATCTGATAATCGACGCGTGAACTCGTTAACCATAAGCTTTGTCTTGAATAGATCTCTGAGATGCTTTGGCTGTGGCTCCTCGGTAGACTCCCAGTCAACTGCTGACAGATCGTTTAGGGTGTACGAGCGAATTTCACGGTCGAAGCGCCGGACGCGAATCTCCGTAGGAACGCTGTAATCCCATCAGCTGTTAACGTACATGATAAACTGCAAACATGCGTACTGTTCAAACCACAAATCAAACAACTGATGAGAGATACGGTCCCGGTTAGAAACGACGTGCAGTTCGATTCCAGTGATTGGCTCTCGATAGACTCTACCGACATTCTAGATCATAATAAGTGGGAGAAACAACGCCATTCCATAAGACTCAAGCCATACCTGTCGAACTTTGTTAGATATTTTCTGCAAGGCCACACTAATAGCCACTTCGGCTCCTGAGGCTTTTGGAGGACGCGTTAGAAACACGAAAGAGTCGGCTCTATGCTTGTTATAAAGTTGGAAGTTGGTAGGGCTGCAATACAACCGATACCCAGGGGTGCATGGTCGATAGGAAGAAAATTTGCCTGATGTGTGAGGTAAAAAAGAGCAAACGACTACGTTCTCATTAACTTCTGGATCTTCATCCCATGGCAGCTTGCCTCTTATGAACACGGCGAGTACAAACCGGTCGTCGGTCTAAATTTTCGTCGAAGTCAATTGCGTATGTTTTATGAATGAAACCAATTGCTCGCCTTCAGAAGCAGTACTTTTCTAGTAAAGTCCTGCATGGCCATTTGCAGATACGTGAAAAAGGTCGCATGTCCTTGTATCTTGGACGAATATAGGCGCTGCAATGAGAAAGGCTGTGCTAGATTTCTTTGATACATATCGGCCGGTCCCAACAGATCAGAACGAAGCAGAGAATTCCAGAGACACGCATGCTCTTCACGGGAGAGGTTCAGTGCATAACTGAGCGAATGTTTCTGATCGGTCGTCAAGGCACCGAAATTAATATAGCTGAGAAATACGCGATGATCGAGGGAATGCTTGAGGGCTAAGCGGTAGGCGAGGGTGTATAACTCGTACTCGGAGAGTGCAGATTGGTTACTTCGTAGAAGTTGTATGATAAGCTCTTCTGCATCCTCCATGTCGACGGTGGTCGTCAAATCGCTGAGGGTTGCCATTTCAGCTGTAAACGATCCAGCAAATTGGGACGCAGCATCCGCCAGAGCTTTAATGATAAACACCGAACCTTCAGGCGGTTCTGGAGGCGACGTCAACCTGTCTGGTATTTTGATAGAGGCACCGTCTACTGATTGAGAGTGCAGAGCGTTCAATTCTTGACACTCGGAGCACAGCGCTCCTTTTGGGCTACTTATCGCCCATTTCGAGTGTAAGGCAGCGACTCGTGCCAATCCAGCACTATTTTGACGACATTTGAAAAGTTATTGATCCTTGATGAAAATATCACATACTTGTTATACTGGGCGAAGTGCCTTGACAAATCTTCGCGGGTAACAGTCTTATTGATGCGTTCCTTATTTGGAGGATAATCGTACGGCTAGTCAAATGTTACACGTGAGATTATCTTCTGAGTAACGCGCCTTCTTACCTCGGATACAGTCGTAGGGACTAAATCGGGATCCCAACAAACAAAGTATTCATCACCTGCCGGCAAAAAAAAGTGTAGCGTGAGAACGGTGTAGTGGACGTAACTATAACAAAGTCGAACTGACCGTCGAGATCGCCACCACTGCTCATGGATGGAGCAGACGGGTGTCCGCGACGTGCAACAGATGCGAAAACAATGCAGTCAACCAAGTGGGACAGTTTTTCATGATGTACTGCTCTTAATTTAAGGCAGTCACCTGGAGTGAAATGAGCTATACTGGCGCGACTACGATTCGGACCTGACAAACCTGGATGTAAACACGGATTCCGCACAACCAAAACGTCGCCATGGATAGGTGTAGCGGGACCGCCTCTTCCAGTCGTGATTCGTATATGAACTTGACCTTCCTTGAGTACCTGAAATGGATCGCAGACTCCATATATCTTGCGCGACTTCTTGATGATCATCCGTGATCGCTCTTTCTTCCCGTCTTTCCGAAAATCCGCGATTTCCTTTTGCTGAAAACGGCGGATTTCGGCAGAAACTTTGGGATTATCTAACCCATCGAGGAGGACTCTTTCAACAGTTCCGAAATCCTTCACGACAGAAAGAAAATCAACTGCTGCCATAGGATCATAAGATGCACTACGGAGCCAATCGAAGTACTCATCTTGCTTCTTCAGAAAGTTCTCGTTTGGAATGCCAAGACTAGACAGAAGCACGATGATTTCGTTATTGAGGCGGCCAAATGTGTAGGGTTTGGAATACCCGACAACGGAGAATGTGGGGTTCTCGGTCGTGCTGAACTTTTTCATGCTCTTGCGGAACTGTGCTAGGGGATGCTTGATAGCGATCTCCGCAAAGTTTCGAGGCACAAACCTAATTTTGAGTCAATACAGACTTGCGTAGATGATACGAAGATACTTACTCTGTCCGCTCTTGCTTACACTTCTCAGCTCGTTCGGTTTCATCCTTGTCGAATACCTTCTTCTCCTTCCGCAAGTCCGCATCCAGCTTGGGGTGAAGCGTCAAAACACCTTTATATCCCAAGTACCTTAGGAGAAATCCTCACGGTTAGTACAGGCTCTAAAGTGTTAGTAATATGGATACCTTATCTGAAATACGCACGGCGTATACCTTACTCCTCGAAAGATAATTTTCTTGCTTTTGCTGACTTGAACTGCCAATCGTTGAGACATGAGGCCGCATCCATCTGAGAATTCGACGCCCCCGGAGACGATATCGGAGATATCTGCAATAAGATTTGGATTGAGCTGGAAGTCGAGCTGCGACTCTGAGTACAATAAACCGATTCTCTTTGCACCTGTCAACGAGTAAGCACCATGAGTACAACAGAGAAGCAAGATCTTACGTTTTGCTACATTCATGATTTTCCCAAAACTTCCCAGCTCATAGATGCGGTTGTCGAGCTCTTGGTCAGTCTTCGCTTCACGAAGGAAGCAACTACGGCCTCTCTAGGTGAACCATGAGTTATATATATCAGCTTTAATAAGAAGGACGTACCAATTGGCTATTGCTGTGGTGATAAAATCGATATTGAACCCCGTTCAGAAACAACCCTGCCTTCAAAAATCGCGCAATATATTCTCCCGACTCTCTGAGCCTGGTGTCTGGAAGCCGCAGAGCACCAAAAGCGACAAGAATAAACTTTGAGGGATCGTCGGATTGCAGAATGCGATTGCTGGAGAACTCAGTCGTTTCAAGTAGGATGTCTGCCCCGTTGAATCTGACGAATTTCCCCATGATTCGACCTGGTCTCTGGCGAGGCACGAGAAGAGCTGGCAGAACTTCGAACGACCATGAGTCGTCATCTTTCGTACAATCCGCACGAAGGATATGAGGCATGATGTATAGGTGATCGTGGATGATCTGATAGGAGTGGGCGCTTAAGTTGCGCTTAACGGCTTGATATCGTGACCGTAGGAAGAAGAAGAGTCCGGGTAGATTATAGAAGCCAGGGACCCAGCCATTCACAAACATCGACGACAAACATGGCAACCAAAGGCTCAGACTGTGCCAGCACTCGCATTTACGTTGTTGGTCCATCGGTCAGTACTCCTTGGTGTCTCCTAAAAGGTAGCGTGTACTGATCTGGGAGCTTGACATCAGTCGACTGGAAAGACGACATTGTGCAACGCTCTAGCAAAGAAACTAGATCTGCATGATTCAGCATACATCACGGAGGTGGCGCGCACTGTCATCAAAGAACGCGGGTTCACGAGGGCGCATATAGGGCTACTAGAAATGCAAGAGGCTATCATGGATGCGCAGATAGACCGCGAGAGAGAGACTCGAGGAGCTTATCCTGTTCAGCTGTTTGATCGGTCGGCGCTGGATCCGATTGTTTACGCTGTGTTGACCGGAAGGTCGGACCTTGATGGGAAGGAACGAGGGGAGAGCCTATCAAGAAGGGATAAGTTCCAGGAAACGCTCGCAGAGTATAGGAACTCCTCTTCATTCTTTTTTCTTCTAGCTCCGGTAGAAGAGTGGCTGGTGGATGACGGTACGAGGCATTTAGATAATGGGAAAGAATGCTTTGTCATTTTCGAGCGGGTCTTGTCGGGTTTGGGGATTTCGTATCGCGTTATAGGAGAAAGCACGAAGGACTTAAACGATAGAACTTCTGCGGTCCTTGAAGTGGCAAACTTGCAGTGAATGGATGCGTAATTACAAAGATATCTGAAATTGTACTACAAGCGATCAACATAAATTATACACTTGACTAATATTAGTCCCAAAATCTCACCGAGAGAATAGCCACACGGATAAAGATAATCTGGCTAAATGATGTGGTAAATCTTCCCTTTGCCTTTGATGACCCTCTCACAAAAGCCTGAAGTGTTTTTATTGATATACATGGAAAAAATCGAAGACAGGATGACTCACCTTTGTAAATTATTAATTCTCAATGGCAGGGTTTGTGCCAGAGGCGGCAGTATCTCCAACGCATGTCGTTGTTAGGTCGTTGTCGGTTGAAGAGGGACATCGTTGTCACGTGCTCAGCCGCGGTGGCAAGTCGTTCGACTTTAGAAATCAAGACTCACTAATAGTAATAGACATAGGGAGTCATACTGGTACGTAATGATGTTGTGGTAAGTGAAAGAAGTAAACATTCAGGCATCGGTGCAGTAGGTATGAGACACTGGATACCCTAATCGTACATCCCATCCTCGCCTTCTACCTGGATTCCATAATACGCCCATACAGCAGGAGCCTGCAAGTCTTCTACGCCATCATTATTCACGCCGATAACGCCATCTACTTGGTACACGCCCCTTGTCTACGGACGCATCAATATCAACAAGAAAACTTGAATGAAGCATTGAAATTGACTTACCAGCCCCAATGAGACTTTGATGGCTGGCAGACCAGGTGTATACAGCTCAAGCGGCTCATCGCTGTCATTGATAAGCCTAAGAACGTTCCGTGCTGCTACTTCGCCCTAGATCCAAGTTCGTCAGTCAATGGGAGGAAAAATTGAAGCTTGAACGGACCTGAAAATAAGCGTTATGTCCTGCTTTGATGGCACCGAAAGCGTCGGCAGCATCCCCGATAGCAAAAATATGCGGATAATGAGTCTTTGCCTTTCCTTCGTCTTGTACCGGATCTGCATTTCCGTCTAGGGAGATCCTTGCCAAATCTGCTGGTAACGTATCTGGGTCCGTTTTCAGGTCGGATAGCTGGAGTGTCCTCAGGACGCCCGCCAATCCTGTCTGTACGTCGACAGTGTTTGGGTCCATGTCCTTGAGCAACGCAGTGTTCGGCTTTTGGCCAGTACAAAGCAACTGTGAAGGAGTAAGCAATGGATTAATGAAAAGAAGTAAACAAGAAATGACCATTAGATCAGTAGCAATGTCTCTCCCTGACAGGGTACTCACAACGCGCTGCCCTGCCTCATTGTACTTGTCGGCGGACGACGAGTCAAGGCGCTCGCCGAGGATTACATCGATTCCAAGAGATTCCAGTGACTGGAGAACTACCATGCTCTTAGTTGAGAGAACAGTCTTTAGTGATCAATGCGACGTACTCTCAAGATGCATCCTCTCATCAAATCGAGGAAGCAGCCTGTTCCTTGAATGAAGTAGAGTGATCTTCTTCGACGGATACACCGCAGCAATGTCCGTCGCGAATTCTGATTCCAATGAGCCAGGTCCGAAAGGTCAAGGAGTGAGAGACTGACGAATGCCGAGAGCGCCGCCACCGACAACGAGGACACTTCCTGCTCGCTCGATTACCTTCTGTTTCTCCTTCAGCCATTGGATGGCTTTGGCTTTGGTGCCATCGTAAGCGCGATCTTCCGATGTTCCCCAGAGGCCGAGCGGTACTGGGAGATGCGAGCCCAACGCGTAAATCGAGTAGTCATATGGGACTTCGGGCGTATCGATTCCGTGCTCTGGGAATGAGCGTGACAGTGTTACTGACTTGGCAGTCAGAGACAACACTGTCGCGCGGAGGACTAGATGGTCGTCTTTAGGGGGCTGGAAAAGGCTGTGGTACGGTATAACTTTGAGTGTGTTAGTACTAGTCCACGCAGAAGGGTAGGTCACGTACATGCTTTATGCTCGTGTCCAGGCAAAACAGAAAATCGGGGAAGGACATAGACATCTATGTTGGATATCAGTGTAGGGCGAATTCTGGGACGAGACAGACGAACGGTGTGCATGTCTATAGGCTCCATGCATGAGAAATCAGGTAATTTAGGGACAATGTTGACGCACGAGTTTCTATCAATTAGAAGAATCCTCCAACCCTTCGGTATCCCGGCTGCCAATATCTGAGCGGCCCTTGATCCTATTAATAAAAGAGGATAACACAAGGATAACATCCAAGCTTAACAAAGCACAGAGAGGAAAAGAAAGTCACTCACCGCCATATGCAGCACCAAGAACGATAGCAGTCTTCATGTTTGGGGAAAGAATCAAGAGGTGGTGTTATCTGATAAGAAAAATCCGAATCTTATCATATACCGGCCAAAATGAAATACGTATGCGCAGCATTCCTTGACAAATCATGATGCGCATCTTCAACCCCCGGGCCCTTGGCTTACGAGAAACAGCGGCGTAAGTATTCAGCATAAGAAAAATGGCCCGCCAAGAGGATCGGTCGCTGAACCGATGACTTCGGCCGAACATCTACGACGGTAAGGCTTGTTGACCCTCGACTTATCGAGTGATTAAGTCTGCGAGAAACGCTATTTGTGCCATTGCTAACTTTTCAAGTCGATCTTTGCATGTAGTATTGCCAGTCGACTTGTAATGGGTGCTGATGGGAAATTATAATGGATTGCAGCCTCAAGCCTTGGCCCTTCGGATGAGACAATCAGATTCCAGAAATTGTCAGATAGTAGCCTGTTGTCATATAAAACAAATCTAAATCGGCTGTTACCTTTTAAACTGGGAAGGTCCTCGGTCAACCAGAGTAGCGGATGAGTTCAAGGTTCAAGAGGACCCCGGATAATGCCTATAGAGCTCCGATCTGGAAAATGCCCTTTTCCGGGATTTTTAGGGTCCGAAAACGACCCTATTTTCCGGGTTTCACCTGAGACCTGACCTCCCAGAAGCCGTTTTCCGGGGTTTTTGGGACTATACATGAATTTTTTTCTTCGTCATTTGGTAGAAATGCCGAAGTGCCAGGAGGCTTTTCCCTCCCGTTTTGAACGATTTTCGCCTAGAAATGCATCATCCACGAGTGGCCTTGGTCTTCGGCACGATCTTCAACTCCGCATGACTGGAGCCTAAGCTCTCCGATACACTCCGACATCCCAGACCTTCGACAGCGGTCCTAAATCCGGGATTTGGCACCATACCTGGTAAAAATTTGACAAATTTCCGGGGTAAAATGCATCATACCTATTGGTCCAAAATCGCCAAAAATCCGGGATCCGGGATCGGAGCTGTATAGGGATTATCCGGGGTCCTGGTTCAAGTTAGCGTGACGAGGGTAACAATGTGTCACGTACGGTTTTTACGGCCCGATGACGCCCCGATCCCTTTCATCGCAGTTTCCACTCCTTCCATCATGACTGACAGCAATATTCCCATTCCTCGTTTTGTTTACAAGATTGTTCCCTCCCAGCCACCCTCCCCTCTACCTCATTCCCTCCCACTCAGCGCTCTCGACGCCAAGGACGGGTTCATCCATCTTTCCGACGCAAGCCAGGTCGCAAAAACAGCTGATCTGTTCTTTGCAGACTTCGAGAAAGTGTGGCTGCTGCAGCTGGATACCGAAGTGGTTAAGATAGAGGGGGGGAACTTTGTGTGGCCAGAGAACTTACCGGGATGTGTGCATTTGTACGGAAAGGAGAAAGATACATGGGATGGCGCCAGACTGGGTGAAGGAACAATTAGGGATATCAAAGAATGCAGGAGGTGTCTTGGAACGGAGAATTGGGTGGATAATATGAGAAAACAAGCTGAACAAGGCTGGCTTGTGGATCAATGTAAGTCCAAAGATTCTGCGAGTGCTTGAAGGCTTAATAATTCTTTAATAGAGTGCTTCTCCTGTCGGTGCTACCATTACGTGCTCACTTGCTCCACGCATCTCAAGCGATTGCGATGATGCCACGATCCAATCTGTTGCTTGATCTGACATTTCCAACTGCGTTGTTCCCTCCAACATTCAAAAGAAGGACACGACGGACTCGTAAAATCGAAAGCCAGCGGCACCAAAGCGTCATAATGGCGAAATCGAAGAGGCTGAATACGATGACGCATACCGTACGGCCGGCAAAGATAGGAACTCGAGTGAGCTATATATAGCCATGCAGTTGCGTCCGTGAGCGTTGCTATGTTCCTCCCGTTCACCCATTTTCTCGTTCAGAATACTTCTTCTCTTATAAGTACATAGAATTTGGATTTCTTTCGCATTGAATTCTAAAGATAGGAACAGGCCTTACCAATCTCTTCTGACAAATGTGAAATGGCATCATAATGGCGCGCTCATCCTCTTATAAAGAGTTGGCTACAATTCTCTCTCGCTATCTCTTCTATCGAAATGACTACCGCTGAACCACTGACCCTCTACACTGCAAAGGTGAGCTCCTCGAGCTGAAATGACTTCAAATGGCGACTAACGAGTGACCAGGTCTGTCCTTACGCTCAAAGGGTACGTCTTGATGTATATCTCAATCTGTATCGATTTCTCATGGCCTGTATAGACTGAGATCGCCCTTGCCGAAGCCCAAGTTCCATACACCCGCTACGAAATTGATCTCCAGAACAAGCCTGAATGGTACGCACCCCAAGTGAATCCTGCGAGCAAGGTACGTTCCAGTATCTGTCTCGTCTCTGCTATTACTTAATACTCGTATAAGGTTCCTGCCATCGCATACGGTGGTCCCAAAGTCTCAGCTGACACCCCCTCGCCTCAATCCACCAAACTCGCAGAATCTCTGATTCTCGTCGAGTTCATTGCAGACCTTTTCCCATCAGCACATCTCTTACCCGCGGACCCTGTTACACGAGCCAAAGCCCGTTTCTTTATCGATACCTTCTCTAACAAATTCTCACCCGCCTATTTCGGATTCCAGGCCCGCGGAGACTCTCCCGAGGCCCTATACAAGGCTATCGAGACACTTCAGGGACTGCTTGCTGGTGAGGGCAAGTGGGCTGTAGGGGATGAGTTTACTATCGCGGATGTTGCTGTTGCGCCGTTCCTCGCGAGACTGGAACTGGCGCTCTCGAAGGATTTGGGGGGCTTTGAAGTCGGGGAGGGAAAGAAGGTGTGGGAGACGTTGCAGACGGATGAGAAGTACGCCCCTCTTAGGAGCTATTCGGCCAGACTAAAGGAGAGGAAGAGCGTAAAAGATACGTTCTATGCGGTAGGTTCCATTTCTGTTTGCTTCGTCTGCTTTCCTGATTGATGGATCTAGGACCACGTGTTGGCGTCGTTCAACAAGCGTCTCGCCACCTGGCGCGCGCCCAAGTAATTGTCTCAAGCCGGATACGTTTCCTGGTGTATAATAGTGTGTTTTGCTTCATTCAAACAATCGATGCCCATCGTGAACCTGAACTTATCTCTCTACCACGACAATTGTCCAGCATGACAGGCATGGGTAGGTTTGGGTTGAAGAACTCTTTGAATTATCGGCGGAGATGAATTAATCAGTTACGCTAGAACGACGGTCGTGTGTGCGGTCATGGGATAAGGTACCCTTAATTCTTCGTGCGCCTGTCGCAATAATTGTTTCCGCGTTTTCCTCACTCACGCTGTCGACAACACAAATGACAGGTATGGTAGATGATTGCTTCTATATTATAGCTACAATTCAATGGTCGACCATGCTTTATCGCACCATTTCGTACGTGCCATCATGACCATCCGCCTTAGTGTTCAGTTTAATGCTTGATGACAGAAATAAAACTGCAGCCAGAATCGGGAAGAGCGATACTGGAATGCGGTCAGAAGTAGTAACGGCGTATCAGCACATGTTGATGGTAGCCGTGGGTTCCATCTTTCCCAAGGACTCGGTCTCACTGCGGAAAGAATCAATCATGAAGCGGACGAGGGATTCAGAGCACCCAAATTCATAGCAATGAAAGGCGGAAAGTTCACTGGTGTCGTAGGTTGCGAAGGGATATTTGACGCCAATTCAAATCTACACAAATGGTGGGTCGGAAAGAATCGCGGAGACCATATGGGTCAAGCGCTAGTCGCAATCAGATCAAGGGAGGAACGTACAAGCTTCGAGAAGCATTGTACCCAGATGGTTATGCGAAGGAACAAAGACGGATGCTTCAACTGTTTCAGTTTTGAAGTACAGCTATACTCCAAGCAGCCGAAGTATGCGCATTGTTCTGTGGAGCATTACTATAACGGTTAGTGCTTCTTTCTGAGCCTACTTGAACGGTGAGTTTTCAGCAATTCAGTCGCCTTATGACTTTTATGACTTTCACACGAACATCCTAGAAGGTTAAACATCGAACCCGACATATTCTATTCTTCCGTATATCCAGCGTTTCCTCCGTAACTACAACACCGCACCACCCACTTTGACATGCCTACGTTCAATCTCTCATTCGATGACTTACTCGAGTTTGACGATCCAGAAGTAAGTCTCCCTTGGATACTCTCTAGAATCCGGCTGACACAAAACTTAGCTCGATGAAATCCTAGCACAGTCAAGAGCCGACCTTGAGGCTGAAGATGCCGCTCCCTACCGTGGCCCAATTCAACAGCAGGAGAGACATCAAATAGGAGAGAGAAGCGCTGAACGTGATAACGAGGCGGATGCAACGGGCCACGGATACTACAATGGCTCTTCATTCCCGTGGTCAAAGGATCTCAAGTCGAAGATGAGGAGCATTTTCAGGATACAGGATTTCCGTCATTGCCAATACAGGTATGCTTTCGTAGGCTTAAACTATATTCATCCTTACTTTGACAATGGTGTAGCGTCTGTAACGCCAGCATGGACGCGAAGGATATAATTTGCGTGATGCCAACCGGTTCGTGTCGTGTTAGGTTCGATTGCTGAACTCTGAATGATCGTTGCCACATTAGGTGGTGGAAAGTCTCTGACATACCAGTTGCCTGCTTTGCTCACTCGGGGGTGCACACTGGTGGTCTCTCCGCTTGTTTCGCTCATAAGCGATCAACTGATGTATCTACAAGATGCTGGAGGTGGGCTTCTTTTCTGGATAACTGATTTGCCCCTCTAATGTGTATAATTTCAGTTAACGCCGTGAAATCAATTGCTTTAACACCTGACGATGACCAAGAACAAACCAACCAGAGATTAATTGCGATGGCGGAGGGTAAACTAGGTCAAGGAGAAGAGGATATTCGGTTATGCTACGTCACTGTAAGTCTGTGTCGCATCCTACGTCTTTCTATCGCACTCATGAACATCACAAAACGTAGCCTGAGAAGGTCGTGAAAAGCGCCCGATTCCGTTCTATCCTGGAGCGACTTGTACAAGATAACAAGCTTAGTAAGTCCTTCCTCAAGACCTTTTGAATACCAACCATTTTCATTCTGCAGCAAGGATAGTGATAGACGAAGCTCACTGTATCGCGGAGTATGGAAACGAGTTTCGGTACGACACCTGATGCCCCAGGGACCTTTCGTCCCAATCATCTTATGATGATCATTTAGGTCGATTACAAACACCTGGGAATATTGAGGCAGCTTTTTCCCAGTGTCCCGATTCTGGCGCTTACAGCTACATGTACGCCTCGAGTTCTACGAGAATTGACGAGTGTATTGGGTCTGGCCCAAGTATGCAATGGATGGGGTATGTATCCACTTTATCCTGACATCTCATTCTCTCGTAACTGTTATCAGCGTCCGATACGGGAACGCGAGGGACCCTATACTTCTCGTCATCGTTGTATCGTGACAACCTCCATTACAGAATTACTTCTAAGAGTTCTAACAAAAAGGAGGTGATCAAAGATTTCACCTCATATATCCTCGAGCATCACCATGACGAGAGCGGTATTATTTATTATCTGAGCCAGAAAGTAATGCTTCGCACTCGTTTAATCTTTGCTCGAGTCGCAGAACTCAGGCCTCTCTTGGAATTTTCAGGATGCCGAGACGGTGGCCAAGCGGGTCTTCGAGACGAGTGGCGGCGTAATCACGACAGGCGTTTACCACGCCAACAAGTCCATCACTGAAAAAGAGTATTTACATCTACGATGGAAAAGAGGCAAAATCAAAGTTGTCTGTGCAACTACAGGTTCGCCATTATTCGGCGCATTCCATACTTGCCTTCTAACATTTTCCATGTAGCTTTCGGCTTGGGTATAGATAAAGGCGACGTGCGATTTGTGATATACCATTCGGTATGTATTCTGCACTCAATCACTGTCGTGGAGTGGAATGCTTACTGAAGATAGCTTCCGGTTCGACATATTCCTTGCATCCAGGGACAACTAGCTGAATGATTTTATTAGCAATCTCTGGATGGATTTTATCAAGGATCAGGGAGAGCAGGATGCGACGGAAGAGACGCAAGCTGTATTTTGTTTTACAGACCTCAAGATGCATGGAAAATAGCCGCGATGATTATGAAAGATCCAGATTGGTCGTCAAAATGTTCGGTTCCTCTGTCACCTGGAGCGTGTTTCCCGGAATGATTTGCTTTCACAGTACTACCTCTGATCAAGTTCGTTGAAAATACCAGTGAATGTAGAAAACTCCTGTTTGCGAGGTAAGTTGGTTTTCGCCTTTGAAATTCCGCACAACTCACTGCTTATCTAGACATTTCTCTCACTCTCCAGAGCTTTCGATCAACAACTGGGGTACGGAAGGTACCAGTGCCTTAGACCACTGCGGGCATTGCGACAATTGTTTGACAGTCGGTCAAAGTAGCATTGAACGGGACGTGACATATGTCTCTTGGCAGCTGCTAAAGTTCATAAAGACGATGTGTGGTCCCGACGCTGAGGTGAAGCTTACTCCGAAGGGTTTGGCCTCCAGACTGAAGGTGAAACACTCCAAACCAAATGTGGAATCGATTTGTGGTGGGACAGTGGACCTGCACAAGGATGTGAGTCTGCGTATTTGTCATGAGCCTCGGGTACTTAAACGATATCTAACGAATCCGATCAGGACATCGAAGCCTTATTGGTACATCTGTGGCTCGAAGGCTATCTCGCACCGCAATTTGCTCAAAACAGTTACGGAAAGACACCCCGCACCCACCTTCAGCTGGCATCCAAATGATCGCAGTTGCTACGCTACTCGAGTGAACAGCTGAAGAATGGAGAATGTGGTGCCCCGATAAATCTCTCTTTCCCGATAAGAAAAAGGAGAATGAGGAAGCAAACTCAGAGAAGGAAGTCCGTGGTCGAAGATGACTCTGATGCGTCCGAGAGTGGCGCTGATAGCGAAGAGGACAATAATAACGACATCCACGAGCTTCCTCGGAGGACAACAGTAAAGAGACCGTCATACCGCATGGACAAGGAAGACAGTTTTGGCACGCTTGAAGATGTGTATGACGGAGGATTCTCTGGATTATTTGGGGAATATTCTACATCAAGGAAGCGGGCGAGATATAAAATTGAGGAAGGATCGAAGAATCGATCAACAGCACGGGTAAAACAGAGTTACAAAGAGGTATCTGTCATAGAGATATCGGACTCAGATTAGTTTACTGTGGTAACGCCTTTTTCGCAGTGAAAGTTGCGATAGTTTATCTAATTCTACAAGTCTATCCGACCCTCGTGTCGCCTGCTATATACGGTGCCTGGCCAAAATCCACCACCGTCTTTGAAGATAACGGTGTGAGTCTCTGTTAATGTTTTATCTCGAAGAACATGGAATGAAATCTTGGACTCTCCGCCGAGACCTTTGTCAATCGTGTTGATTATCGGTACTAAGTATTCGAGACTACTCTATTATCCTACTTTTTTCCGCTACAAACACTTCAAGCTGTAGGTCAAAGTGATCCATGATCACCCGGAGAAGCGATTTCAGAGGTTGATAAAGGGAGCATGCTGTAGGACTCCACGGATGGATTCTTGGCCCCAAGTCTTTGCAACGGTGCTTTTCCAGGGCGCAAAAGAGCTTCCACTGCGAGAGAACTTGTTCGCACGGGGCATACTAAAAGTCACTTGAAAAATCTAGCTCACCTAAGGCAGACCAAGTTAACTTTTCACGAGAATCCTTCGAGGGATCTGTGAAAACATAGATTCCGACCATAGTAACAGCCTAGAAGATTGTACTTCATGGTACCGAGTAGTTCAAGGTGTGCTGATGACTTACGGAAATGGATAGAAGGACTAGGCACGGTAGTACGCCTACAAAATCTAACGTCCCGAGTCATTTTGCGATTCAGAACATATGTTTTACACATGACATACCCAAGATATCACCTAGATTACTTTTTTTTTTAGATCTAGCGACTGAATCGAATGAAAAAAACATACCGAATCCATCTGGGGCTCCGGGCATACTCGCACGTAGCTGAGTAAAGGCGAATACGGTCCCAACAGGAACAACGACTATCTCGTTTCTCTGTTGGAAGCCGAACCCGACAGTCATGATCATAAGAAGACATATCGTGAGGGTGATAAGCCCTGGTTAGGAGGAGAAATCATGAGGTCCATTTTCCAGGCACAAGGAAATCGCACCGACAGAACGTGATGGTGATGACAAGGCAATACCAGATCACCAGTGTCCCTCTTTGCAAGGTGACCACGACAGAGATAACGTCTGGATCATCGTCCTGGGACAAATCAGCCGATATTTTGAGACCTCTTGAATCCATTTAGCAATCCGTTTACCGTACAGACGGAAAGACTTACACGGCGAGTCCCGAAGTAGATTCAAGATAAAGTGACACTGTAGTATTGGTACTTGCATCTTCGGCAAAGCCGAATATTACAGCGAGGTAACTGTGTAGTGATATCAGTGATACTCATACTACTAAGGAAAAGACATTACCGATCGAATGGATAATACACCTCACTTGAACGTGTATATCTAACCAAATGCTTCTTAGAACTGTCGCTAAGTGGTGGAATTACAGCAAGTTCAGTCTGAAACGTCGCGATCCTGGAAAGGTTATCGTTATAGCCCGCTGTGGCATTCCAGACGAAAGTGGGATCCACGGGTCTATTGTTGTCGGAGGGCCCGCTGTTTCCCCCATCGGAGTGAAGAAGATTTCTACCAGAGGATATCAGCATGTCTGAAGGCGGATCTACATTGAAGGATAATACTTACGAGTCAAAATAAATATTGATATCTGTGCATCCTTCCAAATCACAGCTATCATCAGTGCATTCTGAAGCACAGCTATCACTCGTAATGCTCCATTCGAGGACCATTGACCCTTTCTTCAAATCTGCTGATATCAAATCAGCATGGAGGGAGATCTTTCTCTGTGAGTTCAACAGTGAGTTATGAGGAGAAGAGAGCTCACCGTTCGATTAGTACTAGGATCTGTCGGAATGTATTGAAATTCTTTAGGATGTAAAGTCACTCCAAAGATGATGCAGGTTATGGGAATAATTATAACGAAAGCAAGAGAAAAGAAGAAACAGCGCCGGATTTTCTTCGTGGTGGGAGGGGATATGTTGGACATGTTTGTTTTTGAAGGCGAGAAAAAGTTCCAAGCTTACTTATGGTCCTGGAAACGAAGGGACGATCGATTTGAGTCCCCGGTGAAACGTGTATCACAAGGCGCTAATCATTGTGATGCAACGTGCTAGCCAGAACTGCTGGAATGAATTGAAGGCCCTTGCGACGTGCCTGGTCGACACTGGAAAAAACATATAAATCACTTTGGTGTGTAATGTTATTTACCGTATCAGGCATACGGTCGCTTTTCGCAGTTTTGGCGGCGACATCGCCTGTAGAAATAGACGCTGGCAGAACAGGACCCTTTACCCATCATTTTCATTGCCTGGTGCGTCCCTGACATCTACCTTCTTTGATGGTTCATCCTAACTCACCTATCCTATCCCCGAGATGCGGAATATGTCTTTGTATGCGATACCTATTCACGTTCTTAGGGTAGTAAGCCTTCGATATCTTGTCAGCGGAACTTGAATCTTGAAGATCATGGCCGCAAGAAGTTAAGCATGAGTTTAAAGGATGCTTTGTAATCGCGCGCCCTTGCAGATGGCGTCGTGCGGGCGGTGAAAACAGTTTGATGGGCTTTTTCTAATAAAGGCAGCAGTTGGGAAACCATACGGTCGGAGAGATTGATTGTGTCGCCAAAATTGTTGGTAAAGACCTCGGCCCTCTGATGAATAGCAGCCAACAGATTCACAGCAAGCGGTCATCGTGCGTCTCGAGCGTCTTTTTCACAGTGGAATAGTGCGAAGCCTCTGAAGAATCAATTGAAAATACTCGTTTGTTCCGCCCTGTTTGTCACTGATATCTCTCGCTACTTCATGAGAGAATTGCATTTTAAAGAACTCGGGCGGCATAAATGGTAGCTAAGCAGATGATTGCAGTCAGACGACACTAGCTTCTACTGTGACCGGGAAAGATACACAAAAAATTTCACAGGCGAATATCAGCGAATGTTTGCCCGCGGAACATTCCTGCCTGCGCATGGTTAGTGGAACGAGGATTCTCGAAATCCCTTCGAGCTTTTAACGTGTGTGCGCTATCCTTTCCAAACTCCGCCACTCTAGTTTCGTAAACGACCCCATGCCAATACTTTGCAGACTCCCAATCGGAGTGCAACGAACAAAATGCCGCTGCCTCGTTCGCAAAATCATCCGCATCGGCCCAGTACTCCTCTTCCTTCATCAGATTGATTGCTCTGATAACGGTTTGAAGATATGCGCGACCAGAACCGAGGGGATCAAACATCGGCATTCGATCCCAGATAGATTTAATCTCCAGCCTGCGCCTGTCGCTCTCCAGAGACAGCTGCCGACTGAGACCACAAGCTGCGCAAGAGCATACGAAGTTATGCTTGGCTCTCAACGCCATCTGTCGCTGATTACGCGTAGCGCCGTACACATTCCTGCTGGCGAGATACGTCACGAAGATTTCCTCCCCTTTCGGAATGCTGGCAAGTGCGAAAATCCGTTGGCGGTTTGTTTCTTCATGGTACGAGTAGCGGGCGTTTGGGCGGCAAGAGTGGTTGAAGCGCGACGCCTGAATAACAATCCCGCCGTCAGCGAACGCGTTGGTGCGGTATATGTCGTAGATAGTATCGTCGTGGGAATGCGCGTTTTTTAAGGACAGAAAAACCAAGAGGTCTTTCGGGGAGATTTTATCCATGGCCAGTAGGAGCTCTGTCCTAGAAGGCCTGTGGCCGGGAAATGGGAGGAGCGGTTTTTCAGCCAGGATAAGATCCCCTCGCTGGATATCTCTAGCCGCGAATGCACCAAGACCTTTGTCGCCAGCGTCCTTGACGAAATATATTTGTTCGGATGGCGCGGTCTGGCTTTCGGGTGAAAGAGACTCATGCTCGAGGGCCAGCTTCGGGGTGGTGACGGCGCTATCGATCTTCTGTTGCTCGACACATGTGAGATCTTTGGCGCCTCCCGTAGACGCGAAAGCTTTGATATCTATCGATAATCAGAACGGGGCAGCGGCAATCTATGAATATGCACTCACCATCTTCAGCGCCGACCATATCACCCATCTCTCGCCTCGCCTGACATCGCCTGTAGTAAGCCTTTTGTCTGTGGTCGTGCTTTTTGCATTCGCAGAGCGCCAGGGCTGTTGTCGCATCTTCTTCGGCTTCTCGCCATCTGATAAAGATCTGTAAACGTACTGACTGGCATGTAGAGAGCGTAGTACCTTGTGAGTCGCAGATTCATCAAGGAGCGATTTAACGGGTGGATATCATCCTGAGGATCGATATCGATTGCATGCGAATAAAGCGATCGTGCGACGGCAAAGTCGCCTTGTTTGAATGCCTCCGCGGCCTTTCCCAAATCGATTTAGTTTCACAGCCTTCGACGGAATAACGACGACTCACTTTGGTTTTCAAGAGACTGAGCACTGGATCCGGCATTCGTGTTGGGGGTAACTTGACAAGCGTATGTGAAGAGAGAACGTGGGCATAGGACCTTATATAATTCCCACGAAGTGTAAGCTTAAGCTCTTCAGTCTAAGCGCTGAGCGCCGAGGCCTAGGCACTCGGTCCAATCCCGATTCTCTTGTAGCCGGCCTCGTGCTTGAATCAAGGGTCAAGAGTAAAATACTCTTCGTTATACATGCCGAAAAGGACAAGAAGGATGAAGCTAAGTCTCCTCTTAAATGGTAACCAGAAGGACTGCAGATAATGACGCCGCAGCCAGCTGCAAGGCATAGACCGTTCTGGCTTGGTTCTGGCTAGCAGTGTCCATTGCGTTGCCCAAGCGTTGTCCCGTAGCAGCAGAAACTGAGTTTCCAAGTTTTAAGACTCTTGGCTTGAGAATCAAAGTAATTCCCGTTTACAAGGACGATTCATGGGTTACCGGCGGCAACCCGGCCGTGGAAGCGGGCGTGATTGAAGCAAGATTCACGGAAACCTAAGCATAGGGTTAGGAAATTTGCGATTATGTCATCCCTGATCCTTTTACGACGCGCGTGGCCTGTTTGCCTCAGCTCATCAATGTTCACGACGAGAAGCTAACGCGTCTCCGTCCTATACCTCTTCGAGAGCCCCTTCACGGCAGAAGTCACCTCGTTTTATATGCTGGTCGTGGGGTATCTTCGACTCTTAAGCCAACCAGCAACTGTTGTGGGCATACCAAGCGACGACGAAAGAAAAAGACGAAGGTCACCTGGGTATCATCTAGAGGTGTGCGTTTCAATCCGATTTTCTGTTTACCTATGAAGCTCATACGAATTTCAGCATTCATGTACTAGAAACCAGACCTCATGATATGAAGTGAAGGCTTTCGAAAGATCAGGGAATGGTTGTCACCGTCTGAATGGAGCCCTAGGAAATGAATCCATAAGTTCGGGCAAAAACCTCAACAACGAAAAATGCTTGCGCGTGATATAACTCGCCCGATGTCTTTCTCGTACAGCATCCTCTGCCTGCAGTTCAGCATCAAGCATACATGCACCTTGAGCAAGCACCGAACTACTGTCTTCCTTCTTACATTACCTCTGTTCCGCCTCTCAGCAGCTCGTTTCCTGTTCGCCGAATATGGAAACGCGTAGCACTTCTACAGCTTGACTGCTGATATTCCTTCCATAATACTGCATTTTCCGGTAAGTAGCCTATTTCAACTTACTGGTTTCTCATCCAATCTCAGATGGTCCCTATGACCAGTATTTTCGGAAAGAGATTGTTGCACGGGACGATATTCCACCACGATTTCTATGCAAAACACGCCCCCGATCAACCCAGTCTGCTACGACGCGCGCCGAGCCGCTTATGAGCGCCGCTTTCTCGCGTTATTCACTCTTTTACAAGAAATTCTGCGGAATAGCGAGAGGCATAGAGAGAATTCTTTTCAATCTATCATCCTCTGCGCTACGTTGGTTGATGATGGGGTGCGACACCTGCATCCATTCTATCCTCTCCAATACCCGCTAGCTCGGTTGAAGCCGAAACACTCCCCGTTGTCAGTCGATCTCAAATAGGCTGCCTGGCTTGATTCAGTATACTGAAAGAGTAGTAGATTCAAGGATGACGCTCAAATGAGTAAGCTTCACTCTTCTGCGATGCGCGATGATGGTCCGATTCTTATCTATTTCCATGTAGTTTCTACGCGCCAATCTAGTCATCTTGCTTTTACCGCACAATATACGCGGTCGAAGCTTTTCAACCTTCGGTGCGTACTCACGTTAGTCTTTGGTGACATCCTTCTCATCTGGACGTCTAGGTTCAAGGAAACCGAACCTGTCATCATCCGTGCCACTTCGTTGCAGCTAAATCGGTTTTGTGTCATGAAATTTTCACCCCGAGTGAACCGCCATGTTTCTCGACAGAGGGCGGAATGGGTTTTTAATCCCGGCATTTTCTTGAGCAGTCTCGCCGGAAGCGTCTAAAACTTGGCGACAGTTCATTCCCGATATTGCGTGTCCGTGAACCCTGACAGTTGTTTTTAGCTGTCCCTAACAATGCGCTCCGACTTGACACCCATTTCTCTGGCAGGGTCTATACATCGAGGACACGACACGGCCGTCCCAGCGCAAGCACCGGTGCTAATACCGTCGATGCTGTCTCGCCTTTGACATCTGCAACATGTCAAATAGTAGACAAAGTTGGGAAGGGTAAGGTTTTCTAGGGTTAGGGTTGAACTCCAATAAGCATCTTTTTTGTACCAGTGAGTCTGCCTTGTTTGAAAAAGAATCACATTCTAAATTTCAGCGTAGCGTTACTGGAACGGACCCCATGTGTTGTTTATAGATATTATCTGCTGGCCAAGCTGGTGGGTCCGATGCCGACGTTACCTGTGCGACGGAAAGGACGTTGTCAAGCGCCAGACTAGACCTTCGGACGATTTATAGCGCATTTACGGAATTGAGCCATATGCATTGGTTATGTCCCCGCACGGCCAAAATCCTTTGGTCAGAATGCAGAAGTGTACCATCATTGCCGGACACAGCAGCGGTCTTCGATGTCTGTCTGTTCGTGTACTATCATATGTTGTTGTAGCATCCTGAGACGTCGCAGTACAGGAAACGAACGATCAATTCCGGCTACACTCTGGCGTTCGACAACTCATCCAAGAGCTTGACGACGTGGCACAAGCCATTTACTGCGGATAGCAAAATCTATCTTTCTTAGACGATTATTATGTCGACATCCCGCCACCTTCGTTTCGGGGAGCATAATAGCACAGCATGGATTCGCGTCATTGCCGGTCCATGCGGGTACTTAAGTCAACAGTGATCGGCGTATGTGGATGATCTGAGCCCTAGAATTTAATTATCTCCAGGCAAAGGCGGTAACGGTAACGAGGACTTCGAATCGGGCTCGGGAGAGCGTGGATCCCCCTCGCCTTTGGTCGTGAACAGGCGTCCCATTCGCAAATGGTATATCAGCGAAGTCCTACAGTTGCTTGCTTGCTAGAACACGTTTATTGACCGCCAGTCTGTGCAGCCCAATTATATGTGCCGCTCACGTTTGGACTCTGGAGCCAGGGAGGCCTCCGATGGTCTTTGAGATGCGCCGACTGGCAGTGAGTCTAGGTGGCCCAAATGTGTCACACCGCGAGCGCTGTAGAACCATAGCGACCCGCGGTCGGAGTGGCACTTGCCGAATCCAAAACGTGTAAAGACATCTGACGACGCCGCATATCGGTTCAGCGTTGTTTCTTCGACCCAAGCAGCTGAACGCCTTGTTTATTGGTACCGATGTTTCGCTTGCTCGAAGTGTTCGTGGGATACTTACCGCCTTTTTTTCCCTCAGAACCCTGACCTGTCAATACGCCTCTCAACCTCCACGGTGAAACGTATTGTAAGTGGAATTGGGCGCCGTGCAAAGATCCAAGCGCTAACAAATGGGCACAGATCCACGTTGACGATTAGTTATTCACCGCAATCTTTTCCGTGTTCTGAATATGTGTTGCTGTCTGTCATTGTCAGGTAATCGGCCTTATTAAAGTTTGTCATCGATGTGCTTCCGAAACTTTCACATGTTCCATCAGTCTGTTCTGATTCCGGGATTCAAGATAGGTCTCTACAAATTCGCAGTTCTTCCACATACACTCCGACTACTTAATCGTACCCTCGACGCGTCTTTTGGGTCTGCTTTCTTGCAAGTAACACCATGCTGTCGGGGACATTGCTGGACTATGCTCTACTTGCCATCGCTCTTTCCTTCTCAATAATTCTTTTCGCACGCAGGCGATCGCGTTCAGCTTTACCTCCGGGACCTAAAGGACATTTTATCATCGGAAATATGCTTGGTATGCCGCCGATTCCTTCAAGGAATACGCGCTGATTTTTCTCCCAGATATCCCGTCTGAAACCGACTCGGGGGAAGTCTATGCAAAGTGGGGGGAGGTCTACGGTGAGTTCAACATAATTTCCTACTGGCCATTCTTTGATTCCATTCCGATAGGTAGCGATATCGTATCTGCAACTGTCTTCGGAAAGACTATCGTTATAATAAACACATACGATAAAGCGGTGGAAATGCTCGACAAGAAGGGAAACATCTATTCTGACCGACCGCGCATACCCATGGCTGGAGAGCTGATGGGTTGCAAACTCTCGATGGGAATAATGCCTTACGGGCGAAGGCTTCGGAGTTCCAGGAAGATGGTATATCAGGAGCTGGGAAGCAATCATGCCATAAGGGCCTTCTTCCCCCACGAAGAGAGGATGGCGCGGCGTTTCGCAAGACGCCTTCTGGAAGCGCCCACCTACTTCAGCGAACATATCACGCTGTAAGCACCATGACACTTTTGTTCTTGACGTAGTCTAACGAAGGTCTACCGTCCGCCTTTTCTTCGATAGCCACGCAGACGCCATTATTCTCAAGATTGCATATGGTCATGAAGCAATTTCGTTCAACGACGACTTCATTCAGAATGCTACCCGTTCCATGGAAGAGATGGGCAAAGGATGCGAACCCTCGGAATTTTTGGTTAATGCAATTCCAATGCGTAAGCTTCTCGTAACATCCTTCTCTTCCGGATCTCTGATTCAGAGGCTTCAGTCTCGTACGTGCCGTCATGGTTCCCAGGAGCCGGGTTCAAGAAACTGGCGGCCGAGTGGAAGAAACATTACAACGTTATGGTTGATGCACCGTTTAACCTTGTCAAGCAGCAGATGGTAACTATATTTGAATCATCCGCCTCATCATTCCGCGTTGTTCATTGTCGCTTAGGCCGCAGGTGCATATGGGGAATCGTTTGTATCCAAGTGGCTACAGAAAGGAATCTCACTGGAAGAGGAAGACTACTTGAAACACGCGTCAGGCGCAATGATCGGAGGTGCGCATAACTTCCTGCTGCTTTTACACCCTCCATGTGCTAACTTCAACCATCCCTGACAGCTGGAGGAGAAACAGTAAGCGCCTATTCCAATGCCAGTCCTATGTGCTGCTCAACGGTCTTATTAGACCAGCATAGTGTTACACGTCTTCTTCTTAATGATGACGTTACATCCCGATATTCAGAAGCAAGCACAGTCTGAATTGGACAGCGTAATTGGGCGCGACAGGTTGCCATCTTTCGAAGACAGGGCACAGCTCCCTTACATTGACGCCATACGGAAAGAGATCCTTCGAACGCATCCTCCAGTTCCGCTGAGTAGGTTCCACGCCATTCTCTTGGGTTTTCCTACTTATTTTCGTTGCTTGTAAGGTCTACCCCACTGCACTACGCAAGCCGATATTCAAGATGGATACTATATTCCGGAGCGATCTGCGATTGTCGTCAATGTATGGTGAGTACTTTGCCGTCTCGCACGACGGTATAGTAACGTGTTTCTCAGGAACATAACACATGATCCTACGACACACAAGCGCCCGCATGATTTCAATCCTTCCCGATTTTTGGGCCCCAACCCAGAGAGGAATCCTGGTGATGTCATCTTTGGATTTGGTAGACGGTAACACATTGTCCTATTCATTTAACAATTCACTCAAGGATCTCTGACAGAATCTGTCCTGGTATGAGCTCTCTCGCTTATTCTCTTCGCGGTATCAAACGGCAACCACTTTGACAGGTCTCCGGCTAGCCGACGCATCACTCTTTATCACAATAGCAACGGCGTTGTCTCTGTTCAACATTACACCCATAACTGAGGGCGGTAAACCCATTTTGCCGATCTTTGAGGCCATTCCTGGACCTGTCAGGTATGTGTTAATTGCCCGATCATTTAGTCTTTTTCCGGTGCTCATTTTTGGTAGCCGAATTAAGCCTTTCCGATGTAACATCGCTCCTAGGGACGGCACAAGAAAGGCGGCCGCAGTCATTGCGCTGCCCGGGCAGTAAAGAAGCGCTCATCACATTGTTGCTCGCACGGTTGGTATCGCGCTTGCCGTTTTGCCTAGTCCACCCCGTGCACTTCCTCCGGGTGTATCGGAGCTCAGTTGGCAAGATTTGTCGCTCGGATTATATACGGGTCACCATTATAAGTTGAGGTTTCCGGGGTTCCTGTTGTGGTTTATACCGTACACTACGCGTAATTAGTATAATGTTTCCAAGGAACGCGTATGTTCCTCATGTATGTGGCTTAATAACTATCAGGCATGGTGTATATAATTGAATATATGATTCGTTTTCGTCATTAAATTCGCCTGGGACGGGAGCGTGTTTGGATAAAGGGAGAACAAAGCTGGTAGTCAATGTGTCATCATCTCACTTTCCCGCTTCGGCGGGGATATTGCTATCACCTCGTGTTATCCTCGTGTCACCGTGAGACTATGGTGAGTATGTAGCAGGGTTGTAACGGCGGCGGCTCAGGCATGTGGCGTAGCCTTACTGGCGGTTTTTTGGTGGTTTTTCAGGCACAAGAAAGGCCTGGGGCACACTTTACCTTTATGTAATTTCAGATTCCTTTCTGTACAGTAGCAACTCAAGCAAGGTTCACGAGACATCTATGATTATTAGTCAAGTCTTATCCAAAGGATTATCGACTGTTCTCGATTAGTACAGAACGACATCCATCCTACTCTATCATTGCAACCCTCCCGCCCAGTGTTCGGAGTCTATCATTATACTATTAAGGCAACGTCAAACTGTGAAAACGGAGTAGCAAAATACACCGGCTCGTCTTTATCATAAGGAAACTCCATGATGACGATAACCTGCTCGCCATCCTTCTTCAGCAGCGCCCATTTGTCCTCCCCAATTTGTGTCGCACAAATCGACATATCCCTCCTCAGCATTCTCACGCCATTTCCAGGCCCAATGTAGCTCATGACAATGGTCGTAGCAACAGGCTCAGGATTCCCGACCTGCTCGTTGAGATCCTGCGTTCTCAATGCACGAATAAGATTCAAGTGCTCCCGAATATCAGTTCCACATTTCGCAACGAAGAATTCATAGTCTACGCAGGATATTCCGTGCGACCTTCCATCTGAGATAGTTCATGAGAGGTATTCGAATGTAAAGGGCCATAGAACTCGCCTTTCCGATTTGATTGATTCTGCAGGCAGGTCAAACGATGGCCCCCATCAGCTTTCCAGTCGATCTTTTGGCACTCTGGAGAGCAGTACATGACGTTCGAACATCCACCGCAGCGTTGAGACAGACTTCGAGGATATATGTCCTTGTTGGGGCACTGCATCATCCATGTCAGCCGCGAGAAAAGGCGCCTCTAATGTGATGATAACATACCTCCCAATTTTCGCACATAAAACGACCTTTGCTTTCCTTGAGGTCATATTGATGCATGTCCTCTGATCGTTCAAGAGCAAGAGCCTTCAGATGATACCACTGTTGAGCTGCACGTCCTTCTCCCAGTGTGGACTCGAACTTGTCGGCGTGCTTCACGGTCCGAAGGATCCGGCGGAGGACAGATCGATATATTGTGAAAGTATTCACGAGCTCCAATATATCGTCCAAAATATTGTAGAACTTTGGCGGGACGATTCTCGTTCCCAGGGACTCCTCGTTAAGGGAGATAAAATGGCTAAATGTTAACACCGACTCAAGGAGGTGGAAGTCTAAGGCTTCCGCCAAATTGTATACATACCGACAGGGTCCAAACACATATCCGATGAAGTGTTCCAGAGCCACAGCCCGTGCTCTCGCCTCTGGAGGGAAATATCTTTTGAGTTTAGACACGAGTATCCGAATCGCACGACAGCACCACATAACTGACTTTTGTGCGATTATACAGTCGTAGAAACGGAGGGACATTCTCGCGCAGAATGTTAAGAGTGTTCCACCTCTGATGTAATCAACGTATTTCTGCGGGTGACGAGACTGGTCCTCAATGAGACCCCGTATTATCACAGTGGCCACGTCTTCAGCTTGATGATTCCACAACCGTAACGCTTCGGGTATCACTGATTTCGTGTCGTCAAAAGCAGTAATGGTGGCCATGAGCGCCCGAAATTCATATGCTGACTGATACCCGTGAAGCGTGAGCTCGAGCCAAAACCGAACGATGTTCTGGACAAGACGGGGCTCGGAATATAAGGAGTGGCGGAACTGGGTGAGAGTAGCCAGAGATGAGAGGAGGTGTGCGATGCAAGACAGATTACTGTCTGGAATGCCATTGAGATCAGGATTGTCTCCGAGGCCTGTGGACATGTCGAAGGAATGGAAGAAGTAGCGTGTCCATGAAAGAATGGTCTCTGTCATTGCAAGTATATCCTCATACAGTGCCTCAGTCCCGGATTCGCCGTGCAAAGCAGATATCCCTTTGCCGAAGGCAAAGAAGCAAGCGCGAATCAGGGAAAGGTCGGTGTTGTTATCGTCATCAGATGGAATGTTGGTAGTGGATAGATGATGGCGAAAGACTTCGAAATAGGGCGGCAAAATGCTAAACCCTGATGGTACTCTATCTCCCCACTCGTATGCGATCTTGTATATTTCGCAGATGGTTTGAGGGTCATTGAAGTCCTGTTAAATGATTGATTATCATTCCGGAGCGGCAAAGATATGACATACGCTAGTCGGGATGTAGTGCTGAGTTCTACTTCGACCAGCCATGAGCGCTATTAGTTCAATTACGACGGCGGGTCGGAAAAGTTCCTGAAAGCTGACTACGGTCTATGCTTTCCTGAGGTAGCGTTGAGCGCAACGCCGCCACTGACTAGTACTGGTACGCTTGTTTTCGAATTTTTCCTTTCTCGGGCTGGTAATGCTAGAATAAAAGTCGCAAGGGTGGACCGTCGGCTGATGGGTCGGAGGTTCAGATGGTCTGCTCTGGATCTCAGGTTAGTGTTTGTAGAGATATTCACCTCCGAGAGTCCGAACTGATGTGCCATGGCGATTGTGTGGCCCGGGCGAGATCGGCAAAGGAACAAAATTCCCGACGCGGTCCAAAAGCGGTTGACGAGTCATGTGATGTTCGGATAAGCTTTGGCGGCATAGGGCCTGGATGCATCTAGACCTTCTTCACCCTGACGATTCTCAGATTCTCAACACAAATCATCGCGTCCTTCATCGTCTCCCCCACACATCGTATAGCCTTCTGTCTGAGCGCTTATTTGCAGAGACCTCTATTGACAGGTTTTACTGAGCACTGAACGAAGCATTCCGCGGCCGCGGAGGTATGTGGTACCACTCGTCGTCAAGGAAGGAATTCAACTGATGACCGACCGTCGTTAGTGCCATATGGCAGAACTTCACCCAATTCTCGCTGCCCAAGAAGATGGGGCACCTCTAGAACCACCACCGACTGAAGATCCCCCGGAACCGTTGCCCATTACCGAACAAGAAGTTGGGGAGTATAGGGAGCAAGATCGGTTCCTACCTGTACGTGTCATGTCTCCCTCTTCGCGATGTCAAATATCCCATGTCTTATGCAGATAGCAAATGTGTCCCGAATCATGAAGTCTTCCGTCCCACCAACCGCAAAAATAGCCAAGGACGCGAAAGAATGCGTCCAAGAATGCGTCTCAGAATTTATTTCCTTCATCACGTCCGAGGCAGCGGAGAAATGTCAGATGGAGAAGAGGAAGACGATTGGGGGAGAGGATATCCTGTATGCGATGTCGACGCTGGGGTTCGATAACTATGCTGAGACGTTGAAGATCCATTTGGCGAAGCTACGGCAGGTAAGTGCATTTTTTTTGGTTGTTGAATGGTTGCTCATAGCTTGGTGTGTAGCATCAAAGCGGGACTAGTGGAAAGGACAATCACCTTGAGCCCAGGATAGACGAAGAGTGATGGTTAGGCGGGATCCGAAGTACGTTCCTGACTACCATACCCCTGATGATCTGGCGCTAATGGGTGATTTTGAAGGTAGAAACATATATTATTGTATCAGTACACCGTTTTTTTATCGATGTGCGTCAAGTTCTTGTTTGTCATCTCTCGTACTGACTGGACGCGACCAGGCTATTATATGACTGTGCGCTATGTACTATATAACAAGTTCTGGCAAAGAAAACTGTCTCCCAATGGAGCCCTCCATGTGTTCTGTGTAGGCCTTGCAAGGTTCGGCCACTCGAAGGACATTGCGAGTGCTCGGTGTACAGAGAAGGTAACCTGGCATGCATCTCCATTTACTTCCACGAGAGACGCGCCAGTTGTTCTGGTCTCTCAAAATGGACTCATCGCTGGGTCGATGGGTTGCGGATTCGAGTTTTCTCCGTTCAAGGGATGCGGGCCGTTCTCAAATAATCACAGGCTTGATTCAGAAGCACGCGATTACGTCAGTGTAGGTCGCGCGGTGCGCCCCTTCACACTGGCGCGTCAATGTTCAGGATAGGTCGCCTATTCTGTTAGTGGCAGTATAGCGACCTGGTGTGGCCAGCCGAGAGGAAAACTATGTGGAGGGCGACGTGTGCTGGAGGGAATAGCATGCATGTAAGGCGGGAAGAGGCGGGAAGGCCCAGCTACAACTTGCAAGGCACATTCATCGTCGATGACGACATCATGACGGCGCCGATATCACGCGCACGGACCACCCGACGTGTACAAAAGGCGCCCACTTCGAAAGTGACGCCCCAATTTCTTCTTTCTTCCCTTCCCCCACCACGCCGTTGTCCGTCCTCCCCCAAACTCGCGACGTCCGCTGCCGTCGTCTTACCTGACACCGGGCCGCTCATATTGTAGAGCTTGGACGCGACTACATCCTCCGTCCTTTATCATCATGAGCGTTAGCGATCACATACGCGAGGTCCGGCCAAATTCATTCGCTTATCATCCCGCCTCCCCTAGGACCGTCTTTCTTGCTCGCCTCTTCAGTTCTTTATGCCTTCCTTATTTGCGCTAGATTCTGGTGGCGAAAGGGTTCTACTGTTGTGCCGCGTCACGACGTACGTCGGAAGTTTATCACTGCTGGATTGTTCTTTTCTGTTTTTGCTACAGGAATCTCCCATATCTAACGAATGCTAACGCTCGCTTCTAGTGGGTCTACCACTATCCATATTATATGCCGTCTCTGAACGCTCGTTTGTACGGATCCTCAGCGCGGCACCTCTAGGATAATACCTCCGGACGCATCATCGACAGGCATGAAAGCTCCCTCGCGCACTTTTCGGTCAATCGTATCTCTTTTGGAGATTGAGTTCTATGGAACTCTCGACACCAATGGACGTGTATTCACTCTTCACTGTGGTCACGGATGCTGCTGCGCACTAGTCAGCGTTCATGGACGTCTTCAGCGATCTATAATCAAGGTCTTCCAGGAGCGATATCAATCCAGCGGCAATCATGCTGTCGTGATTGCTTTACACTCAATCGCTATGTTTCGCGCTGACGTTTTCTGGTCAATTGGATACCGGCGATTATGGATGCGGGAGCCCTGACAAGCATTCAACATCTCTGTTTAGCATCGACTTGGCGGATTCGACGTTCATGCTTGTTCATCAGAGCATTATGCAGTGGACGCGTTCATTCAATTCGGCTAGCATAGCTGAATACTCTGAAACCCCAAAGCTCTCTCGCCAGCTGCTTTCATTAGCAACCGCTTTCTCCATTCTGTGCACTGGCATCGTCCGAACCCTTGTTATCGCCAATGGCATCCTTTTCTTGCCGCCGAGGACACGTATGCCACTGCACTGGTCCCAGACCAAGATTCTCGGATGTTTTTCAAGAATCATCGCGCGTCTTGGCCATCGAACGGTAATTAAGCTACTTTACGGTACTTCCTTCACACTCGAAACATGCCCCGCTGACTTTGAACACTCAACGTCACATTTCCGTTCTTCAGTCAATTAGATCCCCAACAGAGGCGTTTCTATGTATAACCTGTGGTGCCATGTACGCAGGCGCAACCACCTACCACAGGTTCACGCCAAATCTGTCCCCCCGGCTGGCTTCTGGAGGGAATGCTCGGTTCCATGGTGATTATGAATGCTGATGCCGTGGACAAACGCTTTACGGTCTTATTTATCACCACCGTTGCGTGCATCGAGTATTATGCGGTGAATGCATTTCGCGTATTCGACTTACAGCATGGCTAAGTGTGTGTCTTCACAACATTGCCGCTGTGAATTACCTCACGGCCGCATGTCTTCATTCATTTCGGCCATGGTTGTTCTACTGTGTACAGTATTAGCCATCGCAGATACGTAGGTCATTTCTCCACAGCATAGGCTTGCCAGTCGGTCGACCTCTTTGTCTGTCTGCAACAGACTCGACTAAGCAATGGCCCTCTACCCCAAGATGCGTAGGTGGATGGTAATGCATCTTCCATCAGTCGGTTAATTGCCTGTGAAAGCTTATCTCCACCCTACTCCCGCCGTTAGATCCGAAAACTGTTCACCTGAGCACGTAGATCCATCACGGGAAATCTTGGTTAGTGCAGGAAGGTACCCTTGTTGTTGGGACATTTGCGAACATTTCTCGGGTAGATAGATATCCGTTCTAATAATATCCTTCAATTGATTATATTTTTTCTTTGTACAGCTAGCAAGGCTGTTTTCATTATTCATCAGTCCTCCTGAACAAGAGCTGAGCCTCTTTCACGACCAAGATTCGCTTGAAATCGGAATATAATAGTCCCGGCTCGCACATGGGGCGTTGATCACACTTCTCCTTGAAACCACCCGGGTTAGAGTTCAGGTCGACCACACCTTCGAAATCCTCAATTCGAGGCCGCCCTCTACCATGCTTCCTTCCAAGCCTCGAACTCGCTGCCCAACATGAAACACCTCCTATCGGCTGCGCCACACGGACCCACAAAATCAAATGCCCCGCCTCTCCCCTTCCCCAGATCAGCTGCCAAACCCCAGATCACAAGTTAATCGATACCCCAGATCACAAGGACCACATATTTCGAACGCGTCTTCCTGGTGTGTAACTGAGACAAAAATACTCGGAGTTTATTCCCGGGCCCTCGTATCTTTACATAATTGCATTCCTATCGGGTCGTTACGACTACGTACAAAGAGACTTTTTTTTCTGAATAATAAACAGGGGACAGAAAAGAGCGGTAGTAAAAGTACACTGTTTAAATGGATTGGTACAAGAGTGGATGAAGCAATCAAGAGCGAAACATAGTCAGTAGGTAAAATATGGTATTACACACCATCGACATCCATTCCTTCGCCAACACCTTGTCTGACACGCCTGCGTCCACGTTCAGCCTCCTCCTCTTTTTTAACGACGGGGTCTTCTTCGTGCTCCTCTTCCTCGTCCACGTCACCCAATGGGCTGCCGTTTGTCGGGAAGGTGTAGGCCGGGGCAGGGGGCTCACCCCTTAGCCCACGCAGTTCATTCTCGAGTTCTCGGTTCCTTGCCCCTTGGGTCGTTACAAGCTGCTGGAGGAATCTAGAGTGGGATTAGATGTGATAACCATCGAGGAAGGAATGTTCGAACCGAATATACTCGACACTCTTGCTGAGAATCATGCCCTTGTTCGCTTTGATAACGGCACCATTCCCGGTGGCCCCGTTGGCGACGACATCAGCGACACCAACCGGGGAGGGCTCTCGTCCTCCTTGAGCAAGCTGCCCCACAAATCGTCTGGGGCGGGAGGACTCGCAGCGCTGGTACCATTCCCGTTCGTTCCAGCACCTTCAAGCAGGCACTCCGGAATGAGAGTAGCGAGCTCTGTGATCTTCTCATTGATGTTATCCCGCCTCCTCCTCTCCACGGCATTATGGCTTTCCCGCCGCCGGCGCCTCTTTTCGTTGGCAAGCAGCGCCTGTTTGTCCTGGGAGTTGGCATTGGACGAGGGCGGAGGCGTGAAAGCTGATGCCGGGGAGAAGTTTGGAAAGCTAGCAGAGACCATTCCCTGGTGCTGCTGCTGGTGATCGTCATAGTGGGGGTAAGGAAGGGAATGAGGGTTGCCAAGTGAGTCTGGGGTCGGGGGAATGTACCAGCCGGTTGAAAGTGCTGAAGAAGGGGAAGGAGATGGGCCAGGCCGTGTAGGGATGATTATGTGGGAAGGATTGGGGCGGGACTGAGGTGGCGGTGAGGTGCTCGAGATGGAGTTGGTGCGGCGGCCGCGGGTTGTGGCTGAGCGGGTCGGACCGACACTTGGAGGACGGCTGCGAGAACGGGATCGCGAATCCGTGTGTTCATTGCCGTACTGAGTACCGAGCGGGGGAATGGTAGAATTGAAGTGCGGCGAAAAATGGTAGGGCGGTGCAGTGTAGGGAGGAGCGCTGATGTCGAAGATGTTGTGCGTACGGGACGAGTTTGTATGGGCGTGTTTGTCGTTTGTTGAGCGTTCGTTTGATACGAGGCCAACGAGGTCGTCGTCGGCAAAGTCCATCTGTGCGACGTTGTACGACGGGAAGAAGGAAGACATGGCGGTGGGTAAGTAGGCGAGACGGACCCTGCATACCCACCCCTTCTTACATTCTAAACTCCGACGATCGATCTTGCTGACATAAGACATCAAACCCCAAATAAACCCCAACTCCCCCCGCGGTCCCGTTTGCCTTTTTCCCCACATGCGGGACCCGCCAAGCTTTTGCGGGGTTTGCCAATTTCCCATGCGTCATCACTATACCCGTTCAAGGGGCAAACCGCAGTCTTTCTTAGACTCCTGCTTTTAGACCTGCCCTCGCCAAATGGCGAAATCCACGCAATTACTCAGCTGGCGAAGTTCAGCCGTTATGAACAAGAGATACTGGTGAAACGCCACACCTCTGCCCGGCTCCTATATAGGCCGGCCATGCGGAAGTTGCGTCTGGATCTATTCATTCATCAGATTATTTTCCCGGGGTCAGGGCCGCCAGGAGTAGAGCAATTACCTCCGGGGTCTGCAATATGGAGTCGGCCGATAAACTTTAAATACATCGACCGACAGTCAGCGAACATCCAATGAATAGAGAGTAATGACACACCTAGGCTTGCCATGCAGAAAGGGCTTCTAATATCACTGATATCCTCCCGAACCAATCATACTGATGGGACCGGCCTCAGTGAGCCGATGTGAACGAGCGGGGCGAGTTGGGGAACTGGGGGCAGTGATGTAGTGGCAGGATGATAGTAGTCCTTTTATACATAGGCACCTCCAAGCACCCCCACGATCAGGTCATAGGAGCAGTCATGGGAGCACAGACTAGATCAACGATCATGGTCGCGCGTCGTGAACGCGTAGGATCCAGACACGCAGGGCCCGCCCTAAATTCTAGGTTAAAACGAAGAGAAGATCATGTAATGGAGAGAAGACCCACGCCATCAAATCCAGAAGAACAATCAAGTAGCATGAAGAAGAGAAGCGTTTGATTCATCAAAGGTCAGCTCGTTGTGTCTGGGGAGGATAGGGGATCCATAATGATGGTTGATAAACGGACACAATGAGAAGCTGCAAATGTGAAGTGGGTGTGCTGCAGTTTATATCCTCAAATGCGACATACGTTGTCAAGTTATGTCCTCCGGATGGGAAAGTCCCGAGAAGAGGTAAGCGCACTAACCAAAACGGGTAAGCGTCGGTGAGACTACATACAACCACGGGGGTAAGACGAAGGCTTACAAGTCGATTCAATACCAATGGCCGTCCGATGTCCACGTTCTTCCATTCTTGCTATCAACAATTTCCATTCTAGACCCTCGAAGTAGCGACGATGCGTGTTTGAGATTGAAGCGGCCTAAATGCCTCGTCAAGAGAAAATCTCCGGATAAAACATTTCGTTACACACCTGTGCTAGTAAAAGCCGCCTCCACAATTGCTCTTATAATAGTCTACCCCACGGTCATCTGCCGGTGTACGTGGTCGGCTCCATGTCTCGGGACGCCTTAGCCAGAGCGCGATTAATTGAGAGATAACGGCATAGGTCATCGGGCTCGTCATACCGTCAGTCATTCATAAGGCACCAATATCATGAGATCCTGTCGTCTTTTCCACAGTCTTTGTGAACGAGTTAATTGCACAGAAACGGCGCCACATGAGATAGGACCAACCTTCAGATGCACAGATGTCTATCGGCGTGATGATGTTGTTGTCCTTGCTCATGATCGTCAAGAGCTACGGTTACGGCTTGACGTTTCAATCTCTGCCACCGTTAAGGGATCAATTAAATCGAGGGCCGTAAAGCGCCACATACCTTCAAGATATCAACAACAGATCGTCCTGCCTCGAGAAAGACACAGAGAGAGCGACAGAGTGAAGGAGGCTATACAAGAAAGTGAATATCTGATTCATCGATATGGAGGGAAAGGAGAACCCACAATGACTGCACAGTCGTGTTCTTATACCCTAAAGGTCATCGGGTCGCGGTCACGCTGAACACAATGGGACCAGAGTGATATCGCGAAGCGGACTAAACCGGAAACAGATGTATTTCTGTCCATCGTGGTGGGAGGACATCATAGCGAGACCGCCGAAAGAGGAATAGTCGGGTAGACAGGCAGGCCTGAGCGCCACGCACATGCTCAACAGATGCTGTGTATCAATCAGCTAACGAGGGTTGGGAAAACAGAGGGTGTGAGACAAAGTTGGGAAGAAGAGGACAGATGTTGGGCACGCGTCGACTATTTTATATGCTGGTAGTCGTCACGGAGGAAGATCACGAGTCAAGTCTTGGGTAACTGTCCTCCGCGCCCTCGATCCTGATCGTAAGGTCATCAGGTCGGCGGAAGTTCAAATGCAAGTGGTTATCGATGATGGAAGGAAACGAACCGTCACGGTGAGGTAGTAATCGAAGGCGCGAAGAGCAGGTGCATTTCAACAATGGAGAGCGAACAAAGGAAGGCGATGTCGGTCGACGGCATGTACATCAAAGATTAAGCGATCAAGGTCATCAGGCTGGTCATGCGAGGCGGAAGTGGTCACTGGTAACCGCACCAGGTGGGCGCGCCAGGAGATAACATGAACAGCAGGTGCTTATTCAGATAGCTAGAACACGTCCCTTTTTATATAGCCGTGGAATGAAGGGTCATAGGATCGTGACTTCGGAGTAATACAAAAACCAGCAGATAGCGCTGTGGCGGTTTCATCCTCCGCAACATTTGAGCAAGGTCACAGGATGTACGCTTGTGGGGCCATGGTGGTTCATCGGACGCCCGTTTGAGATTTGAAATTTCAGTATCCGCGTCGAGCTTGAAATTTATCCGCGGTTAGTGTTGGTTTTGAACGGAGAACACATGCTGATACGTTACGAGAGTGTTTTTCCTTTCATAGAAATCCATTCAACTGTAGGCTATCTATACACTCAATTGCCGAAGGAAACACATCGAGGGTGTCATGGAGTGATAAGAAGCCGGGATTTGTCAAGGATAAAACTGAATACAATGTATTCTCAGAATAAGTGCCGAAGGGCGAGACTAAACGATGATATGCCGACAAGTCGCAGGACTATTCGGAAATCGTCAGAACATTTAAGATCCTAGAAAATGGTGGGACTTCTAACCGAGGGCAATACAACCGCAAAGCTTTTCTCTTGTGAATGTATTATCAGCATACTACACGGCGGATACCTCTGGAGTTCTGCTTACGCCAAGGATTGCCGATAAAGACCGTGGGACCAGGGGATCGAACAAGCATGTGCAGAGCAATCGCATACCAAGTACTGGTTGCGGGTGAGCGTCTCGGGAACTCTCGTTGTATCAGAGTCTGTTATATCGAAGGCCTATGCCCAGGAAAGTACCTGGGAGCCGCGAATGTTACACAGATGCCCGAAGCGTCGATTGATAGAGATCCCAGCATCAACGTCGAGTGTGAGACTAAGCAGATCGAAAGCTACTGAAGTGGACAGGTATGTCAACGTGTGACGCGTCCTCGACCCTCGAACGGACAGAACATCTCCGACGATGTGACGTAAAAGCGTTGTAGAAGATGACGGAGGAAGGGAAGAATGACAGGAGAGGAGCGCGGACACGTCGTGGAAATAAGACTTCGTGAGGCTGAAAAGCCGACTAGGGGCAGAGCATTGGTACACGCAAAATAACAAGAGGCGAAGCGGGCCACTGCATGAAGTACAGAGCCGGTCACATCTGGGTGCACGGAAATGGCGGATGTGGAGCACTACCGGCGAGGAAGGGCATGATGAGGGAAGGGAAGAAAGAGACGTTTGGGGCGTCGTCCACAAGTGCGCGCGTTTTATACTCGTCGAGGTGGTCCGTGCGAATGACACCGACGCCGTCACAATGTCGTCATAGGTGGCGTGGACATCGTCCGCCTTGTAGATCGTCGCTCTCGGCTTCCTCGGACCCGCCAATGGCCTAATGCCCGTTCTCTTCTCCTCACCTGGAATGCCGTCCTGCTATCCGGGCTGATGTACTTGCTGTATGAGAAGATCCATAGAAGCTTCCTGGGTATTTTGTTATGACTCTGAGAGAGGAGAAGTATAATGAAAGAAAGACGGGGCGCGATAGGGTTGGTGGCAAAACGTCGGGAGTCGGGCCGTTTGCTGCTGATATCTTTCAGGCATCCACGTGATTGCTTCACTACCAATTCCGGTATTTTGCCTTCAATCTTACCGCCAGCTACCAGCGCGAGATATACTCCACGAGTAGTTTGTGACCACTCAAATTCTTGTCCATAATATGCTCCTTCTCGTGTACGGCATAGTGCGGCATACCATACGACCCAGTTCTATAAAAAACATTGAATGGCTTCGATTGTATCGATAGCATCATCGTTATCATCATCATTACACTGACCACCATCATGGCTGCTGCCGAGAACAAGTACAAGCGTGTTATCCTCGTCACAGGGTCAAATACTGGTATTGGATACGATCTTGTTAGGCTTCTAGCAGAGAAAGACCATACGGTTTACCTGTCATCAAGGAACGAAGCTGCCGGAAAGGATGCGCAGTGGGTGGCTTCTAGTCCGACTCTGAAGGCCTTACTGACTACGCTCTCAGGGCTAAACTCAAGCAAGAACATGGTATCGATGTCAAGTACGTTCAATTGGACATCACCGATATTACTTCAGTGCGGGCGGCAAAAGACGTTGTTGAGAAGGCCGAAGGCAGGCTGGATAGTCTCGTGAATAATGCAGGTCTGTCTTGTTCTCTCGACAGCGTTTTATTGTGCTGACGACACTGTAAGGAATGAGCTACATGTCGGAACCCCAGCAAGCCAGCACCATCTCGCTCGACGTAATCCGAAAAGCCTTCGAGCCCAACTTTTACGGCCTCATCCAAACGACGCAGACCTTCCTCCCTCTACTCCGAGCTTCGCCAAAGGGCTACGCTTGCATTCTGAACGTGTCGACTCTCATGGCATCGAATGCGACCCAGGCGGCCCCAAGTTCTGGTATGCATGTCGTCGCATACAACACCAGCAAGGTCGCGATGAACTCTTACTCAATTGCGCTAGCGAAGGAGCTTGAAGAGGAGAGCATCAAGGTCAACATGATTAGCCCCGGGTTCATATCGACCAAGCTAAACGGGTATGCGCCTGGCGGGAAGACGACGGCAGAGGGCGCTTCGGTGCTTGTTCCGTGGGCGTTGTTGGGGGGCCGGAGGATAGTAGAAAGACTTGTAAGTGTTTTCATTGATGACTTCTTCCGGGTGACTGACATTGTTGTTTTGCAGGTCAGTTTTGGCGAGGTGACGAGCAGCTGCCCTGGTAAAGAGTGTACAGAAGACATCAATCAATCAAATGATTACCGTTATAATGAAATGTACAATTGTGCATCGGCGAACCTCGCCTTTTAGCTGCTGTAGCGCTTCCTTCCTTGACAACGAGTGGCAGCACTAGCCTCCGCGGCCCATGAGACAGGAGGCTATATTATGGCGTTGGTGTCGATGCAATCATGAAGGAGGTACATATCTAACGTCACATGATTTATCGACCCCTTTGGGACGATAGCGTCGGCAATTGTAATATTCAAATCCAATCTCTGTTCGCTTCTCGCTACACCTTTACCGACCATGGCGAGTCGCAATAGAACTCGGCGCCGCATCCCGATTAGAGTATGTCACATCTTTCCTCCTCGTGAATCACAATCAATTCTTTAACAGGACTTCAATAGCCCAGAAACAATCTCGAAAATATACGAAATTGCGTATGCCTGGGGCGAAACCGTACCTTCAGTGTTCAGCATACTGCCACCCTATCTCACAGCGTTTCGCCATCATCTATCCACTACCAACATTCCATCTGATGACGATAACAACACAGACCTTTCCCTAGTTCGCGCCTGCTGCTTCGCATTCGGAAAAGGGGTATCTGCTTTACACGGGGTATTCGGGATCGAGACGCTATGGGAGGATATACTCACAATGACAGACACCGTTCTTTCATGGGCCCGCTACTTCTTCCGATCTCTCGATATGTCCACCGGTCTCGGAGACAACCCCGCTCTCGAAAACGGCAATCTGTCTTGCATCGCGTATCTCCTCTACCCTATGGGTGAAAACAAGCAGTTCCGCCTCTCCCTATCTTCGGAGCCCGATTTGATCAAAAAAACCGTTCATTTGTGGCTATCCCTCACGCTTCACGGATATCAGTCAGCCTACAACTTCCGGGCGTTAATGGCCGGTCTTTGTATTTGGGAGGACACAATGCCAATAATGGCAGAAGCCCTATCACATCATGACATGGAGAACGTGGCCACTGTACTAATGAAGGGTATCATCGAGGACCAGTCTCGTCGCCCGCAGAAGTACACGGATTATATCAGGGGGGCAACCCTCATAACGTTCTGTGGTGGGACATCTGAACATCTCTGCGAATGTCTGGTCGCAAGGAAGTCGATTATGTGGTGCTGTCGTGCGATTCGCATCCTCGTGTCTAAGCCTAAACGGTATTCACAGAGACAGATGAGAGTACAAGGGACGGCGCTGCAACATCTCTTTGCATATGTGCATGAAGCCAGTCAAGCATACGTCTACAGCTTTGCCGAGGCTCTGGACTTCCACTTCCTTGAGTCGGTATTGATGGTAGACCATTTCCTCTCCCTGAACGAGTCGTTCCTGCAGGAGGAAGTGTTCCAGCCAAAGTTCTATGATATCTTGGTCGAGGTATTAGAGCACGCGGAGACTTTGACAATATATCGATCTGTCCTGCGTCGGATCCTTCGGACCGTGAAGCACGCCGACAAGTTCGAGTCTACCCTGGGAGAAGGACGTACCGCTCAACGGTGGTATTGCTTGAAAAGACTTGTTCTTGAGCGCGAACCGGGCTTGCATCAGTATGACCTGAAGGAAGGCAAAGGTCTTTTCATATGCGAAAATCGGGAGGTCCGCTATCATCACATTATAAATGCTTTCTCTGGTGGCTAACATGCATGATCCAGTGCCCCAACAAGGACGTAAATCCTCGAAGTCCGTCTCAACGCTGTGGCGGATGTTCCAACGTTATGTACTGCTCTCCAGAGTGCCAAAAGATCGACTGGAAAGCTGTTGGGGGACATCGTTTGACCTGCCTGCAAAGTCAGTCAGATCGGAAAGGCGAGTCCTATAGCCCTTTACATCCAAATACCTTTCATGAACTATCTTAGATGGAAAGCCGCACGGAATATCCTGCATCGACTATAATTTCTTCGTCGAGAGGTGCAGAACTGATATCCAGATCCACTTGGACCTTATTCGTGCTTTGAGAGCGCAGGACCTCAACGAGCAGGCCGGTAATTCTGAGCCTGTTGCTACGGTCATTGTCATGAGCTACAGTGGACCTGGCAATGGTGTGAAGATGCTGAGGAGGGATATATCGACTTGCCCGGCACTAATGGGGGAGAATAACTGGCGGATGCTGAAGAAGGCCGGTGAGCAGGTTATTATCATCATGCAGATCCCTTATCAAGTAAACCCGGCTCGTTTTGCCTTCCCGCTTTCCAAGTGCGGGATTTCCCTCTGAGACAGATGTATTATAAGGAACGGTTAGAGAAGGATTATCATGTACGGCCGGGTTGCAATAGAGTAGGCTATGTCATATTGTGTACTAACTGAGAATAGAAGTGGGTTACTATTGAGGGAAGCACGACTCTACACGAAGCCAAACGTACGAAAAGATGAGTGCTTCTTTCATACAGAAGCAGCGCAATAACTGCAGCCATTCTTACGGAATCATCCCTGGGGGCAACGCATTGATGGTGAGGTGTAAATCAGGTACCAAAAAGGAGCGCCAGAATAAGACAACTTGTTCGAGCCATCAAATGTACCCGGTGACAAGCCACGAGTCCATGAATAGCCTAGGTGGAGCTTTGCTGTACCGCCTTTAGATCTTAAGATTTGTATGAGTATTAGGTTGAAGTTTTGAACAGGGATAGTCGCTGTTGCGACGGACTGGTGACGGAGTCGAGGGTGGGTCCACGTCGAGGTTGTTTTTATCATGATATCAGCGGATGCGCGGGGTCAATATTGTTAATGATTCCTGTTGTTCCAAAGCCAAAAAAAGGCGTTAGACGCCCTGACTCCTGAGTCCTGACTGGACGCGAGATCGACGCGAAATTGTCACAAATCACGTGTCAGTCCCGGTCGAAAATCAAAGTTGATCCGTACTTCCTCAGCGTTGCCTCAGCGCCGAACCGCTCACACCGATCACCTTGGGACCACCAGCGCCAATGAGGTTCTCCGACCTCTCCTTCATAAGTATATCATCATCCTTTCATTGATATCTGAGATCTCGAGTACGCTCTTCCCACAGCCAGTAACGAATCACCGTATCGGTCAATGTTGGCAAAGATGCCTCCCAGGACAGCATTTATTTCAGTCGAACTTGCACTGCCATTATGCTTACGTAGCGGAAGAATAAAACCTTTTCTTCACTCGCTCGTGCTCCTCATGATTCTTATCTCCGTATCTTATATTTCTTTCGACTGCATCTGCAGAGATGTTCACGGACTATTTAGGCAAGAAAGATCATTTTCGGCTTTCCTAGCTGCCTCTACTGGATAACCGAACGACGTCTGGGATATAGAAATCTACAGGATAGTCCACTCCCTGATGCATGCTCGCACAAAGCCTCTTTCGATATTGTGCAGCAATTATAAGCGCCTCTGTGTGGGTATGGACTACCTAAGGCTGTCCACAATCTCGAGCGTCTGCCCGGAGCCATTTACCAAAGCCGTCTATATCACATACCGAGCTATGGAATTTTACAGATGACGTTTAACCACCAAGGCAGTTAGACGCGTACAATGTAGGTGTCCCACATTAATTCGGGTCTGACGGTTGTATAGGTTTCGCAATGAAACATTGTGAACGCATCGCCACTACATAGTTTTTGGGAAGGTACCAAACCACCTGATACCAAACGCAGCCATCCTGGAAGTATTCTGTTCCTAAATTATCTTCGAAGAGATACTTATCAATACTGCTTAGCATACGGAGCAAATGTGGACGCCAAAATTGTGACAAGGGTTTGAATATTATTAGGATGACAATCCTGCTACGGTGCGTACCCTTGTATAGGAAGGTGATCCATATCAATGCTTTGGTGCCTACCAAGATGGGCCTCGTCCCGCGTTTTGTTTGTTTTTTTATAAAGCTCCATAGAAGGATTAACAACTCTTTCCCGCAGCCAACTTTGCTTCTGGGTTTCCACTGCGCAGACAGTTAAACAGGCCCACCTCCGCTTCCCCCGCGAAAACAATTCGGCATTGTTTCTTCTTTTCTCTAGCTTTCGTTACCGTCATTCCTATAGCATGTGTTCTCTTGGGTGTGAATTTACATCCAAAAGAATTTGAATACAGTGCCGAGGATCCTACTCCGGATAGTTCTACTCGAAAAGTGAGCTTCTCATCATCCCGAGTTACCGTTAGACTTAGTGAAAGATCTCCCTTCGTGCTGATTTGATATCAGCGGATTTGGGACAAGGAACGATGACTCTCGATTGGATCCTTATAGACGATACCTGTCATCCCAAAGCTGGAGTGCCATGCACAAACGTCAATATTTATTTCGACGCGTGAGTGCTGTGCTTTGTAAATCTACGACCATACCGAAGTATTTTCTTACAGCAATCTTCTTCAACGCTCTGATGCAAACAGTAGCGATCCCTCCGGCAACTCAAGACCTGCGGATCCTATATTCATCTGGAATGCCACCGCGTCGTTCTTAGATCCTGTCCTTTCACAATTCCCGACGTTCCAGACAAATCATGCTGTATTTCCGCCCTATAACTTCATGGAATACGCCTCTATGTCAGTCATAAATACACGTGCGAGTGAAGTGTATTATCCCTTTGATCGGTGATGCCATCCCCGTCTCTGCGAAAAAATTAGCACTCCCATATAGTATCACTACAGCTACGTTGCTGGGGTGTTTGCCTTCGCTACGGATGCTAGTACCAATGACCCTGTGAAATTACATCTGGACTCTACTTCTGGACTCGTTGTGTGAGTGCTTTCCAGCTGATCTATGTCCTGATGATTAAACAGATTAAAGAGGCCTCAAGATCGAGAAGGAGGACATCGACTTCTCTGGATGGTACCAAGATGGTATTCAAGAACTTGTCTTTATTGTAATTCGTCTGCAAAGAGGGACCTTGATAAAATGGTATTGTATTGTGATCACCATCATATTCTGTCGGTGGGATTTCCTTGTGCCTATCAAACGGACTTCATGGGTTCTTGACCGACGCAGGGTTTATCACGCTCACAATATGTCTTGTTATGATTATGACTGTTGGGTTTGGCTTCCAGCAGAGGAACGAGATCGTCGTCATTCCTGTTGGGACTGTTTTTGCCTTCACTGAGCTGCGTTCAACTATGCCCGGAGCCCCAGAAGGATTTGGTACGTTATTTATGGTTGACCCAATTCTCAATGCTGATATATATAATCCAGGTGACGTCTTGGGTAGGTCAACGTAATCCAGCGTATGATCGCGAAATGAATCGAGACATTAGATTTTGTAGGCGTACTGCCATGCCTCGTTCTTCTATCCATTTGTGTACGTTGCCATCGATTGATCTACTTGCTTTAACTTTGACGCCAAAATCTTCTAGGCTGTCACTATGATCGGAATCTACGTTTTCACAGATCCCGCGAAGGATTCTCGTGAAAAGTTGACTTGGTCTGCCTTAGGTGAGCATGGTCTATATGACCTCTGATGTCGGCGAGTAAACAAGATCTTTCATAGTAAGCGCCCTTGCTCGCCTTAGAAACACAACATCAGAGAGACATGACCCAGAGCAAGGGTCATATACCATGCTTCCTTTGTGAAGAGATTAAAGTGCTTTCGACATTTAGTGAGCTGCAGAATACGTCATGAAATCTTTATAACATTAGTACAAAAAACGAAACAACTTCACTTTATACTGCCGTTCCATAACGCTGTTGTATTTATCAATATGCTTTCCTTCGTTAATATGAGCCGATAGGCAGTCCATATATTCCCCACTGAGCCAATACACCAGTCCGTGTGTTCGAGCCATAACACATCACGAGAGAACAAAATTCAACATGCACAAGTCACCCGCTTCCACTAAGCGGAGCGTCGTGAACAACAACTATAACATCAATGGTTGAGCTTGTCGAGCTACTGTACTAGGCTAAATGTCATAGAACCTCTGACGCTCTCGCTGGGGATGTCATCACTGGATTCTGGAGATACGAAAAGACGATAGCACCAGTACAAGAAAAATTACATTATTATAATTAGCTGTACCAACAAAATTGATCTCTTCCTGGATTCGCGCCAAGAAATTTGGTGCGCCGCAGTGGAGTTGAGCCTTTCTTATTCGCGTTGGGACTTGGAACGGCGGGAAGGACCTGTACTTTGGCGTGTTCGGTTCATGATGTGTTCCCCCTCTGGAGTACGCCATAGCACTGATATGTTCCGGCTGAGCGCAGATTTGCCGTATGCAATCAATCCAGGACTACGATAGACGCTGTGCGAGCTGGTAATAAATGAGGACTCGGGTTTAAGAGCGTAAGATCCCAAGGCTAAGATATCACGTTCTGGGCGTTTGAAGGCGGGGACAGACCTGGCGACGATTCAGCATCTCGAGTTTGATTTGTAGCTCGAACACAAACCTAGATAGACGATGCGTGTTCCCAGAAATGTACGTGCGACGACGTGTCTCTGATGTATGGGCGCAAAGAAGTAATCGCATTTGGATGTGCGCGTTTATGAGATGATGGTATATCGATGGGCCCCACCACGACAAAGTCGCGAGCGATTTAGGTTTCGGAGGCTATGGAAGGTGTGATGTCCTCAAGCCACTTCGGGAGATTATCGATTATCATTGAACCCGCAACGACACAGTAGAACGAGAGCATTGATCATCAGGAAATACAAAGAGAGATGATCTTAAGGCTGTCCTACCAGAGAAAGGTACTGTTATAGATGAGGATGACTATGCCTGTGGTCATTGGATCGATATCTCACTACAGCGAATACCCAGTTGTAACCAGACTTCTGAGTTATGCGTTCTGGAAGATTAATATTGTGAAAGCACGGACTGGCCAGGTACGTGTTTTATTTTGAGAGTGCCGGTATAGGGTGCATCTCAAGCCGGTAGTGTTAGTAGATGAGGGACCTGGTGGACTGGCCAGAAGCTGCATCGTATGGGCGCCTAGCAAAAGCACAAGGATTGCCAAAAATGACCTCCATCCCAGTATCACTTGGTGCCGCATAGAACGCAGTATAGCAATACGACTCCCCTCCTTTGCATTGAATTCGCCGGAGTTATCCCAGTCCACGACAATTGACGACACACAATTCTGCTGTTCCAAAAAGGGCGTTATACAGTGGAGCATTTATCATGGCAGTGGCGTAATTGAAAACACGTGAAAGTAGTACGCAGACAAGAATAGAGATCATGAGTAGGTGGCGGTAGAGAGGACAAATTGCGACTGCTATTTCGGGACGTCACAGATTCTTGTTCCCGAACTGTCATTTTCCCTCAACGGCTTCTCCGTTCTCCGTCCCTTCGTTGCTTTCTACATCTCACAGCAGGGTATATCAAGGGTATATGCGCCCGATAATGTCTTCTTCACGCGTCACCACCGGGTCCTGCGTTGCTGAGCCAGGTCAGCTGCCGATTTCGCCTCGGGAACACGATTTTTGACACTAAGGAGCGCCTTGGACAATAGAGAATCGACTGAGAGGAGGCCATAGAGACATGAGACTTTGGTTAAGGATATCCGAACTGTAGTGCGTCCCCTTTTCCTTGTCACAGAAATTCTCTCTAATTTTATTATCCTCAGACTTTCCTGACTTCGGGGAGCGCGCCAAACAACAACGATGAAAATGTTGCCTTCGTTGAATCATCAGAGATGAAGAGAAACCGCAGCAGTCACTAGTGGAGTATACGGAGCCATCAAGCATGTTGTTAGGGTGATATCCTGGGTGTATGCCTAGCGACGCTCGGTACGGTCCTTTCCTTTGCTGCCCCAGCCCTCTTGATTTACATAACGAGAAAATATGGCCACTCGGAAACGCTACGTCCCAGTTTAAGGATCACGCTGCGTAGGACAAGGCACGAGAGGCACACGTCTGGCACGCGGAAGTTCACCCAGAAAGCTACCGGCTTCTACACTCCACTCTCAAATGAACTCATCTCGTGCGTCGTCTGGTGTTACGTTGAGTTCAGGACTCTGACGATGCAGCGTCTAGCCGTGCTCAAAAGAGAACATGGTCGCCGGTGGTTTTACCTACCTTATCGGTCATTCCGTCACGTAAATCCTACTGGCTCATAGCGATATATTACTGCATGGATTCCGAGCTTCCCATTCTCGTATTATTCCCAGTCTAGCACGACACCGAGATCAATCCACGTCCTTCTCACCATAGTCAGATATCGTGTGTACAGATGCATTCATCTCTCACGACACTTTCACGAATCAGTCTCTGTCTATCACTACCAAGCCACCAACCAAGTCGCCCTGCCTGGGATATTCTCAGCAGGCTCGGATATTTCCGCCGTCTAGACACTGTCAACCTCATACCTCGTCACTGCCTACCACGACATGAAACCCCATCCACAGCCTTCATCGGATTCCCGCGATGATACTGCGAATATGCAGGATCACGGAGGATCTCGTGGATGCAACCATTGAGCCCTTCGCTCCGCATTTCTTCGGATAGACTTTAGGGAGAGCACTGAAGTGTTCGTCATGGCCATGGCTACTGCGTAGATAGCGCGTGTATGTCTTCGCTGGGGAAGGGTGTGCTTGGGAACTAGGAAGAGCCCGCATGGATCAAATTTGAAGACAAATTTCTATGCACAAGGTGCAGGTATGGGATTCTTTTATTCGATGAGTTTCTTTACTTCATTGAATTGCTCTATGATTTTCTTAATTTACACGTAAATTATTAGGCTTCCTTGCCGATCGATGATGTCAAGGTTCAAAGGCGCTGTCCAGAATCGAACACGCTTGTCGTCATGCAGTCCGCTCGCACTAGACATTCCTACAGGCTCTCCTATCCCGTTCATGAGGAGTCCGTGCGCTCTGCAGGGATCTTTACTCGGCCATCAGCCCATTCGATTCGTCGCGATTGCATATCGCAAGATTGGCTGATCACCCGGACATGCGGGGACGATTGTACCATGGGCAGCTCCGCGCGTGTTCGACGTCAATGCTATCGAGATACCTCAAAATGAGGCGTACCGTTTAGCACAGCTCGGAGGAGAGGGACAAGCACCTGCGCCCTTTAGACGAAGCTAGAAAATTCAATGTTGAAAGCTATTCCAAGGGTACTTACGTACAGGCTTCTTGGGGTACACACTGGTCCCTCGTACCCTGACTCGGGCCGATAATGGCGAAAAGTCAATGAAGCTTACCCCCATTTTTACGACGACATCTAGTGCGCATATTACAGGACTTCGTGGGACTTTCGGTTCCTTGATATCCTTCTCTAATTGTGTTCCGTTTGCGTTTCTTGCATGTTATGTATATCGGTTACTCATCACCGAGGCTGTCGACTGCTCCACCTGTTGGAGGCGATTATTCTCTGTGTATTTTCATATACAACATCATCGAGACACGTCTCTTATATACACATTTCCTATTAGTATTCGAAGCTAAATGTCATTTACTTCCTGGGAGGAAGTAACGTCCGTTTCCTCCGCTGTCATGGAGGTTGTGGTAAGGTCACGAAGAATAATACATCGGCCCATATGCTACTAACTTCGAATACTCTTTTCCAGCTGAGCATACGTGTCCTCGAGGCGATGCTGAGGAACAACCTGAGGAAGGTCAATCACTTCCTTCCACCGTTTCCGAGCGTCCTTTACCGCCTGCGTATCGTAATCGCCTTCAATAGATCTGGCCATCAATGTCATCAACTCTTTCAAGTCGTCCAGTACGTCATGACACGGTGTCTGGCAACCTAATTGCAGCGCGACGGCAGAGGAAGATATAAAGCTATGTGTTATCTCTCCTCCCGAAATATAATTGGATTTCGCGTATCGGACGAGACTGGAAAGAACCTTTGGAACTAGACGTTATATTAAGTAGCTGCGATCCAAAATGAATCAGAAAACGTACTTAGTGTAGCTTGTAAATCTACTACTGTCTCGGGATTCGACAAAACACGAACAAGGGTTTGTGACCAGGATCGTATATCCGCGTGGAGAACATCGGTACCGGTTGAAGATGAACTGGAGGAGAGGCATGCATCGATCCGGCTTGCAAAGAGAGATCCAATCTTTGCCATAGCTTCGTCGTCAGTGGTATGCACTGAAATGAGAGCGCAGAGGACAGCAAAGCACTGTTCATCTGGCGTTGTTGAGTTTAGAGGAGCGAGTTCGTCGATCAATGAATGTATCACAGAACTAATTTCGGACGGCGTCAATCTCTGCTGCCACCAGCGAGCGCCGACAGCTGTGTGATACTCCTCACGTGCAACACCAGCAAGTTTTGCGCCGTGGAGATACGCCGAACTTCTTTGCTACAAATTCAATGAGTATCTGAATGATATTTTGAGACAGAAAACGTACGGCTTGATTCCCATACAACATATACAGCATAAGAATATCCGGTGGATCGCCAGGATCGTGAATATCCGTGCCAAGCGTAGGACTGTCAAGTATAGCCAAGAGCTTAATCAAGGCTACGGATGCCTTCAATCCGTCACGAGCAGTCCACATCTCCCAGACAGACTTTCCATGGTAACGAAACAAGGTGGGAGCCCAGACTTTCCGCAAGTACCACTTTTTATCAGTGACTTCGACATCCGTTGACGCTGGGAACGCATCCATTACACCCAATAGCTTCGACAGCTGCTCGTCACTCACTCGCCCAGGCTCACCCAGCTGAACAGCGATAAAATGAGTGAGATTAATCGCAGCGTTCACTAAAAAATAGAACGTGTCCCTGGTTGTATCGGTCGCAGATGTCCGGCCAGCTGCTGCGTCGCAGGAAGCATCGGTCAGGATCATTAACAGACGGGATGCTGTGGAGGGACTCATCAGGACAATTAGCATGTACTTGTAATAAACCTGCCCTACCTTGTGATAGAACAGTGGGCGCATTTTCGTCCGGGCCGATGGCACGGGTTCCGGACCAACATGCGGTCATGGCAACATGGATAGTATACGCGATCCCCTCCATGATGTCTGCCATAGGACTATCTTCGTTCGCTAGATTTGTCAATCTAACATCTGCTGGGGATAAGAGATTGGCAAGCTTATTTAGCCCGGTAAGAATTGTGAAGGACCGTTGATGATTGTATTCAATTCCGAAATGCAACGAGCAGAATGCATCGACATGGTTCCTAAGATTAACTTTCGGGCTCGTGGTGACCCAAGTATTATCGGGGAAGGTGCGCAGCAGCAGCCCATACAGTTCCTCGATCTCTTTATCGCCTATTAAGCACCGCCAGATATTCGTGTATTCCTTTGATAGAATGCCATATTCGTAGGGTGTTGGTGGACTGTTTAAGTAGACGTCGCATAGCACTTGGAGTGCTGCTTCATCATCCAGGCTTTTCGAACATTTCCATATGGACTGTATGCAAGGGAGGTCCCATGCGACTGCGTGACTGTGTACCCATAACAACGCGTATGAGAGGTATTCACTGTTTCTGAGGTCCATAAACTTTAAAGACATATCTGCCCACGTGGTGATCCCATTCTTGATACGTCCACCTGTGAATATAGAGCGCCAGACAGATACAAGGTGGTAGAAGTACCATGCTTGAGACGAACGGCAGATGGAATTTGGGTTGAAGGAAGGTGCAATAGTTGTGGCGAGGAAGTAAACAGTCGTAGAGCTTGTTAAAATGGTAATCAATCCCGCGACAATTGAATTCAACGTCCAGAGAAGTATGATAAGACCAGTGAAGAAAAGGAAAAGGGAAATAATAAGAAGGACTGGAGGACAAGCAACGGAATAATAGATCACATCGCTGGTCAGACTGATATAGCTCAAATGACGTAGGGCCATCGCCACACGAGGAGGTTGCATGGATATTGGGCTGTTCCTCCAAGTGTAGTGGAAGAGCCACTGCTTCACGAGTATAGCCATGAGGACTGCCGATAGGGCAAGAACCAGGCTGGAGAACCAAGCAGCATTAATGGCAACATCGGAACTCGAGGGAGTGTACGATGGTTTAAATGAGGAGGAGTTTGTGCCCGGATCAAGCTGGAAGGAGATACGGGACAAAAGAGCTTCAACAGGGTCCTCACTAAGCCGCTTATACGATTCGACGAGGAATGCTGTAACAACAGCGGAGTAAAGGCCAGCCTATGATACAACAGTCAGCGCCGATACAGAAGCAGTACTTAGAATCGAAGCACTCACAAAAATGAGGGCCATATTCATCTCTTCTATCCATGAGGAGACGACCTCGGAGTCGTATTCAGTTAAAGTGCTGTAACATTTCCTCCAGTGCAAAGACAGGTCTTCTTGGCTCGAGGTACATGTTTCCCCTCCTTGGTGATGGCACCTATGAGTGGTCTGAGCTTCCGATGAACCTACATTTTCCTGAGCTCGACCGTCCATGCCTTTCGTTGGAGCCGTATCGCTCAGTCTGGTAGATAGAGAGAACGTTCAGTGGCGGTTGTAGCCGAATGTGCACGTGTCATCTGCCCCAACGCTCCTATCGTAAATCATGATCTAGGGTGGGTCAGGTTGTGCTTGAACATGATTCATGGATCGTGATGCATTGCTTTTACAGCTGTTTGCATACAGTTTGACAGTCAGGGGGATTTTCGTGGACGATGAAAGGAAACTCGGACTTCGTCATAAACCGCGGTTTGGGGACTTCAAGCGCACGAAATGGCCTCCGAGATCGCCGAAATAGCCATAAACCAGCATAAACCACTCACAAATGCGTCATAGAGCCCCCAAACCATGGTTTATGACGAAATCCAAATCAATCTCTTCTCTCGTGCAAAACGCATGGTACTGTCAAGCTGTGTGAAAACAGCTGTAAGTACTGTGCACACCGAGATGCATGAACACCCTGATCAAACCCTGATCTATTCGGAGGTCGGCCTGGTCGGAGCAACTGAAACTCAGGTAGGAAGGGCTGCCTGACGCTGATAAAACTACAACACCTATTGGAGCAGACAATGATGTCCACGCATTCATCTATATCCCATCAAGGGGCTAGGTACCGTTAATACTGGCTTATTGGTCGACAGTAATCACAGCCAAATCACAACATATGATCTGTTACTGTCAGTGGTCATGCGAACACCTGAAGGTCTCAACCAAACACCGTGTGGAGACTTTATTGGTTCCATAATTATACTGACATCGTGCAATTTTCTATAATATAAGAACGTTAATCAGTATGATTATGCGTGGAAGTAGTACGTTACAGGGACAATGTGAAGGTAAAAATGTAAGAAAAAGAAGAAAAAATCCGGTATCAAGAAATAATATAGCTACAGGTGCATCCATCTGCTCGCCAAGCTGATATTTGTCCCTTTACATCCATCTTGCCAGTTCCCATTGTGCATTGCTGGATCATTGATATCCTTTCTAAATACATTTAGTTCTGCGGCGTCTCTATGAAACAAAATCACCTTTCTGCTTACAATATACAAAACAGCTGCTCCACACGGAGGTTGACTACTGGTGTGCTCCGGATGACAACACAAATCGAAGTGAAGGCAGAAATTTACGCGCAGATTTTCGCGAAGATTTTGTATCGCCATTAGACGGAGTATGGGTATTGGGCTGAGAAATCTTAGGAGGCTTCATGCGAGAGGGGACGCGTACACGCTGGCTTGAGCCTCCTACGTCAGAGGTTCTGCTTGTAGATGAGAGTTTAGGCTTGCAGCCTCCCGCTATAGGACGGGACGATGGTCCCGTGTGCCAGTTCGGACGCGGGACCGATATTGGGGGGACAACACTTTCCGTGCTGGTGTTTAAGTACGTGGCATAGCGATGGAGGTCTGTTTATAGTACTTACTCAGACTGTCACATGGCAATGCGCGAACCATGTCCAGATTCTAGAATGATCGGGGATAACTCATCCGTAAGAAACCAAGAAGGGACAGCATGTTGAACATACGTGTACGTCTTTGCATTGCCTCTCCAACTGCATTCTAATCTCTCGTTCCGCGCTTGCGCTTTCAATTCTCCACAACAGCCTCAAAGCTGTGGACCAAGATAGCTGTGAAGGTATTTTTGGTGGTGCTGTGCGCACAGAACCAATGACGACGCTTGATTTACGTACTCATTTAGTATCTCGCGTTGTTCATCTTTGAGGTCCATTAATGGGCAGTGTTATTCCATGCATACACAGCGTTTTATGTCCAGATATCACCGGTTCAGAGATATCAACGAATGTGATACAAGAGAATCTGCGAAGCCGCCCGTTTCCCACCCTGTGGAGCATGACGAACGGCGACTCTTAGAAGAACGAATATCAGTGACTGATCAGAGTAGTAAAAGAACAAAGCGCACTTATCCGCGACGATGGACGGATCACTTCATTTCACGTCGACAGGAGGTCAGAGAGTGGGCTTGTCATATCGGGCAACCGTAGGCTGAATTCTGTGGTATCGATGACGCTCTTGCTGGCAATCTCATCTCTAGACACTGCAGGTACAAAAAGATAGCGCCAGTATACATAATGCATCAAGAACATCATTACAATTAGCTGTGGTAACAGAAGCGCTGTCTTCCTGGATTCCCGTCAAGAAGGTCGGTAGACGGTGCGATATCGGTCCTCAATCTTGTTGCTATCTTGCCTAATGGGAAGGACCATTACTTCGGAACACTTCGTTCGAGATGAGTTTCCCATTCGAGCATGCCATCGCCCTGACACAGTTTGCTGGGCATAGATTTGCCTCGTGAAATTAACTCGGGTGTACGATAGACGCTGTGCTAGCTGGCGATGAACGAAGACCCGGATTTAAGTTTGTGGGATCCTACGCCTGAGATATCACGTTCCGGGTGAATGGAGCTGATGACAGGTTAGTGTCCTGTGTTTCTTTGTAGCTCGAGCACGAACCTATATGTTCCTAGAAATGTACGCGCGAAGACATGTTTCTGATGTATGGGCGCGCTTATGGTACATCACGGGCTGTTCTAACACGAGGTTCGATGATCAAGAAGCGGACTCAAGGCTGTCCTACCAAAGAAAATCACTGTCAGAGATAAGGACCCAGGTTAGTGATAGAATAACGTACGCGTGGACGGTTTAACAGCAGTATTGTTCTACAGCAAATGCACAGCGCTAACCTTAGTTGGCAGCTCAAGCAAGCGCTCAGGCCTCAGGGTTATGGTCTTTGGAACATAGGCCTTGCTTCGAAAGTGTCGACGTACCAGGTGTTGACCCTATAGCTAAGCACAGGCATAAATTGTGTAACGTGGAAGCATTAGAGAATTGTTGAGACGATCTAGTGGACTAGCGAGAAGGATACAGGCGCCTAACAGGAAATAGATCAGTCAACATCGAGTAAAAGTACCCGGGCTGTTAATTAATCTTGCCTCGCCAGCATGACCTGGATCCACCGTAGAAGGCAATACAGCGAGTAATCTGAGTTCTTGGAACCTTTGCATTGAATTCTTCGTTAGTATTCCTGGCTCTAAGGCTGTCGGCGCCTCCACGACGATAACTAAGTTCGCTACTCAAAAAAGGCACATCGTCCGCCTAGAGCATTTTGTCTCATGACCGCGGCGTGATCAGATGCACGCAGACAAGAATATAAGTGATGGCAGGTAGAAGGCGGCAACGTGGACAAATTGCGACTGCCATTTTGGGACGTCATCGATTCTTGATCTCGATCCACCATGACCTTCTAACAAGTTCTAACATCACCTTCATTCCTTTCTACGACTCGAATAAGTTATATGCGCGCGCTCCGATTTTGTCTCGCACCGCCATCGCGTCCTACTGTACAGGCACAGAGCTGCCGCTTTCGCCTTGGGAACCAGGTTTCTTGCCACTGGAAAACGTCTTGTACGATGGAGAATCGAGAGAGCACGCGGCATGATTATGTATGCTGGATATTCGAATTTTGATGCGTCCCTTATCCCTCGTCGCATAGATTTTACTGAATTTATCATAGATTTGAGCTTCTGACTTGCCTGACTTCCGGGAGCCCGTGCAACCAATGAATCGTCAGTGCGTCAGCAAGGAACACAAATCGTGCCAGTCACCAGTGGTATAGCATGCTGTTGGTGTGGTATCCTGGTTGTATGCGTAGCGGTGTTTGGTACGCTCTTCCCGTTACTGCCCCAACCTTCTTGATTTACATAACGATTACAGATGGCCATGTCGGAACGTCCTACATCCAGCTTATGAAACGCTTCGATCAAGCTGCGCAGAACAAGGCGTGAGGGGCACATGTCTAGCTCGCGGAGGTTCACCCAGGACGCTACTGGCTTCTATGTTATATCCCATCTCGTGCGTCTCCCAGTGTTTTGTTGAGTTCGGAATTCTGACCACATTACGTTTAGCGGTACTCGAGAGAGAGCGTTGTTCTAGCGGTTGTATTCACCGTTGTCTATCATCCCGTCGCGTAAATCCCACAACGGCTGACTGCGACGTATTGCTGCATCGATTCCCAGCTTGCCATTTTCGTATTATTCCCAGCCTGGCGCTACAGAGATCAATCCACGACCTTCTCACTATAGTCCGATATCGTGTCTACAGCCTCTCACGACCTTGTTCTTATTTCCCCGATTCAGTCTTTGTTCATCAACGCATCACTCCCAAGCCATCAACCGAATCGTCCCGCCTGCAATATGCTCAGCAGGCTCGTGTGTTTCCACTGTCTAGACGCTGTCAAGTTCGTAGACTTTGTCGCGTCCTACCATCTACACGAAACGCCGTCCACGGTCGTCATCGCATTCGTGCAGTGTAGTCTTGATACTGCGAATATGCAGGATCACGGAGGATCCTGTGGCGTGTGTTAGGTCCTTTGATTCGCATATCTCTTCGGATGAAGAGATATGCCCTTGGAAGAGAGCAGAAGAGTTCCTCATGCCACTGCTACTGTGTGGATAGCGCGCGTATATCTTGGCTGGAGACGTGTGTGCTTAGGAATTAGGAAGACTGCACATCGATGGGTTCTGAGGGTGCAAGCGTGGAATTCTTCTATTCGGTGAGTTTCTTTCCTTCTGTGAATTGCACTATAGTTTTCTTATTCTGCTCGTATCAGGCCTCCTTGCTAATCGATGACATCACTAATCAGACTCGAACATGCCCGTCGTCACGCAGTTCTCTCGGATTATGGTTCTCCCTATCTCGCTGAACCTGAGGAGACCGTGCGCTCTGCAGAGATCCTTGCTCGACCAATTGCGATATGTAATTGCAGGATTATTTTGATCTACCGGACATGCAGGGACGATTGATTTCGTGGAGCTTAGTTCTGAGTGGATGTATGTTCCTCCGTCATTCGTCCTATCCTATTGTAACCGAGTCCTAGTCGCAATAAAATATTAGATCCTGCTGGTAATATCCCGGGGCGTGCCGCTGCTGGACGCTCAATATCAGCTCTTGAATTCAAATTTCGCCAACGACTCTGCTCACTACGAAGACGTCTGTCTACAAACGGACCGGCCACCTATTCTTGATTCGGCTATGGTCTGAATCTCTACTAACATCGTTTTCTCAATCTCGAAAGCATCGCTTTGTTGCTTGTGTGAGATCTATCGTTGAGACAAGCTCAGAAGTCTTCCCCGCGTCTTTGGGACCCAACGTCGCGCAGAGTCCTTATGCCATCCTCTAATGTCTGCCCTCCAGGCCTTCGACTCGGGTCGCCACAATATCCGGGCAAACGTCGATCCCCGCATCGCCCGCCGAAATATTCGAATACGAATCCATCACCACCTTTCTCGTGTCGTGCGTGAAAAAGTGCAGGAGTAACTTCGCGCGTGTCCGACGCCAAAGCCGTGGAGATGACGACAAAGGAGGCGTGCCCTTTAGCACAGTTCGAAGGAACGTCTGCGTCCTTTGGACGGTAGTAGAAAAACCAATGTCGAAAGCTATTCCTCGGGGTACTAGCAAGACGGTGCAGATCCGGTCACAGTAGCTCATCCCTGACCGTGGCCGACGAGAGTGGATAAGGGTAAAAAGTCGAAGCTTATCAACGTTGTTTACGATTTACTCGGATCGTCTAATCATTCTTCCGCTTTTTCGATCGTCTCCTTCGGTGATAGAATCAAGGAGGCATCTGAATGAGCCGTACTAGTATGAGATCGCCACTGCGCTGGTAATTTCATTGAGGTTCTGAAGACAAAAGTTAATTGTGAATCTGTCAAGATCATCGAAAATGCACGACCAAGATAAAACTGCACTGATTTGCCCCTCCCGGGTCGTATGCATCATCCAGCAGCGAAGTAGATTCCGCGTGGTTGGTTCTGGCTTCAGCTGTGCTACAAGACGCGAAGATCACGAGAGACATTGATCCACTGCGTTGAGGAAGAAAGCTTTTTCGAGGGGAGAAAACCCAGAACTGAAATGCACGGACCACAATGCATTGGTGATGAAAGTACTGTCTGGCAGGAAGTACTAGACGTCAAGATGTGGTAGTGTCTGGGTCCAACAAAGGAGGATTGATGGGTGCGCGTGGACAGCATTCATCAGTGTAATCCAGACTTGCGGACGAGGAATACACTTCCAATGAAGACCTCTCAATGTACGAAGGACCGATTCATTGTCTCCTCAACGCTGAGTCGCCGGATTCGACGGATCTGATAGGGAATGAGCTGATTAGCGACTGTGTCAACAGCTCTTTAGGAAATAGTTAAATGCGAGCGTCTAGCGTTTCTGTCGACAATTGCTACTCAAATTCAGATTTGAACATTCTCCAAGCTCTATTGGATAAATAAACAAGATCGTGTCACAATTGCATTCAGGTAATATCCACACATCGTAGAGATGACAGAGTAAATGAACGAGGCGAAGAAGCCTCATTTCCAAGAATACTTTCCTTGCCGCGCTTTGATCTGATTTCAGATAGTGCCGTCCAATCTACGTCCCGTTCTTATGAATGACAAATTAATGTGGGAGGCTTCTATGCACATATGATCAGGGGGATCTGTCGCTTCGTCTGCAAGTGACAGAACATCGAGTTTTGTGGTCCTGCGAGCTGTTGACTATCGCACAATAAAGTAAGATACGCTTCATGGTTGGCCTGCAGGCATCCGTACCTCCAAAATAGTAAGCGTCAAACTTTCAGACTTCTATCCATCAAAAGAAGATGAACAGATCTCATACGAAGGATGTAGTCACAGCGTCAGTGTCCATAGAAACCTAAACTCCCGGCCCGAGTCAGGAGGTGGTAGCGTCGTGCGGTAAATGGCAGTCCAAACAGCGAAGGAGTATCGCACTGAACAGGCCTTCGGCCCTAAAATGCCTGGATCAATTACGGTGGATCAGACAACGTTCGAATACGTCAAGAAAGGATGCATACCGGTATAGCCACGTCAAATTGACCTATAGTAGCAAATCATATCGGGGAATGGTTCCGTGGGTGTTGTGTACCGTGAAAGAAGATGTGTCGAGAAGCAGTGACGATCAGTGTTCTCGGTACTAATTTGGCGCCTCGTGGTCCTCGTATTCGAGGATGCCGTACGTTCGTAATCACCTCGGTTCCGGGGATGGGAAGTGTTATTCCGGCGCATCCGGGCGAAGAAAATATTGAATACATAGGTGAGGAATTTCAGCGAACAACGCGAAAAGTAATTTCTTCTGTCAGCTCTATCGAAACGAAGGTCATGAGTGTCCGAAAGAGTGGCAAATGCTGAACTCACCTATCCTTGGCTGTCCAACATGGCACGTGTGGGATGGTGCCTTCGCCTCACACTATGGCTGAGCTTGTCATATTTATACTGAACAAAAGTGGGGAGCCCCATCCTTTGGTACTATAGTTTATCTCTTAGGTGACGTCGTCTCTAGACATACAAGCAAAAGAAAATGAGTATAAATCAAGAACGTTGAAGTACCATTAGTCGCACCTTTGTATCGATCAGAGTTAAAGTGCGACATAGAAAGCAACGCTGATGCATTGGCACGAGTTTTTCAACGACATCTGTCATGAGTCGCCACCCCCGGTAGATCATCGGACTACAGGAAAGTGGCAAGGAAAGCCAATGGAGATGATAAGCACACCTCAGATCTGAACGGAACCCATGACGGCCATCTTGAGATAGGTAGATGCGCTCCCGATGATGAGGTTTTGCCGCCCAATACAACGACCATTGATTACTATCCGAGTGGTGGTTGTATGGGAGCATCTGAGAAACACCGATGCATAATCGAGCTCTGCCGGGATAAGATCGTTAGTAAGACCAGCAGGCGAGGTCGGATGCAAAAGCAACTGTCTAGAAAACCAGTCAAGTTGGTGTTCTGAAGGCTGGGTTATCGACGAAGGAATGGTCAATGATTCAGTGAAATTGAATGACAAAGTAGCATACGCACAGATCTATGACAATTTGCTCCTGCAGAGACTGGGACCCTGAATATGCCGTATAAAGTCTCCCGCAGCCGTCTTGGCAGTCCCTCTGTGACGTCCTTTAAACCGCCAACGCTGCATCGTATGAAATTTTGATGCTGAACAGATGTCCAGGGTGCCGTCATGTTCGCCAGGATTGACTTGGCTTGGTGAGATTCGATACGGGGAGGGACGTTTATAACAGCGCTGTGACCTTCAGTCCTTGTCAGCATACGAAGCCCATCCTTATGGGCTGCCGACGTACGAGAAAGAGGGCCAGGCTTGAATTTGTGGTACACTGTATAGAGGAGCCGGTCGTTCGAAAACATCTGCTGCGTAGTGAACGTCAGATGACGTTTTTTATTGGTCGTTTGGTAGCAGCAATATGCAGAAAGGCGAACAAAAGACGAACAGACGGTGGTAAGAAAGAGAATCACGATCGTGACCCTGTCATTTCGGGATGCCATCCCGGTCCGGAGTTGGCGGGACTTTCGGCTATCCTTCTCTTCTTGTATAATTATTACATTTGCACTTCTTGCATATTCTCTATCGATTTCTCACTGTCACTGTAGACTGCTCCACCTGCCAGAGGCTATATGGATTCGTTTTATACCATTATTATTGTTGAACGAGTTTCAGCAAGGTTTAGGCAATGTTTTAGAGTGATTATGGTTCGTGTCCGTTCATACACAACATCGTCTCGCCGGATATTACGAGCTAAATGACATTTAGTTCCGCGTAGAGGGTGGGGGTCATTTCCTCCGCTCTCACCCTGGCGGTCCATGGATGTTGTGATAAAGTCGCGAAGAAAAATACATCGGCCCATATGCTACTGACTCCGAATATTCTTCTCAAGCAAGGCATACGTACTCTCAAGCTGATGCTGAGGAATGACCTGAGGCAGATCAATCCCTTCCTCCCACCGCTTCCGAGCGTCCTTTACTGCCTGCATATCATAGTCGCCCTCAATGCATCTTGCCATCAATGCCATCAACTCTTTCATGTCGTCCACTACATCACAACACGGTGTCTGGAAACTTAATTGCAGCGCGACGGCAGAGGAAGATATAAATTTGTCTGTTATCCCTCCGCCCAAAATATAATTTGATTGTGCGTATCGAACGAGACGGGAAAGAACTTTTGGAAACTAGAATTTGTATTAAGCAGCTACCATCCAAAATAGACCAGAAACGTACTCAATGCATCCCGCAAATCTCCTCTCTCAGGGTTCGAGAAAATTCGAATAAGGGTTTCTGACCAGGATCGTACATCTACAAGGAGAGCATCTGTATTGTTCGAAGAAGGACAGGAAGAAAGGCTTGCATCGATCCGGCTTGCAAAGAGAGATCCCATGACTTCGTCATCAGTGGTATGTGCTGAAAGTAGAGCGCAGAGGACGGCAGAACAGTTTCTACCAGGCGAGTTTAGAGGAGTAAATGCGTCGATTAATGAATGTATAACAGAACCAATTTCTGATGGCGTCAATCTCTGCTGCCATCAGCGAGCGCCGACAGGAGTGTAATACTCCTCAAGTGCAACACCAGCAAGTTTGGCACCTTGTAGATACGCCGAACTTCTTTGCTACAGATTCAATGAGTATCTGAATGACATCTTGAGATGGAGAACATACGTCTTGATACCCAGAATATCCGGCAGATTCGCCAGGATCGTAAATATGCATGTCAGGCGGAACACTGATAAACATGGTCAACAGCATAATTATGGCCTTGGACACCTTCAATGCCTTCCGATCAGCCCGCATCTCCGACACAGACGTTCCGTTGTGACGAAACAAGGTGGGAGCCCAGACTTTCTGCAAGGACCACTTCTTATCAGTGAGTTCGGCATCTGTTGACGCAGGGAACGCATCCATCACACCCAATGGCTTCGAAAGCTGCTCGTCGTTCACTCGCCCAGGCTCACTCGTTTAGTATCTAGCTTTCTTCGTCTTTGAGGGCCGTACAGTTTCTTCACGTCCGTGAATGGGCAGTGTTATTCCATGCATACACAGTGTTCTACATCCAGATATCACCGGTTCAGGGATATCAACGAATGTGATACAAGAGAATCTGCGAAGCCGCCCGTTTCCCACCCAGTGGAGCGTTGTGAAAAGCGACCCTTAGAAGAACGAAAATCAGTGACTGATGGGAGCAATGAAAGAACGATGCGCCGACCATGGCTCAAGGCGGATGGATCACGATTCACCTCATTTCAGACCGATAAGAGGTCAGAGATTGGGCTTGTCAAATCGAGAAACCGTAGGCTATATTCTGTGGTACCAATGACGCTTTTGCTGGCAATCTCATCTCTAGACTCTGGAGATACGAAAAAAGTGTCAGCGTACATCAAGAACATCATTACAATCATCTGTGTGAACAAAAGCGCCATTTTCCTAGATTCCCATCCAGAAGGTTGGTGAGCGGTAGCGATATCTGTCCTCAGCCCTGTTGCCATCTTGCCTAATGGGAAGGACCAATACTTCAGAACACTCCGTTTGATGGCTTCTGCAGTCCGCCGTACTGACACAATCTTGCTGGGTGAAAAATTGCCTTATGAAATCAATTTGGGTGTATAATAGACACCGTGCAAGCGCCGAGCTTGTGATGACTGAGGACTCGGATTTAAGATTGTGAGATACCAAGGCTAAGATATCACGTTCCACGCGTTTGAAAGCGCGAACGGAGCCGATGACTGGTTAGTGTCCTGGGTTTCTTTGTAGCTTGAACACGAACCCAGACTAATGACATACGTTCCCAGAAATCTACGTGCGACGCCATGCTCCTGATGTATGGCCGCGCTCATGGGATAATGGCACATCGACGGCTCCGGAACAGAAGAATCACGAGAGTGAGCATTGATCATCAGGAAGTACAAAGAATCGTCGCTTCAATGCTGCTGTCCTAGCGAATAAAATGACTGTCAGAGACAAGGACCCAGGTTCGTGATAGAATAAAGTACGTATGGACGTTGAATCATTGGCATTTTTCTGTATGGAAGCGCTTATGACGAGAAAATCACAACTGTGCGCATCAATTCAGGAAACGGACTCAAGGCTGTCCTACCGAGGCAGAGTACTGTTAGAGACGAGGATGTATTGGGTGGTAGAGTAAAGCACGTACGATGATTCATGACGGGCGATTCTGCTATTCAAAAAGGCGTGTCGTCTGTGTAGGGCGTTTATCATGGTTGTGATGTAGTTGAACGCGTGGAAGTGGAACATAGACAAGAATAGGTGATGAGGGGTGTATCGTACACCACGGTCGTCTCTACAGCGGAACATGCCGTTTAATATGATGGTGATGGGGAGGTGGTGGCGGTAAAGAGGGAAGATCAGGACTGCATTTCGAGACCGTGACGTCACTTACCATCACTGCCATTCCTCTAAGGCTTCTCCTTTCCTCGGTTTTTTTTTGCACCTCCAACGGGATGCATGTGCTCACGAATTCTCTTCTTCATGCGTCGTCACCGGGACCTGCCACGCTGAGCTAGTCACCTGCGCATTTCGCCTCGGGAATATGATGCTTGAAACTGAGAGGCGAGTTGGACGCCGGAGAATCGAGAGAAAGGATGCCATACTGGATATCTCCATTCTAGTGCGTACTTTTCCCTCGTCACATAGATTTCCCTCTAATTTCTTCTATAGACCTGAGTTTTAGACGTCCCTGGACAGCGCGTGTAAACAACGACGATGAAAAAGTCGCCTTCTTTGAATCGTCAGCGAGGACAAGAAATCATGACAGTCACCAGCAGAGTATACGTCGCCACCAAGTAGCACGCTGTCAGGCCGGTACCGGACCGGTAGTGGAACAGTAGCCGTTTCACGTCATTCCACGTGGCAACACGTCATCGACACGTAGAAATTATGTATAAATACCCCCCCCCCCCCCCCGAAAAGGGAATAGACAGTTTTTACCCCACCTACAGATTACAAACAATTTTACTTGAGTACCTCTGAATATTCATTCAGACATCTCACGTGAGTCACAACTGAGTCACTCACACACAACACATCAGCTTGAACCCAATTATCATCGCCATCACTGCCGAGAACGGCCATCAGCCTTATATCATTTCACACCATCACACCATCACATCACCTCATTGAGCTTCGAAATCAAAGCTCAATCACAATCAATCACATCAGCGCTACTACTATCTACCCTGAGCTTCGACGTACGAGCTCCATACTACCACCGAATTCCAATCTCATCTCAACCACACAAAGCTTCGCCAACCCATAGCATTCGTGCTTCTCCCCCATCGAACTATCGTCAATGCACGGAATTACTTCTGTGCACGGAAATCAACTAACCCTGACTTCCGCTGACAACGCTGGGGTAGCAACCTGGGTGAATACGCACCGACGTTTGGTACGCTCGTCTCCTTAACTGTTCCAGTTCTCTTGATTTACATAACAAGAACAGATTACAGCATCAGAAAGCGCTAAATCCCAGTTCATATAACATCTAAGATTCAAGGGATATCAATAAAGACGCGGGAGTCACACGTCTGCCATACGAAGGTTCACCCAGAATGCTACCGGCTTATACGTCACACTCTCAAAAGATCCCTTCTCGTGCGTCGCCCGATGTTTAGCTGAGCTCGAGATTCTGTACACAGTGTTCAGCAGTGCCCGAGAGAGCATTTGGCCAACAGTTTAACAGCATCATTGGTCATCCTGTCATGCAAATCCCACAAGAGCTCGCAGGGACGATACATCTCGCTGCATTGATTCCGAGCTTTCCATTCTTTATTGATTCTCTCGGTCCGGCGCTACACCACAATCGATTCATGTCCTGTCACCGTAATCAGATATCATCTACAAATACATACATCTCTTGTTATTACGTCTCCGATTCGGTTTCTGCTTGTCACTATACATATAATGCGAGTCTTTTCCTGCCTTCTTTAGTAGAATGCTCCCGTAACTCCGCATGTTGATAACAGCCTATAATAATAATGGCAGTGGGGACAGCCGAAGTGACTCGAGGTATGGTTCTTTCACGGATTGTATACTGTGCCACACGAAGAACTTATATTATCAGAAACCACACGCGGCATCGACAAGGCACTTTCCCAACCACCACCATGAGTCAACCCGTAACTGCGAACCAGAAACAGTGAGCAATCATAGTCCAGCTTTCTAATGGGCCTTCCCTCATGTCTTTAATTCTAGAGAATTTCATTATCTGCAAAGTTCGTGGTGAATTATCAGTTCGAATGTTGAGCTAACTTTCAGGTATCTCGCTATATAGAGGTCGAAATCTACGACTTTCAGACGCTTGCCAGAAAAATTTGCCACATATACATGAAGATTATCACCGGAAGTACTGTTCACACGTCACACACCTATAAAATCAGCCCTCAATCCATCATCTGGCCTATGACTGACTGGTAAGCTCCACGTCGTATGTTCGATGTATTGTCTTCTGATTATGCTTCCGCGTAGGGTTGACCTCGGCGCTTCGACAGTTGTTGAATTCCAAGTTTACAGGTGTAGTAGGATGCCGTTCAAGTCAGGAACGCTCTTGGGGTATGTTAAGAAACCGATATCCGAAGTAGCAGGCAACAGCTGTATGTCATCTTTCGCGTTAGCCGTATCCGCTCAACTTGTTTTCAGGTACCACAGTCTCCCTTATGGACAACACCTCCGCTGGATCAGAGATATGTTCGCTCAAAATATTCTGTTCTGACCGACCGAGAGGGTCATCGTCCACAATCGGGATGGTATTCAAGACAATGGAGCCCGTACGGTTGATGCCTGCTATGATGGGCAAGGTACGCATTCAGCATCACCAATCTTTTGCCTCATCTGATGTCCGCCATTAAAGGTGAATCCTGCTACTATCTTAGAAGGGCGCAATGAGGTCTTCCAATCGGATTCGGTAATGCAGCCAGTTCACGACAAGGAGCCTGCGAGACTGATGTCCGATGTCATCGTGGAGGTGCGTTTTCGCAAAGAATAGTTGAGAACCCACTGAAGAACGCAACACGAACTGGTTATAGGCACCTCCGGCGGCTCAGATGGTCGTCGCAGATACCGCCATTGAGATATCAGACACAAGCACTACTACGAGAATTGAGGATGAAAACCCCGTTGCGATGGCATCATATAAGACACAGTCAGTGTTTATGGTCAATCATCGATAGTGGCCCCTGCTCACATACATGTTCGCCCAGTTACATTCGAAGTAAGTGGCGATCTGGTATTTGATTACTGAGCTGAATTTCCGACGTACATCTTTACCAGAGGTGGAAGTTCATGGTCTTGGGCACTCCCCCATGAAGTACCGAATTTACCTTGAGATAACTGTAGGGGAAACTCCCTACATGACGTCTGCATATAGGATGCCATCGCGATCTATACCTTACTGGGCACATCCTATCAATCTGTGAGTTTCGATTCACATCTTTATCTTGGAATATTCTCAACCTCTCGACAGAGGCTCCCATGACGATTCAATCATTGTAAAATTCGAGCTTTTCCAAAATCCCAAGACACCTTTGATGCGAAAGGCAAGCCTAGGATCGGCAGAGAAGAAGATATCAGATTTTCCTCGTAGCGGTGGTAGGTTCTTCGTCATCGTCGACGTCTGTCTCTCAATAGTGAGCATCTCTGCAGATAGGACCATATCTCTTAAGATGAACAATAAACCCGTGTCGTCGCTGAAAGTCTTTTTCTCCAATGATATTAGACAGGTCACGGAGGGCGTTGTCCAGGATACTCCAGCGCCTAAGACCTCTCTGGATGGAATCGGAAAACTACTTGATGCTATGGAGCCCATTGAGAAGGTGATTGATATGATAGCAGATGTGCGCCATAAATTTTGTTGTATACTGTGCAATGTGTTTGACGATAACCGTGAAAAGGCCCATCCTGCCGCTAAAATTGCATGGAACGTGGTGTCAATGGGAGCAAATGTAGGTTCCCGCTTTATATATAATCATTCCTCTGACTCATCACATCGCCTATAGCTACTACGAAAGAAGAAGGAAACCAATGAGATTGTCACGAAGCTCTACGCCACTATGTTGTCGGCATTCAAAGACGCAAGTCGTCGCGAAATCTTACAGAACCGAAAGAACCTTAAATCCGTTTACGACGCTTTATTCCAGCACACCATCGAATGCTCTATATTCATAAAAGGCTACGTAGAAAATAAAACTTGGGCAGGTGCGCAGTTCCTATTCTTGCACTCTTGACAGAAATTCATGCGGCCTCCTTTAGGACGATTGCCGCGCGCATTCCTTTCGGGCAAGGCCGAAGAGTTTTGTGATGGTTTCCAAGATTTGCGAGACCAGCTACTGTCGAATATTGTAGCGGAAGATCTTGCCGTGACACTAGCCATGCTAGAAAAGGTTGAAGAAATTGGTAGGCATTTCAAAATTTGCTCAGACGTGTGGACTCAATAACCTGTATAGACATGCATCAGCTACTTCAAGATCTCCGGCCATGGACAAGTCTTGGACCCAAATCGACGTGTATGAAGGGTACACGTGTCGCAACCATCAATTATCTAATGGACTGGATTGCCGATTGTAACGGAGGTATGATGTGGTGCAGCGGCTTGGCAGGGACGGGGAAGAGCTCGCTCGTGGGTACACTCCATCAACTTCTCACTGTCCATGCAGGTGGGCGAAACCGTCTCGGTGCCTTCATTCGCTATGATCGCATTCAATACTCCGACGCGTCACACCTGATCACGAGTATCGCGTACTCATTGGGGATGTACGATACCCGTATCGGGACCACTATTTCGACGGTTCTCCGCGGAAATAGAGCCGTTCTATCAATGGCGGCGTCTTCTGCAGGTGATCAGTTTCGCATACTCTTTCAAGAGCCCTTGGAGAGCCTCCAAGACTTGGCCAACGAGGGACCTTTGGTCATCATCATCGACGGCATGGATGAAGGTGATGCTTCCGAAGAGATGCTCGCTGTTTTGTCCAGAGGTTTTGGTCGGAAACTACCCTTCATCCGTCTCCTCGTGTTCAGTCGTCCCACTGAATCTATATCCCTGGTGTTCACTACGCCGAATTCAGCTGTAACCAGGTTCGCTTTGGACAAGGCGTCGGTGGAAGTGAACAAGGATATCCGATATTATATTCAGGCGAGGTTTAACGCTATTCCCAGTGATGTTGCTTTCGAAAAGGCATGTAAAGAATTGGATGCAATTGATGGGCTGGCACAACGGGCCAGTGGACTTTTCATATGGGCCGCTACCGTTTGCTTATTCATCAAGGAATTTCCGTGTATAAACAGACTCCGAGTATTGCTGAGCAGTGATGTGCCAATCCACGTCACGGATTCCCTGACAACTCTCTACAAGACAGCTCTTGACACCATAGTGTCCGAATTTCCTGGGAGGAACGACGACATCAAAAAGTGTGTACTGGCTGTCCTCGGTGCAGTCATATTCGCGCGAACTCCCCCTGGAATGAAACCGAAATATCTCAATATCGTACTCTCTCCAGAAGATCCCAATCCACGCCTCGTCCTTGCCAAGCTTGGCAGTGTTTTGCAAACCAATGAAGAGAGCGGCGGTTTTATTCAGCTCATACACAAATCGTTTGACGACTTCTTGACCAATCCTTCGCGTTGCGGGGAAAGATGGTTTATTGATGTTGAAGACCAGAAAAGAAAATTTGCCAGACAATGGCTGTTGTCTTTGACGGACTTCCTGGCATCTTGGCAGCCCAATTTTGACATTCCCACCCATATACGAGATTATGCCCTGATTGCGCCGCTATGGCACATTGAGTGCTTCAATATCCATGATATCGATGCCATGCGTGTCCTTTTTCAAGACCAATTTTACAAGTGGCTTCAAGCCACATTCATAGCTGATAAATACCGCGCTCTCCTTCATGAGAGAGTCAACATTATGATCTGGGTCAGCCGCGTGAGTGATTAAACACCGTTTCTTATATTTTTTCTTCCTCTGATTATTTACGAAGTTACCAATAGAAGTGGATAACAGCTTTCGTCTACTAACATTTCGTGCATGTCAAAATGCCGAGTTAGAATTAATACCTAGGATGCGGGAGGAGCCACCTATCGGGCCTTTTGAAGCACAGGTTCACTGGAACAACAACCTCCCATATGCACCGCAGTTGGTGACTGGCCCGACCACACCAAGGTTCAGTGTATCCGCGGATTCTCAATTCCTTGTCGCAACACAGAGTGTAGGCAACAATGCGACTATCATGTTGTGGCCTATCCACGTTGTTTTTCAGGAGAGACCAACTCCGAAGCCAATATCTTCATTCTTCGATTTAGAAGAGTCGCTCAAGAATCCTCAGTACGATGCATTGGGTTGCCTTGTAACACGATCAGCCGTCGCGGACTACCGATCAGTGATTGACTCCAACTCCAATTCCCAAGCTCATTGGGAGGTCATTGGGAGGTACTCTGATGCTGCGCTGGCAAACGAGTCTACATCTGCTTTCATATCCATCCATGATGTTCAAACATCTTGTTCGCATCACTACGTGTTCAGAGGCTTGAAGACCTACGACCTACTTCTATATGCAACTGGTATCATCATCATTGATACGCAAGCCCTGGTTCTGATGAAAATCGACATGAATACCACTGATCAAGGTGTCCCTCGCCTCTGGATTAGAGTCAGCAAAGGGGACGCATTGCAGCTGGAATACACTTCGTTACGGTCAAGTGACGACTCATCGCAGCATTCCGACGACTCTTCCGAGTTAGAATACGACTTCTTCCACACTTTGCCGAAGGGTCAATTTGTAGTCTCCAAAGACGGATTAACATTGGCACACCTTCAACATCAGTCTGATGATGATCGTCGTACATTTCGCTGTTGGAGCACGACTACAGGAACAATCCTTTTCACGCAAGAGATCACATCTTTTCGGGAGATATCAGCCAACGCCACCACGTTCTCAATCACGACGCAACAAAACGGCAAATTATTTCTCCAAATCATCCCTTCCGAGACCGATAATACTGGTGGTAACATGGCGCCCCTTCAGGTAGATTTTGCGCCTCGTCCTTCTATGCGTCGTCTGGCAGTTTTCTCTAACGGAAGAAAAATCGCCTACGTGACGACCAAGGATATGTTCATTCTAGATGTACAGGCCAAGAAGAATATCTTTCGCCATCCCTTCCCATACGACAGTAGATTTCGCTATGATGTTGATGAGAGGCCTTCGGACATCGTGGTCACTCCGGATGGTAAAAATTTGCTCACGGTACACCTTTGGATCATCAGGATCTGGCACGTTGATGTTCTCTGATAGTTATAGTAATAGCGAATTTCCGAGCTGTGTGTAGCGGATATGGTCCAGAAGCTACTGAGAACCCTGGCCGTTCTCGGTATCCCCTCGAACAAATTTGGTTATTGAACGACATCAGTGACACATCAAGACCCTATCATTAAGATGATGTTTTTACAAGGCACGACCATGTTCTCTGGACGCAATACCGTTACCACCCTAAGGAAGTAACAGTATCGCCTCTCCGAGAGGCGATGCTGACAGCTGTTAGGAGTCCTCCGGCACCTTTTCTCCAGGTTGATACTCATTTGACTTGGCTCGTCACAACCCCTGCACAAACCATATTAACTTTGGTCTACCTGCTTTCCGGCTTCATTGCCGCGTTGTTCGCCCGTTGTATACAGCTAAGCGCAGTGCTGGACAAGGATAGGCTTCGCTCGTATTCGAATTTCGGCACCATAGTTGTTGAGACGTTCAAAATGCAGGCGTAACCTCTCGACGCAGCTCGGAGGAGAAAGGCGAACACTTTACTCGTTTGGACGAGTCTTGAAGGGTCGTCTTGGAGGTGTTCCGGATGTTGAGTTGGACGATGCGGACTTCCTGAGGTGCGGTCATATAACTCACGACTGCCGGATAAATCAGAGAGATAGTCGTATAATTGAGATTCTGACCTATTCGTGATATACTTACACGAACGGGTGTAATCTTCCCCTGCGTTTCCTCAATGGTATCTTTGCCTCTTTGGATTGAAGTACGTCGAGCTGGACCAATTTTATGTCGAGATGGTGTTTGTGTCAATCGAGCTAATGTTCCCGGGAGTTGAATGTATGAACTGCAGCCGAATAGAATCGCCGGCCCATTTTAACTTAGCTTTGAATGATACTTACCAAGACACATAAGGAAGATGTATGTATTTATCTGTTGCATCAATTGGGACCTTTCCGACAAGAGGATGGCTGATGCACATACTATCGTGCTTTATCACTCACGGTAGATACGTCATGAAAGACATCAAGGACGACTAATATCCAACGAATACAGACCTTATAACGATAGGGGTAGTCAATATAAGCTACCAAGGAAAGTGTCCGTCATCCCCCCAAAATAAACCTATTCATTTCAGAAAATCAGCGACGTGCATACTGACTATCACGACAAACTCACAAGTCTTCCCCATATCCTCAGGGCCTAACATCGCCCACGGAAGAAGCGTCTTCGCACCGTCCTCGGGTGTCTTGCCTCCAGGTCGATACCCATTCAACTTGGTCGTCACAAAGCCGGGGCATACCATGTTAACCTTGATGTCTTCCGCCTGCAGATCCTTTGCCAATATAATTGAGTATGAATTCATCGCCGCCTTGCTCGGGTTGTATGCAGCGAGGTGCAGTGTCGCTCCAGGACCAGCTTGGCGCGCGTTCGACGCCAGGGCCATCGAGACATTCAGAATACAGGCGTAGCCTTTCGGCGAGGCCCGGAGGAGAGGGATGAATGCCTGGGTAGTCTGAACGAGCCCGAAAAAGTTGGGTTCGAAAGTCTTCCGAAGCGTGTCGAGTGAGACGGTGCAGGCCCCTTGGGGCTCTGACATATAGCTCATACCTGTTAGTGAATAATAAGTATTGATAGAGGAGAAAACAGGTTCAGATCGTACCCGCATTGTTTACGAGTGTATCTAATCTTCCTTCGGCTTTCTCGATGGTATCCTTCGCTGCTTGGATCGAGGTAGCGTCTGTTACGTCGAGTTGGACCAATTTGACGTCGAGGTTGTATTCGTCCTTCAATTTGGCTCTACCAAAGAAAGTTTATTGCGGACCTGTCAAAGCCATGGGAACCTGCTTACTGTGCGGCTTTGCCAGACGGTTCGCTCCTTGAGGCCAGATAGACTGTGTGGCCTTTCTCAGCTAGCAGTCTGACGAGCTCGTAGCCAATTCCATCGTTGGACCCGGTGACGAGGATAACGCGCTTGTACTGGTTGTTGGAAGGTGACGACATGATGAGAGAAGATCTTGATAATGGCGTTCTCATATACTACCGTCAGCCGCATGACGTGTGGCGTGCCGAGTTATCAACATGCGGCCGGATAAATTCCGTGGCTACTTTATTCAACGGTCGTTACCTCTGGTACCAAAGAACGAACTGCATGACCAATGGATGTATAAAGCTACCTCTCTCCGGGAATTTGTATTGGCGAAATCCTTGTGACGAAATGAGTTAATACAAAAATATTAAGGCGACTCGGACCAGTCGGATAGCCATTGACGATATACCTTGACGCATGAACGGTACCGGTTGGCTGACGCGTTTTGCTTCGGCATCAGCGACCGTTATTAGGAAGAAAGCAGCGACGAGCAATCCTGTGCTGTATTTAGATGAGAACCTGAACGAAGGAACTCACAACGAACCTGATGTTCCAATGTGTCTTCGCTCAGAGACTTTCCCGCAATATCTCTGTTTGACAAACCATCTATTAGCGTTTAAAATGGATTCCCGAAAAACAAGCACACGGTGCTGCACCAGAGAATAATCACGCGAAAGTACTCACACTTGGCAAAATACTTCAGATTGATGCAAGATCGATGTGACGACGAGTACCCATGAAGTGAACTTCCCATGCCATCTAGCCAGAGAGTTCGGCTCGTCACTACAATAAGGAAAGCCCGGACGCGTGAACAACCACATTTCCCAAGAGGTTGCTGCGCTCTGAGAGTGATGACCGAGCGGTCCTGGTTGCCCACGGTGGAAGGATGGATCATCTGCTACATGAGGATACGTGGCGTATTCACGAGGTAACTTTTGTTTCTATTGAGGCCTCAGATCGAAGAAAGACTCAATGTCAACGTACCCAAGAGGAAAAATCAGAATTTCCCGTCGTGCGGCTTGTATAGAGACCAAGTCCTGTAAAGACCTATAAATTGAAAAATTCCTGGTGAAAGGAGAACGATAGACGAAAAATACACGTTCCGCAGGTAAGTGATTCTGATGGTCATAGTAGTAGGGTGAAAATCAGGTAACTCGGCAGACGGCCCGACTCATCCGATAAGGAACACGCAACGGCCGGCCGTCGGTCCGAACCTTAAATCAGGTTCATGATCATAAACGCTATTCTAAACAAGCGTAGCTTCCTGACTCTCACCACTGCTATTTGCTAACATTGCTGGTCATGTTATGTGTACAGCAGACTCGACCATGCTAGCATGCTTTCCTCCCCGGCTAATGGTTACAGTGGCATCCCAACATCAAGGTCCCTATATTTCTGATCACTTCAACTTCCGTTCCTCCTCCTAACTGCCTAAGACGGTAAATGCCCACATTATATTCTTTCACTCAATGGCGGAAATCACCATTGGAAGGAAGGAAGGAAGTTTTATTACCCGACGGTGCTCCTCAACAGAAGCGTGCCGGTGTCCGTACTACAGTCCCCCAGATACATCTACACTAGCTACTGTGTGTCTACTATACCTAGTGAGGAATGCGACTGCTACGGTACCGAACCACTCCTACGCTCTGCCGCTATGGTCAAGCCCCCTCATGAGTACTCCCTCACGGCCTCGGCGGTAGGTTGGTGAATAATTAATAATGGAACAGAGTCCCAAAGTGTAAAGATCTCATGGACAAACACGCCCCACGAGATCGTCCATCCCTAGGAGAAGAAGGAAGAAGTGCGTCGGGGATCGCACCCTTGCCTTCCGACTGGGATATCATTCCCACACAGACTATATTCGTCTCAAACAAAAACAAAAGCCAGAAAGGTGGAAATCGGACCCATCGGGCACGCAGAGAGCAATCTGCAGAGGAGTGCGCGGGGGACGCGGCACGCCACGTGGATGCATGCGCACGGGCCATGTAACGGCTACCCCCCCAAAATCAAAATGTCCTACCTCGGACTGAGAGAACCCAGTGCACGAGAGTGGAGAGCAGGCTGGCTATCGGACATGCCGTTTGCACAGCGGGGCAGTTATCAGCCCTAAAGGACAGTGCCAGTAAGATGGGGCGGTCGTAGCGCGGAAGCCTTGCGACCCTCCCCCTTCGTCGTAGCGCTGTAGCCTTGCGACGGAACAGGACAACACCAAATGGTGTGGCGAAGGCGCAGTGCGTAAGCACGCTCCAAACGCCATTGTCGTAGCGTGATAGCCTTGTCCCTTTTTTCTTCTTTTTTTTTCTTTCTTTTTTGCAATTTCTCCTACAATCCCCTCAGTCTGAGTCTATCACTGAGTTTCTCCTTCTGTCGTAGCGCGGTAGCCTTGCGACGTAGGAGAGGGCGTGGAAATTTGGAGAATTTGCTTCCTCTGTCATTACTGCCTAGTCTTATCGCTGGTCGCAATCCTGGTCACTTACTACCTTTCAACCGACGTTTACTTCATTGTCAATCTTCGTCCAAGGAACCAGGAACCCTCGGGCATGACATATTTGAATATTTCCATCGCAGCCGTTATCCGGTAACTGGGATCAATTTCGATACTGGCTATTATATAAACGACGATACATCGGGCTGGGCCTCCAGCGATCCTCACAATGCGTTCTCCCCTCCCCTTCCTCGCAGGATGCACGACTGCTCTTGGCGCGCTCTACGAGAAATTTGATGATCTCCCAAAGTTGGATTTTGACTTCATTATCATCGGAGGTACGTGTTTCAGCCGTACGCGTATATCCCACAACCTCTGACCCGACGCGCAGGAGGGACAGCGGGAAACGTCCTCGCTAATCGTCTGACCGAGAATTCGCACATATCTGTATTGGTTCTCGAAGCCGGCGCATCGTAAGCAGCGTTTTTTCAGTCTTTTATAACATAGCTAACATTGTGTTAAGCACGGCCGATGTTCTCATTTCCCAGGTCCCTTTTTACAGCCCACTTGCCTCTGCAGGGAACACGTCAATAGACTGGAACTTTACTACAACTACCCAATCTGGGCTGAACGGACGCTCCATTGCATATGCGAGAGGCTTCGGATTGGGAGGTAGCAGCGCCATCAGTAGGTTTGGTTTGAAATTGATTGATGAAGGATCCGCTAATTTACCTGTCAAGACTATATGTTATACACGCGCGGTTCTTACCAGGATTACGACCGATATGCCCGAGTTACCGGAGACGACGGGTGGAGCTGGGACGCCCTGGAGCCATATATTCTTAAGGTCAGTACCGTCTTACGCGCAGTATGCCGGTTGATGATTAATTCCACTTTCGGTGTAGTCGGAACGATTTACCTCTCCGGTCGATCACCATAATATCACCGGGGAGTTTATCCCGAAGGATCATGGTTTCGATGGGCTGCTCTCAGTTACGCTTCCAGGATACCCTCGGTATACGGACTCGCGTATGATTCAAGCTACGGCGGATCTCCCTGACGAATTTCCTTTCAACGAGGATTATAACTCTGGCCACCATCTGGGTATCGGTGGGTGTCTATTCTCATTTCAACGCGTCTTTGTTTGATTTTAGTCTTTAACAGGCTGGGAACAATCAACGGTTCATAACGGCACTCGAAGCAGCTCAGAAACCGCATTTCTTGGACCGAAGTATCTTAGTAGGCCAAACTTGCACGTCCTCATCCACACCTACGTCACTCGAATCCTCGAATCCAACTGCACCACTAAAGGTCTGAAGACCTTCGATACCGTGGAATTTACCCAGGATGCTGGAGGTAAGCACCGATCGCCTAGCGGCTTTTCTAATCTAACGGAAGTCTAATCTTCGTCACAAGAAACAATATATACCCTTTCACCTACCAAAGAAATTATTCTTTCTGCTGGATCTATCGGGACACCGCATATCCTTCTCTATTCCGGTGTTGGCGACGCTGATGAGCTCACTTCCGTTGGCATCCCTCCGACTGTGCATCTCCCTGATGTCGGGAAAAATCTCACTGATCATCCGAGGTATGCTTTAGCCTGGACCGTCAACAGTACGGACACTATCGAGAACATTTACTTGCGAAACGAGACGTTCCAGGAGGAGGCACTAGCCGAATGGGAGGCAAGTCGTACTGGCTATATCGCCAGCACTTCAGGAAATCAGTTAGGTTTCTTGAGGGTACCTGAAGGTCTACTGGACGATGAGCCGTGTTCAGGAGATGAGACGGCACACTTTGAACTGATATTTACGGTGAACATCCATTCCCTTAGCCTTCATGCATTCTTTTGCTGACGGCGAGTATAGAATGGTATTCCTCAAGAGCCCATCCCGCCTACCGGTAACTACTTCACGATAATAGCGATCGTAGTCTGCCCTCTAGCACGTATGTCTCAATTCCTCCGACTCTTCGTATAACCTGACTGGGCATATTCAAGGCGGCCACATCACCATCAATAGCACGAATCCTCTCGACCCTCCGCTCATTAACCCCAATCTCCTCGGGCATCCCCAAGACTTGACTATAATGCAAGCTGCCATCAACGCGTCTCAGAGATTCGTCGCCGCCCCTGCTTGGGATGACTATATTCTCGAGTTCGCGTCAAACACTACCGAAGCCGCCATTCGCGAGGGTGCTGACACACTCTGGCATCCTGTTGGCACAGCAAGCATGTCTCCCCGTCACGCCGACTGGGGTGTCGTCGACCCGGATTTGAAAATGAAAGGCGTGAAGGGTGTGAGGATCGTCGACGCGTCTGTTTTCGTAAGAGAGCTCCCTTTCCAGATGGAAAAAGCAAGCCGCTGATTAGGATTACTTTCTCTAGCCTTACGTTCCTGCAGCTAACACGCAGGCGGCGGTGTATGCTTTTGCTGAGAGAGCTGCGGATTTGATCAAGGGGGATTATGGGAAGAAGCATTGACGTATGATGCATTCGCGTTAATTATGAAGTAAAACGACGCGCTTAACGCGTATTATGTACTTGGGATACACTTTATTTGCATTCATATTTATATCGTTGATAGTAGAAGTGCGGTCACTCGCCTGAGGCTGCCTCACGGTCCGAATACAGAGGGATAGATAAGAGTAGATAAAGCACGTGGAAGTCCAACCTTGGACCTACACGTCAAATTCCCTTCCTCCGCATTTCGTTCTTTTCTATTAGTTGCTTGAATCTTTCTGGAGAAGTTCTATCTATTGTCTCCTATTTTCGAATCTGCAGTTTCACTGCCCAGACTCACCTTGATCCCTCACTTTCGATCTTGAATCTCGGTGCCTTTTCAAGCAGATTAAACTCGCGTCGTGGACACTGCGTAGAACCTCATTCTCTTACATCTGTGCTTCACTCGGCATGTATCCTCACATACATCGCCACCAAACAGCATACCGTAGTGTGCCAAGGAGAGACTACCCATATCTACTCCGATCCGATCTAAGATCATCGGACATGACGTTCCTCCGTGGAATACTGAGACATGGCTAAGGCGAACGGCTGCCAACACCTAACTAACTCTCCCCATGAACGATGACTACTGCTCGTGATTCGGCTTACGTCGGAGCCTATCTTTCGACGTTTCTGTATGGTAGGTTTCTTTATTCTTGACCTCAGTGGTCAATGTTGAATATATCCTACAGGCGCATATATTGTGATCGCCTATCATTGTAGCCTTGTTTTACATCACCGCTACAAAACAAAACGACTGCACATGTACCTCCTGGGAACCCATATTGCTCTTTTTATTCTTATTACTTGGGTTTGTTCCATCTCTTACCTCGTTTCCTAGTTGCTAAGATTGTTTCAGCGCAGCGCGACAACCATAGCTCGCACTCTGTACGGTGTATTTCATTTAGCTCCAGATGGCACTATCGATTTATACCCGTGGTCCACCTGGAGCCTCGTTGAAAATGTGCCGTGGGCCCTGACCATAATCGTCGCCGATGCGTTCCTTGTAGGGTTCCCTGTTATTCGATTTCTACGAGGACTAATTCTCTGCGAAATAGATATATCGCACATACGTCGTCTGGATGCAGAAATACATCGTCATAGTTATTCCTTTATTGCTCTTTGCGGCGGACGTTGGCGAGTAACAGTTTTGAATCGCATGCGTTTGTCTAATCTTCATATGCAGGAGCGGCCATTTACTTCTTAGTCCTTATAGGTACATCCACTACGACTCTTGTACAGCTAACGAATGCGACGACCATCTTCGCCGCTGTGACGTTGGCCGCCAACATCGTTTGCACCGGTAAGTATGGCCAATTGTTACTCAATAGTCGCCTGATGCCTTTCCATCGAGCGGCTCTTATTTCTTTTTGTATCTGGATGGTACGCCGCAATATATCTGAGACAAGATAAGGTTCCGACCCCTTGAGTGGTGTCATAGTACTCATCGTAGAATCTGGTTAGCTTCCAATGTCCACCGTTTATGCTTCCGAACTCAATAAACCCTTCCCCAGCTGCTGTTTGCACTGTTGTACTTATAGCCCAAATAATTACCCTGGGTCTTCGAAGCCCCCATTCACAATGTGCTCTTTGACATCCAAGCGCCTATTATCAGCATTGTGGTATGTATCTTCCGCTATTTTTTCTGCAGTCTGATGTTGATCAATGCCATAGTTCTCGATGATCATCATTCGAGTCAGTAGAGGAGAAGCACAAAGAGGCACTAGTGCAATCACCGATGGTAGTATTGTATGGCACCGTTACACTACCGAAGAAACCGCCACAGACGTAGATCAGGCTCCGGGAAATTGATACGCACAGCGATAATGTTGGAGCTCAGCAAAAGAGCTCAAAAATCTCTACCGAGACGAATGCCGGGTCAACAAGATTCAAATCGTGATTCCTTCTAAGCTTAATATCCATAAATATTCTAAGGGGCCACATAGTATAAGAAATACAGCTTTATGACGTTACTCCCCTAGGCTAAACTTCTTGAGCCCGTAACTGGAAGAAACTTCTAATGATAGATGTACTTCTCCTTTCCCGGTGCTGCGCTTAGTAGTATATAGTATCAAGTGCAACGATGAATCCATATTCGATGACTCTGACGAACAGGTAGAGCAATGTTACAGTTTGCGCAGGGGGTGTGACGAGCTAAATATCAGCCTGGGAAACTATGCCAGAGGAGAGACGTGCTTTCACTTCCTTAGGAAGTAGCGTTATATCCCGAGAATATGGTTATATCTTTTAAGAGGTTCGGTCACTGATTTCGTCCCAAAATATGTTCCTAAGTACTTTTCCAAGGCTTATATCTACCACCAAAGCTCGGAAATCTGCTATCACGATAATATCAAAGAGCATCAACGCGCCAGGTCCTGATGGCCCAAGTATGTATCGTGATCAATGTTTTACCGTCCGGAGTGACCACGATATCCGAAGGCATCTCACCATAGCCATATTGGAAGGGATGGTGAAAGATTTCTCTTTTCGTTTGTACATCTAGAATGAACATATCCTCGGTCGTCACGTAGGCGATTTTTGTTTCGTCAGAGAAAGCTGCCAGACGAGGCACAAAAAGACGGGGCGCAAAATCTACCTGAAGGGGCGCCATGTTACCACGAACATTATCGGTCTCGGAAGGGACGATGTGGAGAAATAATTTGTCACTTTGCGGCGCCATGATTGAGAACGTGGTGGCGTTGACTGATAGTTCCCGTAAAGATGTGATCTCCTGTGTGAAAAGGATCGTTCCTGTAGTCGTGCTCCAACAGCGAAATGTACGACGATCATCATGAGACTGCTGTTGAAGGTGTCCCAATGTCAATCCATCTTTGGAGACTACAAAATGACTCTTCCACGAAGTGTGGTAGTAGAGGTGATATTCTAACTCGGAAGAGTGGTCGGGCTCCTGCCATGAGTCGTCGCTTGACCGTAGCGAAGTGTATCCCGACTGAGATGCATCCCCTTCGTTGACCCTGATCCAGAGACGAGGGACACCTTGATCAGTGGTATTCACGTCGATTCTCATCAGAACCAAGGCTTGTGTATCAATGATGATGATACCAGTTGCATATAGAAGTAGGTCGTAGGTCTTCAAGCCTCTGAACACGTAGTGATGCGAACAAGATGTTTGAACATCATGGACGGATATGAAAGCAGATGTAGACTCGTTTGTCAGTGCAACATCAGAATACCTCCCAATGACCTCCCAATGAGCTTGGGAATTGGACTTGGAGTCAATCACTGATCGGTAATCCGCGACGGCTGATCGTGTTACAAGGCAACCCAATGCATCGTAGTGAGGATTCTTGAGCGACTCTTCTAAATCGAAGAATGAAGATATTGGCTTCGGAGTTGGTTTCTCCTGAACACTAACGTTGATGTGCCACGACATGATAATCGCATCGCTGCCTCCACTCTGTGTAGCGACAAGGATCTGAGAGTCCGCGGATACGCTGAACCTTGGTGTCCAGCCAGGTGCCCAATAAGGCGCATATGGGAGGATGTTATTCCAGTGCACCTGTGCTTCAGAAGGCCCAATAGGTGGCTCCTCCCGCAGCTTAGGTAGCAATTCCAACTCGGCATTTTGACATGCATGAAATGTAAGTCGACGCAAGCTACAATCCATGTCTGTTGCTAACTTTGTACATAATCAGAGAAGAAAAACATAAAATACGGCGCTTAATCACTCACGCGGTTGACCCAGATCAGAACATTTCTTATCTCGTCAAGGAGATCACCAAGTTTGCCAGCTATGAATGTAACTTGAAGCCACTTTGACAATTGGTCTTGGAAAAGGACACGTATAGCATCGAAATCATGAATATCGAAGCACTTGATGTGCCATAGCGGTGCAATCACGGCGTAATTTCGAATATGGCTGGGAATGTCAAAATTGGGCTCCCAAGATGTCAGGAAGTCCGTCAGCGACAACAGGCATTGTCTGGCAAATTTTCTCTTCTGGTCTTCAACATCAATAAACCACCTTTCTTCGTGACGTGACGGATTTATCAAGAAGTCAGCGAACGACTTGTGTATGAGCTGAATAAAACCACCCCTCTCTTCAGTGGTTTGCAAAACACTGCCAAGCTTAGCAAGGATGACCCGTGGTTTGGGATCTTTTGGAGAGAGCACAATACTGAGAGATTCAGGAGTCATTCCGGGGCGTGTTTGGGCAAATATTACTGCACCAAGAACAGCCAGCACACACTTTCTGAGATCTTCGTTCCTCCCTGGAAGTTCGGACATTATGGTGTCAAGAGCCGTCGTGTATAGGGATGTCAGGGAATCCGTGGCGTCTTTCGGTACATCTCTGCTTAGCAACGCTTCGAGTCTCGATATACACGGAAGTTCCTTGATGAATGAGCAAACGGTAGCAGCCCATTGGAATAGACCATTAGCCCGTCGTGTCAGCTCATCAACGGCATACAATTCGTTGCATGCCTTTTCGAAATCAATATCGTTGGGAAGATCGTTAAATTTCGCCTGAATATAAAATCTGATATCCTTGTTCACTGGCTCCGACGCTGTATCCAAAGCAAACCTGGTTACAGCTGAAATCTGCGTAGTGAACGCGACGGATATGGATTCAGTGGGACGACTGAACACGAGGAGACGAATGAAGGGCAGTCTCCGACCGAAACCCCTGGATAAAACAGCGAGCATCTCTTCGGAAGCATCACCTTCATCCATGCCGTCGATGATGATGACCAAAGGTCCCTCGTTGGCCAAATCTTGGAGGCTCTCCAAGGGCTCTTGAAGGAGTATACGAAACTGATCACTCGCAGAAGACGCCGCCATTGATAGAACGGCTCTATTTCCGCGGAGAACCGTCGAAATAGTGGTCCCGATACGGGTATCGTACATCCCCAATGAGTACGCGATACTCGTGATCAGATGTGATGTGTCGCGGTATGCAATATGATCATAGCGAATGAAGGCACCGAGACGGTTCCGCCCGCTTGCGTGGACAGTGAGAAGTTGATGGAGTGTACCCACGAGTGAGCTCTTCCCTGTCCCGGCCAAGCCGCTACACCATAGCATACCTCCCTTACATTCGGCAATCCAGTCCATTAGATAGTTGATGGTTTCAGTGCGTGTACCCTCCATGCACTTCGATTTAGGTCTGAGAGTCATGGATGGCCGGAGATCTTGAAGTAGCTGATGCATGTCTATACATATGTTATTGAGTCCACATGTCCAAGCAAATATTCAAATGCCTACCAATTTCATCAACCTTTTCTAGCACGGCTAGTGTTACAGAAAGATTTTCCGCTACAACATTCGACAGCAACTGGTCTCGCAAATCTTGGAAACCGTCACAAAACTCTTCGGCCTTCCCCGAAAGGAATGCGCGCGATATTTGTCCTAAAGTAGGCTGCATGAATTTCCGTCAAGAGTACAAGAATATGAACTGCTGCACCTGCCCAACTTTTATTCTCTACGTAACCTTTTATGAATATAGAGCATTCGACGGTGTGCTGGAATAGAGCGTCGTAAACGGGTTTAAGGTTCTCTCGGTTCTGTAAGATTTCATGACGGCTCGCTTGTTCGAACGCCGATAACATTGAAACATAGAGCTTTCTGAGAATCTCGTCGGTTTCCATCTGCTCTCGTAGTAGCTTTAGGCGATATCATGTGTCAGACGAATGATTATATATGAAGGGGGAACATACATTCATTCCCATTGATACTACGCTCCATGCAAGTTTAGCGGCAGGGTGAGCCTATCCACCGTTAGCGTCGCGTATTGCAAGGTATACAACAAATTTCAAAGCGTACATCCGCTATCATATCAATCATATCCTTGATGGGATCCATAGCATCAAGGAGTTTTCCGATTCCATCCAGAGAGGCCTTAGGCACTGGAGTATCCTGCATGAGCTCCGCCGCAACCTGAGAAATATCATCCGATAGAAAGACTTTGAGCGATGACACGAGTTTGTCGTTTTTCATAAGGGATATGGTCGTATCTAAAGACATGCTCACCATACAGTGACCGACATTGACAGTACGAAGAACCTACCACCGCTGAGAGGAAATGCTGAATTCTGCTGTTCTGCCCAACCTAAGCTTTCTTTTCGCATCAAGGGCGTTTTAGGATTGATGAAGAGCTCTAATTTCACAATTGCTGAACCGTCATAAGCGCCTCTGTCATAGAAGGGCCAACTAAATGAAATCCAGGACAATGATATGAATCGAAACTCACAAATTGATGGGGTATGTCCAGTTCGGGACAGTCTGCGATGGTATCTTGCATGCGGACGTCATGTGGGATATTGTCCCTACGGTTATCTCGAGGTATAATCGATGTTTGACAGGTAGCGCCACAAGACCGTGGACTTCCACTTCTATAAAGGAGACATATGGGAATCAGAAATTCCGTCCATGAACCCGATACCAGATTGCTACTAACTTCGAAGATAACTAGGCGAACATGTTTGTGAGCAGAGACGGTAATAGAAATTGACTACGACCACTGACTGTATCCTGTTTGATGTCCTAGGGGCGGGAGGTATACCTTTGGTCGCCGCGGTCACATTCTGAGCCGGCGCATGTGCCTATATCCAGTTCGTGTTCATCAGAATGTATAACCAGTATAATTGTGAAAACGCACCTGTACGATGAGACCGGACGCCAGCCTCGCAGGTTCCATCTGAGGAGGTGGTTCTGAGTCAGACTGGATATTCTCGCTGTCATGCTCTATTATAGCGGCAGACTATATGTTGGTAGCACTCATTAGCGGGGATAGAATGGATTGATCACACTGAATGCGTACCCCGCTTAGCATAATAGGAATCGACCTTATGGGCTCCATTGCCTTGAACACCTTCCCAATTGTGGGCGAAGGCCCTTTCGGATGGTCAGAACAGAATATTTTGAGTGAACATATATCTGGTGCGGCTGATGTGCTGCTGATAAGGGATAATGTGGTGTCTGGAGACGCTTTGAGCGGGTGCGACTAACGCGAAAGATGACGTACAGCTGTTGCCCGCAACTTCGGATATCGGTTTCTTGACATGCCCCAAGAGCGTTCCTGGCTTCAGCGGCACTCTACTACGCCTGTAAACCTGGAATTCAGCGACTGTCGAAGCGCCGAGGTCAACCCTATGTGGAAGCATAATCAGAAGACAATACATCGAACGCACGACGTGGACCTTACCAGTCAGGACTCATAGGCCAGATGATTACCGACTGAGGGTTGATTTCATAGGTGCGCGACGTGTGAACAGTACTTCCGGCAATAATCTTCATGTATATGTGGGAAGCGTTTCTGGCAAGCGTCTGAAAGTCGTAAATCTCCACCTCTGTATAGCGAAATATACGAAAATCAGCTCAGTATTCGAACTGAGAATTCGCCACGAACTTTGCAAATAACGAAATACTCTAGAGTTATGGTGGTGAGGGTCAGTAGAAAGCGAGGCGAAGAGTGCTCACTGTTTCTGCTCTGCCATTGCAGAACTGTTCACGGTGGTTGCTTGGAAAGTGCCTTGTTATTGCGGCGTCTCCAGCCCAACGACCATATAGCCTTGACTGAATGGGGAGGTCCTTCGTGAGACAGCGCATAAAGTCCAGGTAGGAACCGTACCGCGTGTCACATCAGCCCTTTCCTCGGCCATCGTCAACATGCAGAGTTACGGGTGCATTTTACCAAGATACGAAGCAAGTATCGTTTCCTTCGAGCTGCAAAACCTCGAGAAGCTACTCCTAATCTCCACGGTGAGCATGCCTTGTCGGCGCGGAATACACGGGTGCTCAGAAATGGTATCATAGTTCTGTCGTATAAACGGGTGGTCGTTGTCTGCCCAATAAGCATTGACCTCGCTAAGTCGCCGGTGCCTGACACAGGGTTCAGAGCATTGTTTTGTCCGTTGACATGTATCATATCCTGGGAAGCAAGCATCGGCAATCTTTCATATCGGTTATGTTAACTCACAGACTGTTTTGAGACATTTTTGCGCTATCTCTCACGACCATTAGAACATGTCCGAGGGGTGGATTATCGATACACAAATGCATCTTCCCCCATTGCAAAAAACATTGCATATTGGCAGTTGTTTTCCGTACATTCTCTACCGATGTAGCCGTTTATTCCTTCGCCATCACCGACCTGCAAAATCGCAGTGTTAGTGACAGTGACAGTTCTAACAAACCGGATGATGGGATCACTCACGCGTTTTCAGGTCCCCGCTGCGACTCGAACCGTGGAATGAGCATCGAAGCACTTCTATCGTTAGATTTGCTAAGTACCCAATCAATTTGTTGACGTGAATTAAGGGCCAATCATGTTGACTTTTAACACGGTTTTCCCTTCGCCCGTACGAATGCGAGTTCACCAAGACTTCGCGTGTGTTGTATGCGACGACGTGTATCCTGGAACTCAGGGAAGGATGGGCCGATACTTTCAGGATGCGTACGTGGCTCATTGGCGAAGCTCAGAGCAGAGGAAAGAAACTTTGCGTAGTTTAGATAAGACTGTAAAACTTGGGCTGATGGTTACAGAAGTGTGGCGCGTCCCTGGTACTCTCGTAAGCTTCAATGACTGTAGATGAAACTGCAAGACGGATCCGTGACCAGATTATTCACCTTGCCCTGAACCAAAGCAATACCGGTAACGTCTAGTTAAACACATTTGACATAGAGCATTCCTTGATAGCCCGAAATCGTAGTCGAAACAACGCTCTTAGTCAAGCAACCGCATATTTTCCAGTACGCTCCTTGAAGACAGGTCGACCGCGTGTCCCGAGAATTCGTCCGCCAAGGCCCAAAAACCTAATAAAGCAGTGTTGTTTCTTGGAAGTAGTTATGTGGTTGAGGTGGTTTTCCGTGGTGGTCGTGATATAGTGATCAGCGTCACTTGGTTTTTTATATGGGGTATGTTGTATGCAGTGCATGAGAAGCTAGAGCAAATGATTGAGGATAAAAGGAAACGGTTGAAGTGAAACGGTTGAAGTGACGGGAGTCGCTGTCTTGGGCTCGGTAGGGCTCGGTCCGGTCCTTCCGATACCACGTGCAATTTCGGGCGGGACTTACCGCAGATTCAACGCAGATTTGTAGCTTGTCCCGCGACTATCACTAGCGATACACCATTGCCTCGTACCCAGCGATACGGTTACATCGAGTCTGCCCTCATTATTATTTCTATAAGTAATCTCTTGGAACTCCCAGAGGCTGGACAATTTTTCAAATGTAGACTCGATCTTCATTTTCTCTGCTTCCACTGTCCAGACCGCGCCAAAGACTCCGACTTTTGTGGAACCTACCGCCTGCGGCCGATCCCCATTTAATCTGGTGGCGGTATGCCCGATCGAAGATCATCGATCATGGCACATGACTGCGCCCCAGCGGCATAATTTTTTTTGCGAAGTGAGACAATAGGTCTTTCCAGCTCTCAGCGATGAACGATGGGTAACATTGCTATCGATTCGGCCTACGTTGCAGCCTACCTTTCGACGTTTCTGTATGGTACGTTTCTTTTTCTTTGCCTCAAATGATCTTTGTTTAATTGAATGTATCCTCCAGGCGCGTATGTTGTGATTGCCTATCATTGTAGCCTTGTTTTGTATCACCGCTACAAAACAAAGCGACTGCACATGTACCTCCTGGGAACCCACGTTGCTCTTTTTCTTCTGATAACTTGGGTTTGTACCATGTCTCACCTCGTCTGCGTGTTGCTGAAGATTGTTTCAGCGCTGTACCGCGACCATAGCCCGCACTCTGTACGGTGTAACGCATGTAGAACCGGATGAAACTATCAATCTACATCCCCCTTGGTCCACCTGGAGTCTCGTTGAGAATTCGCCATGGGTTATGGTCACAATCGTTGCCGACGCGTTCCTTGTAAGTAGGGCCTCCCAGCCTATTGTTCGTCTCCTGTACGGGGCTGATTCTCTCTGAAACAGGTTTATCGCACGTATATCGTCTGGATGCAGAAATGCCTCATAATAGCTATTCCTCTGTTCCTCTTTGCCGCGGACATTGGTGAGTAACAGCGTCGAACCCTACGCATTTGTCTAACCTGTACCCTTGAGCAGCAATGGGAGTTTTCTTCTTGGTCGACATGGCGGATCCTACTACGACTCGTCAAAAGTTGATACATATTACCACTGCCTTCGCCGCTGTAACGCTGGCTGCTAATATCATTTGCACCGGTAAGCATCACCAGTCGGTATACAATTTGCCATTCTCATGTTTTCCCCTTGGAACAGCTCTCATATCCTTTCGCATCTGGAGGGTACGCCGCAATATATCAGATACAATGCAAGGTTTCGACCCCTTGAGCGGTGTTATAACGCTCGTCGAAGAATCTGGTTAGTTTCCTCCATGCGTGAATATCCTTTACTTTGATGCTCAATAAACTGCTCCATAGCCGCCGTTTACACCGTTGTCCTTATAACCCAAATAATCACTCTGGGTCTCGAAAGCTACATTTCCTTCGTGCTCTTTGACATTCAGTCTCCTATCATTGGCATTGTCGTATGTATCCTTCGGCAGCTTCTTTGTACTATGAAGTTGATTCCGTTGCTTAGTTCTCCATGATCATCATTCGCGTCAGCCAAGGACAATCTCACGGAGATAGCGGAGGAACAAGCACTGTCGATATGAGCTGGCAGCATTCCACCGCTGAAGAAGCTGCCGCAAATACGGAGATCAGACCCATTATAATTGCCGACGCGCACAACGACGATGTCGAAGCTCAGCATGCGGACTTTCGAAAAGTCTCTACAGAAACGAATCATGAGTCGACGGCATACAAACCGTAATCCCCCACAGATTATAGACTTAGCACTCCTAATACTTAACATTACGCGCTTCCTTAACATCGTATTACAATGATGATGCTCCCAAAACACCCTGCGTTATATTCCTGCCTGGGTTCGATACCCAACACTTGAATCCTGGTCGTTGTTCCGTCCCTTATTACCTCAATAGAACTACACGACCTTGTCAGACTGGTCTAATTTCTGTTCAAGCCGCAGCCGGTAACAAAGCTTGGTCCGTAGGAGGACGAAAGCATCCTTGGGCGATTGGTGAGGACCGCGCAACGTGAAGGGTTCCTTCCAGAGATGACGTTTCACGTTCACAAAAACAGAATGGTCGTTGTTTAGGCGAACGATCTGCCAACAACGACTCTCCATCTATCAATGATATTCAATTATGGCCGCGATGCCAAGCACCAGAGCTCCAGATTCATCACATATCATTGAGATGGCTGGGTTCGGCGCGGATCCGAGCCAGTCCAAGCAAAAGTATTATCAAGACTAGTGATATAAATGAACGAATAATTACAAAGTTACGCTGCTCATCCCGAAGGTAAACAGTCACACATACGAAGACGAGATAACGTCATCGTGGTATGCTTCCTGCTCTTTCCCCGATTGCGAGAGCACAACAATACGTCTGCGATCTGCCTGCAATAGAATTTAGTAACACTCATCCTCAATGGCAAAAATTCGTCCACACCTTTCGTTTCTTTATGAGCGTGTATATCATCACCATGACCATGACCAGCAGAACAGCGATGAATACGGCCTCCGCCATGACTACCCCAGGTTTCTGGGAATAATACGCGTCGATTTAAGTATTCGGCTTCATTGCCCTGTGAAGATAAATTAGTATCAATGAAGAGACAAAAGACCGGTCTGCAGTCACTTACTGAAGAAGATTGCCCATATCGCAAGGACGTGCAACATTTAGGTCTCTCCGTTGATTCAGATCAGGGGGGTTGGCACCAGGAGCCATGGTTGGCCCGGCGTCGGTGAAGTTCGCTTTGCTCGGCGATGAACCCATGTCTTTCCAAAAGACAGTGAGAGTGAGAGTGGCTTCGAAAGAGACCAGCCGGTGGTCGTAAATTATGGAGAAATGGGAAAAATCATGTCTGCATTTATATGTTCGTGGTAGCTCAGAACTTCCGGGACCCGTATCGATTCTGTAAGAGACGATCAAATCTCTGATGTCAACGGTGATCATCATTGTCGAGATCCTCCTTTGGTCATCATGTAGTCATTGATATGTGAGAGGAACAAGGAACAAACATGATTGCCTCGCTCTTCTGGCGATTATATCAGTGCAATCAGGCCCACCACGAATCGAGACCGAGCTGGGCTAGAGAACGACGTCGCGCGCGCTGAGGTGAAACTCAACGCGAAACTCTCTGACACGCATGTCCCTTCTCACCACAGATCCACCTCAACCTTCTCCTTCACAACCCCCGATCTCTCCAATCCCCCAGCATCAGGCACCTGAAACACCGACACTTTCTCAAACTTTCCCTCCCGACGCCGCCCCACCACCCAAAACATCATATTGGGAGTTTCGCTCCCCATCAGCGTGTACGATCCCTCCTCAGGTATCGGGTACCGGTGGTTGGCAACAATCTTGAACGACCGGGAGACCCCTTCGACGACTAACTCTCCTTCTCGAAGGTTCTGTCCTCCCATAGCCAATCCTCGCACCTCGCACTTCTCAATGCAATACCCCTTATACGTATTATCCCACGGAAGCCACTCGCGTAGTTCATCCTCGCTATTATCCATCGACGGAAGCGCTTCATCCATAGCCTGCCTCCACGACGGCCTCCACTTGGCGTTCCCGTCCCCAGGCTTCGGACACAGGAAAAACATCTCTGCCCGGAGCTGTGCATGCAGTTCGTCCACTAGCGCCGTCCATGCGTCCTCCTCAGTCCGTTTCTCGTAGTATGCAGGTATCTGATTCGCGGATACAAGGTACGCCATCCCCGCAATCCTATCCACGGCATTGGTCGAAACCCGTTTCTGCATATGCGCCAGAACGTCCAGCATACTTTTGTTGCCTGTACCAGTCACGGTCTTGAGCACCGACAGCTGCTGAAGCATTATCTGCTTATACTCCTCTTCGCTTCTCTCATCGCCTGTCTTCCCACCAATGATATAGTCTTCCTTCATCTCCTGCAGCGTCCAGGCGCGCCTGAACCAGCTCCGATCACCCTGCAGGTCAATGTCGGAACTCAGTGGCCGTCCCAGCCCGCTAAAGTAGCACACTACCTGCCTAGACATCCGGTACACATTCCCAATGGTAGGAACGTCCAGCTCCCACTCCTTCGCACGAAGATCCTCACTCGGTCCACCCGCCTGCCTCAAACAGAGCACGTCCAGCCATACATACTCTGCTCCAAGATTGAGCAGTTCGATGCGGAGGAGGTTCAGATCGACGTCTTTGGGCACGGGCACCGGCCATGCTCGTCCATTGATGGGGGACGATACGCTGACACGGTCCTTCTCGTCCATCCAAGCGTGCGACACGCTCCAGTGCCATTCGTACACAACCCACCATGGCACGACCCGGTTGCTGTACAGGTCCCAGAGGCGTCGAGGAGGAACGAAGGAATTGGTTATGCGTTTGTTGACCTGCACAACTCTTCGTATCTCGTTGTCGCGGGCTTCGTGGCTACGCCATGTATCTTCGATACGAGTCATGTCGTTGTACCATCTAGACCGGAGACGGGCGTATGCGGTGCCAAAGTCGTAGTTGCTAGAGATGCAGGACCTAAGGATCAAGGATAGCGATGAGGTGTGTGGTATTCGAAGGGCGGAGCAGAGCTTCTGGGCGAGGCGAGAGGGGAGAGATGGAGAGTCTAGCGTATACGAGGTACCGAGAGTGGTATTGAGCTTCTCTAAGAGCCCGTCAGCTCCGAGGCTGGCACAGGGGGTGTCTGCGAGGGACGATGTGATGACCGGCTTTCTACCGGTGTAAACACGCTGCTCCGGCACTTGGACATGCACGTCTGCTGAGCTGGTCTCATCAATGGCGGAAATGATGACCTCGGGGAGGCTCTGATATCGGTGATGCGCATCTTCTGCCTGTAATGCTGTTATTGGGCGCTCTTTTGTACGATTTCTACCAACTCACTATCTTTTCCTGGTCCGACTTTGAAATTCCGTCTTGAAGGCTAAGCCAATGGAGCAGCTCCTTTTGGACTTTCGCTGGTGAGGCCATTTGAAGATTGTCCTGCAATGATGAGGAGGGGGATCAACGATGATGTTAGGTTGAAGGTCAATAGTTGTACTCACGAATCCTATGACGAGGCGTAACGGCAGACGGACGTATGACAATGTTAGTCATTCAGGCGGCCTCTCCGCGTGATCATGGGCGCCATTGTCAGGACGATCGCTAACCACATCAATTCAAACGCTGAAATCCTGAGCGAACAGAGCGATGCCTGGTTGTTTCACAAGAAGTCCACCAAACCCCATCGGACGAGACTAAATCTACGGTGTCTGTAAGGAACCAATTAGTAACTCGTTAGATGGAAAAACAGGATCTACGCACGTGTCGGCGCCTTTCCAATCCTAACCCTATCTGCTCTCGCCATGAAGACTTCGTTCGTCTACCCACTTCCCCATACGCAGGACCATGTTGGTAAGCTTTAGTCTACGCCTCCCCCGCCAATGCTTCGAGAACATCCGTCGACAATTCTGAGAGTCTGGTCCTTCATCATGACAATTCCGTCCTCTCAAAACGGCAGCCGCACTTCGTGTTGGCACGACGTTTTCGTCTTCAGCGAGCTCCAGCGCTGCAACCCGTAAGGAAGTGTCAGCGCAACTCTGCGACTGAAAGACGCAAGACCTACAGTGCTCCTGTTGCTGCAGGACTCGTAGGCTGGCTATGGCTCGGGCAATCATTGATGAATTTGAAACTGCGTTCACACTGAACCACAGTAGTCTACGTCTGACTGATGCGAAAGAGGTTATGGGCCATGATGATGCGTATCAGGATCACAAACGTACATCGTTTGCGTGAGGACACCATTTGTGAAGAAGTCCCCGGAGCTCCCTGCGACTCCTGTCCGACCGCGAACATTCGTGGTGCATGTATGCCACACCGCAACCGACGGATGACCATACTAAGGAGATGCTGTTCCATTCCAGTGAGCAGAAGAATTAATCCAGACAGGCTGTAAACGTACTATCAAAAGCTAGCACGACTCCAGCGACGCATAAAATTGCTTGCCAATCTCGACCGCTAGACCACATTTCTGAGAGAAAAAAGGGGTCAGACAACATCGAGAAAAAGGCGAATATATCGCACCAGCATCCTCCATCATTATCAAACGTCGCAAAACAACCTATTGCTCCAAGAAGACAGTACACAGCCGTATCCACGAGAATTTGGATTCGAACATGAATTCGTTGTCGCACCAGTTGGTCATCCGAGTCCTCGACGATAGTCAAACTGGTCGTCCTAGGAGATTCCTGACACGCGTTGAGTGACTGGAGTAGCTTGAATAAGGAAAATATGGGCGAGCAACGCGTAGAGGTATGGGCAAGTGGTGGTAAGAGGGAGAGCCGTGTTGCCATTTCTGGATTGTTTCCGACCCGACAGGTCCGGCCGTTCCCGTACACGAACGGGCCCTCACCGATTATCCTTCGTCTTTAGTATTTACTAGTACTGGTCGTCTGCTTGTCAAGCAGGATATAACTATCGCCTGGTGATAGCGACCCCGTTATTTTTGACTTTTTTGTGCCTCATTAGTAGTGGAGAATACAAACTCCTGACAGGGCGACACAATTTTGATTCGACGATTTATTCATAGGCGACCTAGATGGTGTGTACACGTTCTCGCCAGGAGGAAGAAGAACGCCGGACCCTACGTAAAACCTCCCGATTGTGCGCCCGGGAACAGCTTCTATGTGGAGTGCTACATCCTATAGGATACCCAGCGCGAATAGAACATTACGCATGACATTGAGTTCATCCCAACATTATCAGTCAGATCTCCAAAACCTGATGACAATGGAAGAAAATCGTAGAATGCAAACGGGAACGGGATCACTATGTTGTCGACACCTCCGTTGTCGTGCTTATAAAGGATCTCCACCACATTCCTATCAGCTCATGTAGAGGAAATTTCCCGGACGAATGAGCTCACAAACAACAGCGAGATAGGTCGAGAGCGTACGTCAAGATCCTCCCGGAGAAAGCGAAGCTGCAGCAATCACCAGCGCATATTCGTTTGGCGCTCGCCAGGGTAAAAGAAGTGCCATGAAACACGAAAAACATAATGTTCACAGCAGAGAGGACTCAAGCCGCCGTGGCCGTCTTTCAGGAAGGAGAACCTAGTTTCGCACATCTGCATATACACGTCCATCTTGAATAATAATTAAAATAATGTAAGGGAAGACCGGAAGTAATGATAGTCGTAGGATCGTGAATGTACATGAATGTTACAGAACGCAAAAATGGATATAGGACAGCAATCAAAGCAGAGCAGCGCGGATCTGTTCAAAGATCAGACAAGAATAAACAAGGCACAAGAAAAAAAGATGTACATACGTTACTAGACAAAATGGAACTGAGATATGTCGTAGAAGAAAAAAAAGGAGGGAAGAAAACAGTCAGATCATGTACAAGCAGAAGAATGGAAGAAAAGCGGAAGTTCATAATAACGTCGCGTTCGTAAGGCTGGACCGAAGGATGATACTAGACAGAGAAGGGGGAGAGAGATGATAGGACAAGGTTGAGTGTTCGTCGGGAATGATCAGGAAGAAAGTGGAGGGGGGTAATGGAACAGGGGAAAAGGCACTCACTCTAAATGGGCAATGTCAATAATCCACGGTATATGATAATCAAATTGAACAAAACATACCTTCCACGGCGGCCATCACAACCCGGAGCATTGCGGTATCAGTCGCCGTTGTTATGCTAGGAGATCGCTCATCAGCACATCCCGCTGAACGCATCACTAAACTCACTGTATATATATCTCCCTCTCCTTGTGTCTACCCGCCTTAGTAGCGAGTTTCGAAAAGCGACGCTTGAAGTAATCGCGACCTGCACGGACATCACCTGGCTCACCATCAAAATCCTAAGGATCGGTGAGCGAAATTTTTAACAGACGCGCAGGAGAACATCACGCACCGGGAAAAAGTTCTTGATATCAGAATGGGGTATCTTCTTTTCGAAGAGGTCGTTCTTGTTCAAAAACAAGATCTAAAGGGAAGACGGATCTTGACGTAAGGGATTGCGCAATTATAAGAGGGTCCAGCGTACAATCGAAGTGTACTTGAACCACTGCGAGTGGCATATCGAGTCCCATATGGTCATCGCGTCTTGCATTTGATTCTATCAGACGGCATCAGAGCGGTGATCTACCGGGACATCGATGCTAATCACATACCGCATCCTTATCTTCGACCAGACACTGGTCATATCCACTCAAGCTGACGAGGAACAGGATACTTGTCACATCCTGGAAGCAGTGTATCCATTTTCGCCGTTCGGACTTTTGGCCGCCCACGTCGACCATAGTGAGCTCGCGTTCCCGAAGATAAAAGACGGTTTCCTTAATACCAGTCGTCCGTACGCGGCAGTGAATGATGTCCTGTTCAGTCGGCTGATACTGGGAATCAAATAGCCGATCAAGGTCCGAGAAGAAATATTCCAAACTACGCTGTGTGAGAACGTATAGAACAACAGGGCGATAAGAGGAGACGTACTTTTCCGGCAAGGCTGCTTCGTTCCCCCTCTGCCACGCTTTGTGAATTCCCGGATCGCACCATAGAGCCTTGAGAGGCTCCAAGTACTCCTCCGGGAACGGCTCTCCATCCTTCAAGTACCGTGCATTGTCAATGACATCGATATATCCAATGTTGTCCTCCGAAACCTTGAGGTCCATGTCTTCCATCGCATCGAGGATACATCTCAAGCCGCCGGTTAGATTGTCAAACGTTAGCTGCCGGTACGACTCGATTTCTTGGGGCGTAAACGGAATTTTATGGATGAGACGCATTTGCTATCGTAGAGGATAAGCGTCGTGTAGTAGTATGAGGGGTGGAAACGTACCTTTAGCACCGTTGATTTTCCAGAATCCCCAGACCCCAAAAGCAAAACCTTATGCGCTCGATAAGCAGGGGATTCCTAGGATACGATACGTTATACGCACCTTGACTTGCGTCGTCATTTTTGCCTTAGCCTGGCGATGGTGCAGCTTGTCAGCAATACAGATACCCTCAACTCGAGAGAAAACGCACCTCCTTGAGCTCCTTCTCAGCTTTCCTATGCAAAACCTTCTCCGTATCCGTAACCTCGAAGCCTCGAGAGGACAAACATGCACCCATGCTGTAGAGTTGAGAGGGGGTAACGCTGGCGAAAGGGCGCAACAAGACCGAGCGCGGGTTCCGATGAACCTGCTAGCTTCCGCAGTTCGGCACCAAGAGGGAAGAATCCGAAGTACACAACGAAAAAAGAAAAAGATACACAGAATATAAAGCAAGAAAAGAGCAGAACGAAAACCGGAGTAGTCGTGGTGGTGGCAATTCAATTTCAAGGAAGGAAGTTGTTGACATAGCTTCTTCAATTGTTTTGGGAAAATTGCCGATCAAATTACGTCACTGGTGTGAAATGCACGAGGTCGGTCACTTTCAACGTCACATCACGCCATAGAACTCCGTCCAACGAATCATGATCATCCCGTTTCAGGACCACATTATCTTAACCACTGCTGCACTTGTTGGGCCGAATACTTAATAGGCTCAGGGTTCTGACCGTAACTCGATAATAACTTGGCACCTTCTCAACCGGATTCTGGGCGCTCCGTGGTTTGCACCGCAATACAATCCTACGAAGTAAACATCAAGCTTTGATGGTCAGGTAGTGTGGACGAATCAATTGATGATCTGGCCCTGGACTCGATATAACCCGAATCGTATTGCCAGCACTACATTGTAGTTGTAAGAATGCATGGTCCCCATGCAGCCAAGACTTCATTGTAGGGACGATATGGGCAGCTGAGACTCATTTCAAGTCAAGACCATGCTAGCCGAATCCATAGGAACTACGCACCAATCGTTTATGTAAATCAAAGTCTATCAGATGTTTTCCACGCCTGCATTCCGGATGGCTAAACCATAAAATTCGAAGCCTAGGCAAATCCCTAAGGTCGGTATGATCTCATAATACGTTCGCGTCGGTCCCTGACGAAAACGATCCTCATTGTTAAATGAAAAGTCGGTAAAAGAAAGGATTCCAGGAATGCGAAAAATATTCACAGCCTCCGAAAACGAATCGCCTCGGAGTAACTAGATGGGAAAAAGTAACTGGCTCTCCACCAATTCTCGAAGTCCATGCCAGCATACATGTACGGAAGTCGCTACCGAGAATGTTCAATGCATGGGAAGAGGTCAGCAGGCGAAAAATAAGGTTACTAGGATTCCCTGGTCTAGATGGCGGGAGTGAGAGACAAATTGTGAAGAAAATGAACAAGGTACATACGAGCGGTGTTCCTGCGGGTAATATATGTTAATTCACAACGGCCCGTACAAAGTTATTCCAAGAACGACGCGTTAAAAAAAACAAGTGCTACTAGCACAAACAGTCAACCTGAAAATTCAACCACAACAAAGGCGAGCATCTTAACCTTCGCACCCTCAACAGACCGAAGGATCTTTGATGCCTTCGAGGAATAAACAGTCACCGAATCAGTGAAATTCCCCGACCGGCTTAGCCACAAGTTTTCATCGCTTCCGAAACGCTCGCCAATATTGCATGGTGAACCCAGGACCATCATGGACTCCATAGTCCGAGACAAATGGGCATGTGAGTACAGATTTTAATGTATTTCCCGTCCAGATTCCACGAGATCTCAGGAATGGTGATACGCGAAGAAGCCTGGGTCGGCAACGACGCAACCATCAAGGAAGCTCTCGTTGGTATCAGAAAGCCTGGTGGGGTTAGAGATCTCGCCGCTTTAATAGCTCAAGAGTGAGAGAGACGGAGCAAGAGGAGCGAACCTGAGAGGAATGCTTAGCGCTAGCACATGAATGACCCGTGTACTATAGGGAATACGGAAGCGAAGGAACCAAGGACAGTTCCCAGTCCATACACCTCAGAGTTTCGAAGTCGCTCTCGAAACGGCTTAATAAAAATTATAGCACAGCATTTCTTGAATCCCTACCTTGCCGTATTCTATGTCACATTATCTGAGCAGACGCATTTCAATATCTCAAACCCCCAGTCCCCTGCCGCGCCGACCACTGAAATGCAGGGCATGGCTGAGCGCCCCTGTCACCAAAGTTAGAAACCTCTTCACCGCAAAACCGGATAGAGAATGGATTCTATAAAGATAGGATCTCAAACCAATGTGAATCAAGTCGCCAGTGGACACGTTCGATTCTGGGAGACAGTACGAGAAGAGGTCGGACGACCTTTGAAATTTGAATTTACGAATGTCGGCAATCAGACGCCCATAGTCCCGGCCCGGCCACTTATCCTTAGTCGACCATGTTGCAAGGGCAGTTTCCTGAACACGGTGCCAAAAAATATGGCAAAAGACAAAATCCTTTCACGAACTAGAACTGTGCCTGAACAGCCTACCACAATCCTGACGACGACCGATCCTGTTTCCTGTTTCGAAAAACAGACTTTATGACTGAACAAAACAAAGACGAAGGAATATAATTCGTGAGCATCTATGAACTTATTTGATACTAACATCAGAATCATTTATATGTTGCTTGGAACCCAAAAAGCTCTATCTAATGTACCCTGATTGCGAATCAATGGATTCGAACCATCCAAGCCGCATATCTGCCCTCGCCCAGTAGGCTACCAGGTCGCGTCGGAGTTTGCTCATCATCGAGTCTCATAGTAAATCTCTATTTATGATGAATATAAATCAGAGGAAAAAGAGAGGTCGTATCGCCTCAATGTGGAAATATTGCTTTCAATACACCACGGGGCATTAAAGTACCTAGTGTTTGATTCCAAATACAAAAGGGCTTGAAGGACGGCTGGTGCTTGTTTGACTTCCCAGGACGTAAGAAACCCAAGGATCAACGCAATGATTCAGCAGCACCGTTCATTATGCATCAACATCGGGAAGCTCTGCTCTGCTCTTTGCATTTTATAATCGACTCCAAAGATGGTTTACGAATTTAACCCTGATCCAAGCGGACGATGCAGGAAAGTCTATCTTACACAAATGTATCAATTATCCAGCCGAGAGAAAGCACTCTGCTTTTGTTAACAGATGACCTAACCTCGAAAACAGCTACCCGAACGCGAGTCTGAGATATGGGGCCCGCCGAAACAGGAACGCCATTCACCACTCAGGGTGAAAGGCAAGTCCCAAGGCTTCCGGCCGGAAATGCAAGGGAGAGGAGAACACTCGGGAGGCGTACCGATTCCGCATTGCTTTTGACGGATATCAAACAGTATCTTCACAGTGAATGCGCCGCGAGGTTCACGCACGGCCCGAAAACTCACCTACAAAATCAACCCTTCATTTCCATCCTGGATATCTACTCAAACCAAATATGTCCAGGAAATAGAACTGTCCCCGTTCCTCGCGTGAACCAGAAATTAACGCATGCTTCGGCGCGGCTTTTCTACGTCCTACTTAGCTTGATTTTAGAGTTCGAGTTCCGCTTTTCAGTTAGGCGACACACAATGAACTCCTCATCGCAGCGCACGCGAACAGAGTGAGAGGGAGTGGAAGTACACGCGGAATGTTTATGAATTCACGGAGTAGATACTCGCATGTCAGCGCAAGGACTCGATGTGGCCCCGTGACCGAACATCAAGACCAGGAGCTATTGATCGTGTTTTTCAATGTAGTCTCTGTACGAAACGACTACTGTGAAAAGTCCACGAAAGAAATTGCAAGAACACCGGACGATCAATATCCGTTTGAACAAACACTAAAGCTTATTGTCAATTCTTCGGGGAAACTCTCCGTCCGAAATAGCTCCTTTATCCTCTCAAGTGAGACCGACTTTACCTCCACGTTCCTCAGGCCCTTCTTCGCCTTGACCAAACTGAGTATCTCTTCGGACCACGGCGACTCGTCCGTGATACGCAGGTCCTCAAGGTGGAGAAGAGGCATCGAGGTGAGTGCATAGTACACGCTCTTAGCTCCAATGACCAGATCCAAGCGGGTGATGGGACACGAGAGGAGTTTGCCGAGAGGGAGAATGTTGATGGTGTTGTTAAAGATGAGCGTGCGCAGATGCGGACAGTGAAGGTTATTCAGGATATCAACGTCCTCTGGGTTGTAGCCGGGGTGATAACAGAGTGGGAGACCGAGAGTGAGAGAGTGAAGCAAGGGGAAGGATATACATGAGAGGGCTTTGGGTACTTTAGTGGGGAGATGGAGTTCCAGGAGGTTGCTGATTATGCCTGAACTGGGCAACCTTCTATGGACTGAATGTTCCTGACAGTCGACTCGAAGAGAGGTGAGCTGCTTGGCACCTTCAAGGAGAGTGATAAGCTGTTCGCTGTCGATGATGTAGCATTCGAGGCAACGGAGGGAAGGGAACCTGCTAAAAGGGATGCTGTAGAGCTCGCCGATGATGAGGGTATGCAAGCGAGGCGCCTGGAGAGAGTTGAATAACTCCGAGAATATCCGTAAATCGAGCCTCTCCAGCACAGGGAGATCATTTGGTATGAACCCGTCAAGATCTGTTACAAGAGAGCGCCATCTGTTGGAATGCTGGCTCAGCGGGGTGGTTACGCAATCGATAGAGGGGTTATGTAGGCGGGAGACCAGAGTGATATCCAATGGCGCATTTTGGGAATACCGAAGCGACGATGTGAGTAGGGAGGACATGCGCGACAAATCAGAACTCGTGTGATGCTGATGCTGATGATGATAATGGCTTAAATTCCAATAATTATATGGACAGTCCATCTTTATTGTCGACCACAGCGTCGGCGTATGCGTGACAAGTTCACGCCACGATGAACAGACTCTTGTGAGAAGCCACGGTGAGTCATCTTTGAGCGGCATCGGACCTGATTCCAGGTGGCCGAATATAGATAGGAGCATCTCCGGCGGGAGGCGGCGGATGGGCGCGTGCAAAGAGTGGTACTTGTCGAGGGTGGGGCTAATGACGTCGACTTCTGCGCGCAGGTGGGCGATCTCTGATTCAAACTCCTTGATGCGATCCAGCCGGGGTTGGACGAGGCTGTCGACGGCAATCATATCGAGCCGTACGTGCGCCATCGTTATCTTATCGATACGTCCCGGCGAGCACCATGAGCGCAGAAGGGAGGTGATATTGACGGTAGGGGAATAAGAGGGTATTTTCCCGCCGTTGCAGCCGGTCATTGTATATCTAAGAAAGAGTTAGTTGGGCCCTTACAAAATCCTGGTGACGTACGGAGAGTTTGGACTCAAACAAATTTGGAGTCGCGTCAATTCGTTGTCTGTTCTGCGACGACAGTCAAGCTGGTTTCCCTAATAAATACTAATACGCGTTGTAGCTTGTATAGGGGCGAACACGCGTGAGCAGCGCGGGGGACAGGTGATGGTAAGAGGGAGAGCCGTGTTGCCATTTTGGGATGCCATCAATTCTTGTTTCCAAACCACCACGCCCGGCCTCGAGTGTTATTATCCTTCTTCGCCTTCACCGGTCGTCTGCTTGCCGAGCAGGATATATGAGCCTATGATTTCTCTGGCTACAATCCATCCCTGTATCGTTGAACCGAACCAGCCCCATCCCGGGCCAACTTTGTTAGCCTTTCGCTTTGGAACCACAACCGGTATTGAGGACCAGCTTTCAGGATGGACATATAAAGAGGAGGGACTAGTAGTGGATGGAAGATATCTGAGTTCTCGTATGCTTGTTTTCTCGACAGTCACAGCACAGAGACTTCGTTGTCTGACATCCTTACAGGCGACCACTACCAGAGACACGACGTTTGTCCTATTATTCCTTGTCTTTAATCTTACGCGTCTTGCAGTCATCGTACCCCGTGATGGAATTACCAGCAGAAGATAGGCGTTGCCGACAACTCTCAAATGTGAGGTCAGGCGTGCCTTTATATGTCAACATTGAACCGCCCACCAATGATCGTCTTTAGATGCAAGAGTCCAGAGATACCTCACGTATCAAAAATTCATCGTTTACCGACGTAGAATTCAGTTTCCTGCCACCAGAAATGGATTCTGGTAACGAGCCATGATGCAACTTAGGTCTTGCCAAACACGGCAAGTCGCAAGGACGTTCTTTGCAAGCTTATGTGAGCAGTGCCTCGCCTTTTTCGCGTGTTGCGACCCGCCCTCTCCAGTAGTATCGCAAAGTCAGTTCGTCATGATGAAAGATATAACGTGAGTCTATCTGATGTAAACCACTGTCATCGCTTCTAACATCTAACAGTCTTGAACCGCGCCTCAAAGGGTTGGTCCCCCCCTTGCCGGTAATATAAGTGTTAATTGCTTCTGAAAATCCTACAGATGTGGAAGTGCAGGGCTTTGCGCCATCGGCGAAAAACTTCAGATTGCAACTAGACATTATAGCTGCAGGTGTTGCGCATTCGTATCCCACGATCAGTCTCGATCATGCGGTACCAACGTGGACAGTCAATCTCGATTTGTGAGTTAAGGGCTTCTTAGGAGCTCGTCAGTCCTCTGACCATCGTTTCATGGCACTAGAGGAAATCTGGAAGCGACAGCAGAAGTTGAACTGAAACTTTACAGGCGTATCATGTGGAGTCGCGCAGGCATATTTGGGCGTACTACGAAGACAATTTCAGACTTTTTTGGTGAAGTGCCTGACTGTAAGACTGCCTTGAACGCGGTAAAGCTGCACCTGGCTCTAACTGCCCTGATCACCAGGTCAAACGGTCCCACTCTACGACACCCTTAGATTATCGTGCTCCGAGGATACCCGCGTGCTGTCGGTGCGAAACATGATCAGAACCCTTGCAGAAGTGCGTGTAATAAAACCTCATCTAATTACATAGAGCAGACACAGCTTCTAGGTCGACCGTGTTGCCGATGTCGCTTGGAGTTTCTTGTCAAAGGGAATTGACGTAAGCTGTCTCTTGCCGACTGCTCTGAAGCTGTATTTTACAAGCTCCCAGGTTTTAAGAAAGAGGGCGGATGCAGACAGGTTCATCGTCGATCTCTACAATGTCATGTTTTCGGCATACGTTACAGCAAGCCATGAAGAAGTCCGCAAACGACCACGATCCTTCTTTGAATCCCTGCTGAAGCAGACGATCGAATGCTCTCTCTTCATTGAAGGATATGTAAGGAACAATGGTGAAGGTAGGTATACAAACTATTTTCTGATCATTGGATTGAATGATACTCTAGGGCATCCCTTGAGCACGATTCATATAGATAAGGCTGCGGAATTTAAGAGAGCATTCCGAGACATGAACAATGCTACGAGGAAACCTGATGTTGTGACCTTGGGAGTTCAAAAACCCGTCAACCCCTTTGGTATGTCGTTTTGCTTAATCCTCAAATAGATCGCTAATCGGAGTATCTAGTCAAACGAGAGCATCTTGATCGCCTACACATATCCATTGAAACTGCTCCTCAGGTGACGTGCTTGCTAGGGACGCGAAGGGAAGCTATCAATGCTCTTACGGCTTGGATCGCAGAGTGCAGTGGCCGCATCTTCTTATGCTACGGCATATCCGGATCAGGCAAAACATCGTTGATGTGCACTTTGCGTGAGCTTGCTATTCATGCGAGCGGACGCAACCGTCTGGGTGCCTTCATTTCCTACAACCATATGGAATCTTCTGACTCATCGATACTGTTCACCACCATCGCGTACTCACTAGCGACGTTTGACAACCGGATCGGTGAAGTTATTTTGCGGGCTCTTCGAAGTCACGAAACGCTCCCGTCATCTGCGAAGGAGCAATTCCAGTTCTTCATTCAGCAGCCATTACAAAGTATACCAGATTTAGCCGACGAGGGTCCAATTATTATCATCATTGACGGCTTGGATGCTTGCGATCCGTCTAGAGAGGTGCTCACTGTCCTCGCAAAAGAATTTGGAACGTCTACTATTCCTAAGACTCGTCGTCTCGAGCCGACCTGTAGAGCGCATAACAAAAGTATTCCACGAAGCATCTCAGTCCGATGTTGAATCGATCTCCCTGGACACGTCGGATACAGCAACGCATGACATCCGCTGCTACGTCGATTATCACGTCTCTGCCATGTTTGCCGACATGTCGGAACAAAACGAACTTAACAACTTGCGGGAAATGTTTGAGGCACTTCACGCGGCAGAAGTGCTCAGTAAACGGGCAAAGGGCTCGTTCATCTGGGCTGCCACAGTATGCAGATTCATTCGCGAAATGCCGAGTCCGACGAGATTACTGGCATTACTTGGGATTCCAGTTTGTGAAAACGCAACAGATGCCTTGACGTACCGCACAGTCATGGACACCGCGGCATCCGAAGCTACAGACAAGGAGGTTGTCACGCGGATGTTTCGTGACGTCCTAGGTGCCATCCTGGTATCAGGAGCACCAGAAGGGATTACTGCCAAGGCGCTTGATGCACTCGTTCTTCTTCCTGAAGATCCCCCCGCGCACCGCATCTTGACAAAATTGGGCAGTGTTGTACGCGAGACTTCCACAGGTTTCTACAAACTCTTTCACGTCTCCTTCTATGACTTTCTACAGAACCGGTCTCAATGCGGCGATCAGTGGTATAAATCCAGGCGCAGGTGTTAAAGGAAAATCATAGAGAAGTTCACGATCACAGGGAACAATACAGTATGTCATTACGTCGTCTTTACCACCAGAGGTTGACGAGGACTTTCAGGGATAGATCAAACTCTTCTCGAGCTTGTACCTGACATAAAGCTGGATCCGAAGAGAGAATGCATGCCAGGCACGCGCATACAAGCCATAAAATATCTGCGCACTTGGATTGACACCGGGATCAGCAATACTTTATGGTGTAGGGGCATGGCAGGAACAGGGAAAAGTTCTCTGATGGCTACCCTGTACGGAGACCTGACTAGTCGAGCAATCATTCCCTGCTCCATTGCTGCCTTTCTCCGCTACGATCGCAATATTCCTACAGACTCTTCTAGCCTCATCATTAATATCGCGTACTCGCTCTGCAAGTTGAGCTATGACCTCAGACGCACCATCTCTCAGGTCATTGAGGAGAAACCATGGGTGCTGAGAATGTCGACAACATCTGCGAAGGAACAGTTCCGACTCCTTCTTCAAGAATCACTGCGGGGTATACACGGATTGGCCGATCGGGGACCTCTTGTTGTCATCATCGATGGCTTAGATGAATGTGCCGTACCGAGGGATATTCTTCCAGTTCTTGCGGAGGGGTTTGGACAAGATTTGTGCTTTGTGCGGCTTGTCATAGCCAGCCGTCCTCTTGAACATATCCAGAATGCGTTCAATGCTACAAAGCCGCCGACTCCTAGTATCAACTTAGACCCATCAACTGACGTTGACGCCGATCGGGACATCCAATTTTACATTGATTCTCGATTCCGTGATATATACGAAGGGTTGCCTTCGGATAACTCTAGCGAATTCAGACATCAGTGTGAAGCGCTCCATGTTGTGGACAGGCTCACCGACCAAGCGAAAGGGTTATTCATCTGGGCAGTAACCGTATGCGACTTCATGTCCGAGTTTCCCTGTGAATCCAGGCTGAAAATGCTCTTGGATGATCGAAGGATTGTCGTAGACTCCCTGAACACCCTCTATCATACCGCTCTGGATGCCATCGTATCCTCGAACTCTCGAAAAGACATGGATTTGAGGGAGCACATTCGTAATGTACTAGCTGCCATCATTGCTGCAGGTGGTCTGATACACATCAACAGGCTCAACAAGGCGGTTCGTCGACCAGGGGGCCTTTCAGTATCCTATGTTTTGAACAAACTGCGGAGCATTGTACAGGTTTCCGAAAATATGATCCTACCTGTACATCAGTCTTTTTACGATTTTCTACAGGATCCCGATCAGTGCAGTGACGAATGGTGTTGGTGTTGGTGTTGTTACCGGCACAAGGTCCCAATAAGGAACGGCCGGGCCCACAGCCCTGACATGGCGAGCCATGTGCTGTGGCCACGAAGGCTCATACCGTTGTGATCACGCTGTTGAGTGTGTCGCGCGGAGTAGAGACTCTTCATGGGGTGCGAAAGAAAGGCAGTCATTTTGAATGACATGACGGTACAGTACTAATGCGGAAGACGTTGAAGACATTGAAGACATATTTAGCAAGAGTTCCAACAATTTTCATATCATCTGCTCCCAGCAGGATATGTATGACTTCAAAAAAAACCAGAGGCAACCAATTGCAATAGATTCGCGCAAGGGACAGTGGCCAGTAGGAAAATGGATTGAAAGAAATCACAATGAAATCATGTCGCAAATCTTCCAAGGATTGTAATCCGTCACAGTACAACAAAGCGTGGGCTTCATCCTCAACTTCCGAGTGGTAGAAACGACATAAACGCTGTGAACGAGGAACAGGAGGACAACGGCGTTCAGCCCATTGTAGGACCTCCACGACGAGAGTATGCGATGATGTCAACAGTCGGACTAAGGCGTTCACATAACAGTGCTCCTTAAAGATCGACCTTAAGAATTCGGCTGGCAGTCAGAAACAGAATCCGATATGAGACCGAAATGAAAATTGTGGGCAAGACGGACGGCAAAGAGGCAGTGATCCATATCTTTGTATTTGCCTCGGACACAGTCATTGAATTTGCACGACACCAGTCAAACAAAGCATCCAATTTTGTCTGAAAACCTTGGTCTGATGCTGAAAACAAAACTATGTCATCAACCTGTTCGACGTCGGAGATGACCACCAAATGTAATGTCGTCAGGGTATCGTAGTCAGAGAAGAGCAACATAGAGAGGTTTTCCGTCCGCTAGGGACTGGTCAATGACCGTGCATACAATGAAGATATTGTTACTAATTAGTGTGATAGCGCTCACGAAAACCGTTCTGTGAAAAGGGCGAAGAGTATTGTATTTGTCAAAGTGAGACATCATGACGGAGTGGAGTGCAATAATTGTATAGACAGGATGAGGACGTCAAAGGTGACGGGAAGACACGTAGTACGCCATGGGAGAAAGAGGCAAGGAACCAAACATGACCAAACACCGCTGTGAGACATGACGCACGGATCCCAGGGAATAGGGCGCGGTGCACGGGCCCATGAAAACGAATGCGACGGGAAGGCAAGCACGATACACGGACGCAGGATCAAAACACTGGAACAGGAACACAATCGCAACGCAAACACAGAAACAACGAAGCACGGGAACACAACCGGAGCGCGAACACAGGAACCACGATGCACGGGAACACAAGAGCACGCAAACACATGAAACGGGAAAGGGACAGGGAAGAAAAGGCTTAGTAAAGCAGGGGAGACAAGAGAAAAGGAGGCGCACGATGAACTGAAAAGACCGGCAGGAACAACCAACTTGGTGGCAAAGGGGTGCACAACATCGTTGTTGTCTTCGAGTCGCTGCAGCCACATATCTGAGAAGAGGGCCTGGAAGATACCACCAGGATAACCGAATGTGCACGCTGTATTTGAAACCTCGACGGACGCAGGAAGAAACCATATCCTCCATCCGAGGAGCCGTATAAATGTACATTGATGATGAACAGGGGCAGAAGGTCTTATATTCGTTCAAAATAGCTTACGATGGATTCTAAGAGGTGAGTTTTTTGTGGTGGGTAGATTTACACTATACTTAGTCGCCAGGATGCCAGGATACATACTTCCTGTGACTTTGAAAATTTGCCCATATATACGCGAAGAATAACTTAACTAAGGCTTAATGCAGGATCCCGACCTACTCTACATTTTGGGGGTTGCGATGGTACATCTATTTCTTGGAATTCTGAAGAATATAGTTGAAGTCGCGTTACCGTGCATGATGCATTGACCCGAATTTAGAGCTCCATTCCTCAGAACTCAGCATCAGCATCATCTTGTACTGTATATCGACTACTAATTCGTGGCACATCGCAGATTATACTATCCTTCAAGGAATATGTCCTAAACACTGCGTTCGTGAATCCCAATTTAGCTACGACTTTTCCTCCAGGCCTGTTTTCGTCAAACTGTTTATGGCCCAAGTCCACTTCTAGTGAGCATCCGTAAGACTAGCAACGTTTCCTACACGTGATTCGAAGCGCTCTTCGTGCTTTAACTCCAGTTACTATGTCATCTACTTGCACTGGCGTGTTATGACACGGCCAGTCACAGTATGTCCAGTGGGGTCAATTGCGAATCTCCTGCCATCTCGTTAAGCTCCGAGGATCTTCGAAGGGAGCGTTCGAGGGCATGCTGATGCCAATAGCTGAAATTGAAGGGATGAGGTCGGGTCCTGGCGGGCTGCCGAACTTCAATGTAAATCAAGAGCATGATTGCTAACATAATGCATCGGTTGTACTATGAACGAGCTGTCAATCGTTATATGCGCCTCTACACTGACTTACGACAGGCTATACACGCCGAATACCTCCACAAGAGGTTGACTGCTACCGATATCATTTCGAAGAGGCACAAGGGCGGCTATGAGGTGGCGCTGAAGAAAGCTCCCAACCTCTGATTTCCATCCTGCATAGACTCAAACCAAATATGTCCAGGAAATAGAGCTGTCCCCGTTGAATTCCTCGGGAGAGATACTTGACCCAGAAATTAATGCACGGCTTCTACATCCACACCTATCTTGATTTTAGATTCCCGGTTTTCAGTTAGGCGACACACAATGAACTCCCCATCGCAGCGTACGCCAAACGGTTCGTACAACGTTATATTCAAGAATGAAGGGTTAAAAAAACAGACAAGTGCTACTGGTACAAACAGTCAGCTGATAATTCAACGACAACAAAAGCGAGCATCCAATCGTTCGCACCATCAACAGATCCGAAAAGACCGGAAGATCTTTTTGATGCCTTCGAGGAATAAAGCACCCCAGCTACCGAATCAATAAATCGCCCCATCACGCTCAAATAAAAACTTCATCGTTTCTGAAACCCTCGCCAATAGCACAGGACCATGTCCGAGAAAAATGGGCGGTGAGTGCAGATCTTAATGTACAGCCCGTCCAGATTCTACGGGATCTCAGGGTTGGTGATACACGAAGAGGTCCGGGTCGGCAGCTACGCAACTATCAGGGAGAGATTGGAATCAGAAAGCCTGGTGGGTTAGAGATCTCGCCGCTTTAATAGCTCTCCACCGGAAGAGTGGGAGGGACAGAGGGAGAGGAGCGAGCCTGAGAGGAATGCTTAGCACTAGCACATGTTGGATAGTATGAATAGCTCGCGTACTATAGAGAATGCGGAGGTGAATGATTCAAGGACGGTTCCGCAACTACCAAAGGATCTCAGTCATACCACAGAGTTTAGAAGCCGCTCTGAAAATCATACCACTATAGCATCTTTTGAACTTCCATCTTGGCGTATTCTGGGCAACACTGTCTGTGCCGGTGCGTTCCAACATCTTACTATCAACTCTTTGGGGAAACTCTCCATCTGAAACAGCTCCCTTATCCTCGCAAATGACGCCGACTTTACCTCCACGTTCCTCAAGCTCTTCTTCGCCTTGATCACCATGAGTATCTCCCTGGACCCTGACGGCGAATTGTCTGTGATACGCAGGTCCTCAAGATGGAGCAGAGGTGGCGAGTTGAGCGCATAGTACATGCTCTTCGCTCTAACGACCAGATCCAAGCGAGTGATGGGGTACGAGAAGAGTTTGTCGAGAGATAGAATGCTGATGGGTTCGTTGAGGATAAGTGTGCGCAAACGCGGACAGTGAAGGTTATTCAGGATATCAATGTCCGTTTGGGTGTAGGCGGGGGGACAACAGAGTGGGAGGCCCAGAGTGAGAGAGTGAAGCATGGGGAAGGATATGCATGAGAGGGCTTTGGGCACTTTCACGGGGAGATGGAGTTCAAGGAGGCTGCTGATTATGCCGGAACTAGGTAAGTTTTTAGGGACCAAACGCTCCGAACAGTCAACTCGAAGAGAGGTTAGCTGCTTGGCGTCTTCGAGGAGAGTGATAAGCTGTGCACTGTCAATGATGGAGCATTCGAGGCAGCGGAGGGAAGGGAACCTGTTAAAACGGATGCTGTGGAGTTCGCCGAGGATGAGGGTATGTAGGCGAGGCGCCCGGAGAGTGTCAAACAGCCTCGAGAATATCCGTAAATGTAGCTTCTCCAGTGCAGGTAGATCATTTGGTATGAACTCGCCAGAATCAGCTACAAGAGAGCGCCATCTAGTGGAATGCTTCCTCAGAAGGATGGTTATGTGATTAGTAGCGGGTATCTTTCGGTGGGAGGCTAGAGTGACATCCAAGGGCGCGTTGTTTGAATACCGAAGTGAGCAAGTGAGTAGGGTTGACGGGTCCGAAGTCGTGGGGAGATTCCACCAACCGTACGGACAGTCTATCTTTATTGTCGACCACAGTGTCGGCGTATGTGTCACAAGTTCACGCCACGATGAACAGACTCTTGTGAGAAGCCACGGTGCGTCATCTTTGAGTGGCATCGGACCTGGTTCGAGGTGGCCGAATACGGATAGGGGCAATTCTGGCAGGAGGCGGCGGATGGGCGCATGCAAAGAGCGGTACTTGTCAAGGGTGGGGTTAATGACGTCGACTTCTGCACGCAGGCGGGCGATCTCTGATTCGAGCTCCTGGATGCGATCCAGCCGGGGTTGGACGAGGCTGTCGACGGCCATCATATTGAGCCGTATCTGCGCCATCGTTATCTCATCGATACGTCCCGGCGAGCACCATGAGCGCAGAAGGGAGGCGATATCGATGGTAAAGGTGTAAGAGGGTCACCTTTTGGGTGGCGTTCCAGCTGGTCATCGTATATCTAAGAAAGAGTTAGTCGAGCCATTACAGAATCCTGGCAGTATACATTGGTCAAGACGGATAACATTTTGAAACTGGTCACATTATCTCCTTCAGGTAAGAACTCGGTTGACAGTGTTCAATAGAGCGTAGACAGCACTGTAGCATTGATGACCATGAAGGCGGGCATCCAGGACGTGTGACGGACGAAAAAATTCGAACCTCAAAATTCGGAGTTAGCTTCAATTGTACAGCTTTACGATGAAAATTTGGTACATTTTGCACCAAAGATCAAAAAAGGAAGCATTTCTTATGAAATTTTCAAATTTTAGTCCAGTTAGGGCGAATTTTTGGTTTTGGACTCGTGACAGGATGCGAAATCAATTCGAACGAGCCTCTCGTGATGCGTGACCAACAGTAGTTTTTCGCACTCGAACGGGGCCTTCGTGATGCGTGACGTTCGATTTGAACGAAATAGTACAGGCCTGGCATCTCATGCCTCCGTCAATCCTCTGTTGCTCTAATGGGATCACCATCTATCGACAGTATCTTTTAGGCTTGTTCGTGCCTCCATTGGTAGATGAGCCTGCGCTAGTATTGGTCTGTACTATAACTGACTGTTTCACCGGGCCTCTCCGTTTGTCAGCGATAAATATTACTAGATAAGAGAACAGATGGCTCACCTCCTGCTGGCTTGCCTGCGTCTGATGCAACAGTTCTGTAAACAGACTGTTGGATTTTATTCCTCAATATATAGAGTTAACTGAAGTACTCACTGGGAGCCCATGTTCTTGATCAATGCAGTCTCACTGCAACAGGCGGCATCTTTTAAACCCGCCATACAGTTCCAAGCTATCAAGTGCTGATACATCATTAGGACAGCAGCAATACAGCATAGGTCTAGAATAGACCTAGCACAACAGCATAGACACAGTATTTGACTTGAAGAAGTAATGCTCACAGCCCTGCTTATACAGCGAGAAGTGATTACCCACCAGATGGAATGTTCTGCGAACGAATCAAACAGCTTCGTACATAGGAAGAAGACTTCCAATTCAACTGATGAAACGCTGTAGATAGGGCCAGAGAACACCTTAGATGCTGTGCGGATTCGAGAAGTAACGGATAAAGATACTACGGATGAGGCTTTGAATATTAGCTGAAGAAACGAGTCGTACAACGGATACTATGAACGCAGCAGCAAAAGGGTCGCAGTCGCTATCAGGTCATCTCTAGAACAAAAGAGAGCCTGAGTATGAGAAGAAACATCGACTCCGAGTAGGGAACAATGATGCCATCTGGCTGTGAGTACGCTGCACTGGAAAACCTGAATTGAACGGCAATCTCGGCTTAGGCTAGACAAATGGAAGGAAGGAAGACTTACCTCACTGGTGGATGCCGGATGACGGGGCCAATCATTCGCACATGGCGAAGATGCCCATGGGCAAGGCCTTACAAAGGCCTTAGGCAACGCGGTGGCTTGAACTTTATATTGCCCAACGATATAGTTGCCCCAAAAGTAGACCACGACTCTCTGTAGGTAGTATTACGAGAGGAAATCTACATTTGTAAACTCACCTTCACAATCGCGAAATTTGCACGAGGTTCGAACCCGGCCCGGACCCGGCGCGCAAATGTCGAACTGGACCTCGGTGGCTGTGCCGAACCTGAACTTGAACCGCACTGGGAGCTGTGGGCTTGGTTTAGGTTTGGTTCGGGTTTGGATCATCTTCACGTGTCACGCGGACTAAGATAACTGCGACAAAACAGCGATGCCATTTCGCTGGCACTGGCAAAACTGAATTGATTGACCGTCTCCGCTGACACTGGACAAAGGGAAGGAAGACTTACAGTGAACCGTATTGACAGCTGCATTTAGTCCAGATACATGTTGGTGCTGGCTACCCGGCGTTATTAACACCATCTTTCAGGTTGGCTAGGAAGCTATGCCAGATGCCGTCACGCAAATATTGTCAGAGCGGCTCATGCGGCTCTCGGTAAACTCAGGCATGAGGCGCCAGCCTGGTGATCTTGGTCGATCGATTCAGCCTTGATTCAGCCTCTTGGAACGGCACGGTATGATCCGTGAGAAACTCAGAATACTAAGGATCATTTCTCTACAGCTCTGAGCTGACAGCATCTTATCTTCGTGGAATCAAGAATGCCCCGATCACACCTCTCTTTCTCATTTCCATCTTACTCCTCAGTTGTCTCGCAGTACAATGCCCACTTGTCAAAAGTCTGCTCTACTTTCATTGATTCGTCGTATCTGGTTTTCACTCAGGCAACGAAGCACCTCGAAACTTGCATTACTGTATAATCGAATATCCCTCTACTCGTTTTGCAACCCCTTGAGGCGCATCTTCAGTTTTCTCCCTCCCCGAACAAGGCAGTGTATATCGCAGTCACTACGTCTCCTGGGACGGGGATACGCGATCTCGACAACCGGAAAGTTGCAGGCAGACACCCACTTTGACTACCATTGTTCGAGTAGTCTACCCGATGTGGTTCCTGTACTCATATCCAATGAGGCCTTGCACAGGTCAGCGTCAATTCACGATGACTTGACGGGAACAACGCTACACTCTGTGTCATTGTCAGAGGCTGGCAGCTCGAGTATCATATCCCAGCCTGTCGGTGTTGTGGATACCACTTTGCCATCACCTGACACCACACCAACGTTTGGCGAGTCAGAAAAGTCTTTGCCGGAAGAAATATCCTCCGAGGCATGCTCTGTCATTGGAGAATTGTTCTACACCATTGCTCCCACGGAATTCGAGCGTTATCAACGGCCAGATGAGGTGTAGGTCACTGATTCTATGGAACATTCAAATACTGACCACTTTTCCATCCAGAGAAGACAAACACATCAACTACGACATCGCCAGATTGACAGTCTCATTCTCTCGGTATGGCCAAAGTTCACCTCTTTGTCTCACGGATAAACTTCAACCCTCTGTAGAAGTAAAACCCCTCAACCATGGACTTCCTACATCCATCCTGAAGGGACCCGTTATTTCCGCTGCGAGCATGATGTATGCATCGTTCACTGCCTCTTCCTAAATACTCAGGCTGATTTAAACTGACGCACAGCTGTTTACTATCTACACCGACGCGTATTTGCTCGATCCGGAAATATTACAAGCTGTCCAGAAATTTGTAGACCAAGTTGACGAATATCTGACGCGCCATGATATCACGGAAGTGTCCTTTGACACAGAAAAAGTGGATCTCGTCTTGGATGTTACTCTCAGCGAGACGAAGAGGACGATTTGCGGATACTACTTTGCCTACCACGCAGATAGAACAGTATTCTGGTTGGATGAATTCGAATCTTCAGAGCGTCTTTGGCGGGCCATCAATGGAGTCACTTCACCGGATCATATTCGTCAGTATTGATATGCATTCGGCCTTTCCCATTTCGTGCACTAATTGCTGGGTATCGATAGTACATGAAATACAGTCGCAATATTGGTATAGGCAAATTGAATTGACTGGTGAGTGTGATTGTTAATAAACTCCTTCTGCAGGCATCACTGCGCTCTCTTTCCGTCTCCTCTACGTGCGTCCCAAGCAGTAATCGAAGAACTCAGAGATATTCTTCTCCATGCCATTGGTGGTGAGTTATAACTTCAATCTCGCTGCTGTTATACTCCCACTTTACTCAAGGATTACCAGATAGTATGTTGTCAACGACGTCCACCGTTCCCTATAGTATAGAGGAGCTACGCGGAATGCTGCAACTTCTTCCTGCGAAGAGTCGAGAAACCAATGACGATCCTGGACCCGGGGTTTCTCGAGTTGCCTACATCCTCATGAAAAACTTTGGTGCGGTCCTTTCATTCTGCTACACACCACAGCACGGACTCAAAGCCTCTCGTCGATTAGCCGACGAGCGCTTCCTTCACTTTTACGGTGAACCTGCGGCACGTCTCAATCGCGGTACCTCTATTTACGACAAGAACAAGGTTCACAAGCGCTCTACTCTATTTCACATACTCAAATGCCTGCTCTTTGCTGCACCTTGTGCCCACCTTCACGAGATCGAATCCATGCTGTCGGACGAGGTGCTTAGCCAAGTCGTCTGGAGAGACTTTGTCGATAAGATTTGTAAAGACTGGTCGCACCTGACTCTATATGTAAGTCCTCCCAATCCGATATCAAAGGCCGATAAACGCTGATGTGCATACCAGTCGACAGTGCTCATCAATGTAGACATCGCGTTTTTATCTATTCAATCGGTCGATACTGGTCCGACTAGTTCGCCTCTCAAGATTGTTATATACCTTTCGGTCATTTCTTCACTTGGAAGCATCTTCTTTGCTTTGTTACTTCTCCGCCGTAATAACACAAGGTCAAATATCTCGACTGAAGAGGCTGTGCGTTTTATGCCCGTTGCCCAAGTGCAATATTATTTGCTTCCTGATAATATTATTCCAACAGGGAAAGATCATGCATTCGTATCAAAGCTCTTCTTGCAGATATGAGGACATTGCAATCATCTATAGTCTTCCGTACGCTCTGCTCATGTGGGGGTGAGTGCTTTCTTTTGATTCAAATGGGCGTTCTGATGGCCATCCCGACTGGGTTTAGGATCATTTTTTTTGTCGCTGCGTTTATGATCATGTCTTTATGGAACACCGCACCAGTGACTGTTGTGTTATCCAGTATGGCATGGGTTGCTCTGGGCAGCTTGATCATTTTCTACGGATGGGTATCTTCTCGGCGGCAATGGCTACTGTCGATTCGAGAGTTCTTGCACAGCCTAAGAAATTAGAATGTACCGGGAACTTGTCAAGTGACTGATCTACGCGCATGTAGACAATAGTTATAGTGTTCCACGTCATCGACAACGAGTACGGTTCGGCGGCAATCCCTGACCATGTTATTTACTAAATGTATGCCACGAGAAAAGTCCGATGCACCTGGATAATTACGCGGCTAGGCGCCTTACTACTTTCGAAATAACAAGCGCCCAACCTTACAGATAAAGCCTTGACGAGTCAAAGCAAGACCCTGTTCAAAGGACCAGAGCAATGAGCACCGTAACGTGAGTACCCATTGTCTTCATCCTGGAATTCTATAAGATCTAAAGATGGAAGCGACAGCAACGACGTCCAGGGTTACGAAACAGTAGTGTCAGATTTGACGCCCAAATCCTACTGAAGGTGCGCGTCCAAATAGCTGTCGAACCAGCTTGGCGTCCGACACCGCCTAATGCAGGATTAGGCACCAGACGGCATCACTATCAATGACCACGGAAAAATCCAAGGCTTTGTAGAATGAAAATATACCAAGTATATAAAGGCGAGGTCTACAAATTTTCTAGAGGGACGACGAAGAATTGATGGAAACGCTAGGGGTCGATATTATTTGGTTGCACTTGTCAACGGTGGGGCTGATAGTGTCGACTTCTGCGCGTAGGCGGGCGATCTCTGATCCGAGCTCCTTGATGCAATCGAGCCGTACGTGCACCATCGTCGTCTTACTATCGATACGTCCCGGTGAGCATCACGAGGGCGGAAGGGAGGCGATATCGACGGTAAAGGAGTAAGAGGGACACCTTTTGCGTGGCGTTCCAGCTGGTCATCGTATATCTAAGAAAGAGTTAGTCGAGCCATTACAGAATCCTGGCGGTGTACGTTGGTCAAGACGGATAACATTTTGAAACTGGTCACATTGTCTCCTTCAGGTAAGAACTCGGTCGGCAGTGTTCAATAGAGCGTAGACATCACTGTAGCATCGATGACCATGAAGGCAGGCAGAGACGCTTTGTTGGCATAAACAAAAGTCGTCACCGGTAGCTAGGAAGAAAAAAATAGAGTTCATACGCGAGAATTCTCATAAATTAACGCGTCACAGCCTAGAGCTGTCAAATAAGGCAGCATAAAACCGTATCCACGAGAGTTTGGACTCGAACAGAACAAGTATTCTGTCGCGCCAATTCGTCGTGACGACAGTCAACTTGGTCGCCCTAAGAAATCCTAATACCCGTTGGGCACCCATAGTAGCTTGTAGATGGGCGAATACCGTACGCGCAAGCAGCGCGTAATGGCGCGGGCAGGTGGCGGTAAGAGGGAGAGCCGTGTTGCCATTTCGGGATGCCATCAATTATTGTTTCCGAACCACCATGTTCGGCCTCCCTTGAGCATTGTTATCCTTCTTCGTCTTTGCTGGTATCTGATTGCCGAACAGGAGCTGTGCGCCTCAAATCAACGCTTTCTCTGGCTGCAATAAACTCGTGTATCGTTGAACCGAAGCAGCCGAATCCAATAGTGTTAGTCTTTCGCTTTGGGACCACACAACCGGGATTGAGGACCGGCTTTCGGGATGGAACATGTAGAGAGGAGGGCCTGATGATTGCGATGATATCACTGGCGTATCTGAATTCCCGTGCACCCTTTTTCCCGACAGAGGCTTTGTCTATTTGAAATTTCCTTACAAGTGATATTTCAATAGATCCTATTGCTTCTTGACTTCGAGGATCGCGCGTCTACGACGAGAAACGCACGCGCTCGTGTTCGGCTTACTGTCCGAGGTAAGTCGACCATATTGCACTTGTTTGGTGCAAGAGCCAAAGAACAACCAAAGAACAGAGATTTCGCGAGTATCGTTGATTGACTATCTACACACTGCGAAGACAATATTGAGCTACTTAGACTCTGAGAACCATACGCGTTGAAATCATCCTGTCGGAGTCACTTTTCTGAAAGCAGTCCTTACAACCCGTATAAACTGCAACTTTACACACTCGGCGCTCGAACTTCAACGCCAGTGCTACTTTAATCGTTCACACAAGCCTGGCATCTCATGCCTCCGTCAATCCTCCATTGCTCTAATGGGATCACCATCTGTCGACAGTATCTTCTAGGCTTGTTCGCGCCTCCATTGGTAGATGAGCCTGTGCTACTAGAATTGGTGTGACCCGTCCCGTGTACTATAACTGACGGATGCCCAGTCCCTCTCCGTTCGTCAGCGATAAATATTACTAGATAAGAGAACAGATGGCTTACCTCCTGCTGTGTTAGTTCTGTAAACAGACTGTTGGATTTTATTCCTCAACATGTAGAGTTAACAGAAGTACTCACTGGGAGCCCATGTTCTTGATCAATGCGGTCTCAATGCAACAGGCGGCGTCTGTTAAACCCGCCATACAGTCTCACACTATCAAGTGTAGATATAGCACCAGGACAGCAGCAATATAGCATAGGTCCAGAATAGACCTAGCACAACAGCATAGACACAGCATTTGACTTGAAGAAGTAATGTTCATAGCCCTGCTTATACAGCGAGAAGTGATTACTCGCCAGATGGAATGTTCTGTGAACGAATCAAACAGCTTCGCGCATATGAAGAAGACTTCCAATTCAACTGATGAAACGCTGTAGATAGGGCCAGAGAACACCTTAGGTGCTGTGCGGATTCGAGAAGTAACGGATAAAGATACTACGGATAAGGTTTTGAAGATTAGCTGAAGAAACGAGTCGTACAACGGATACTATGAACGCAGCAGTAAAAGGGTCGCAGTCGCTATCAAGTCATCTCTAGAACAAAAGAGAGCCTGAGTATGAGAAGAAACATCGACTCCGAGTAGGGAACAATGAAGCCATATGGCTGTGAGTACGCCGCACTGGAAAAATTGAATTGAATGGCCATCTCAGTTTACGCTGGACAAGCGGAAGGAAGACTTACCTCACTGGCGGATACCGGATGACGATCGTTTCAACTTTCTTGGGTCAACCATTCGCACATGGCGAAAGCACCCCCCGGGTATCAACCTCATTGCCTGAGGTCGAAGCTAACCCGATCGAGAGTTTATCGTCCCCTTGCCGTCTTGTATGCGGCAGAGTCTAGGGTGGGCTGGCCTAGCAGAATGAATGGAATTACACCATACACAATTGTCTCGCTCCCGAAACAAGCACCCACAGACAGACCTAATCAGCGTACCAGAAGACTGGAAATACGCGCGCCAATTTGAAGTCCCCGAGTCTCCGGGAGGAAGGACGAATAGATTGATTTCCATTCGCAGAGATGAAAGGATAACGAAGCTTTCAAAGCTCAATCGTCGCAGTACAGTTTCTCGTATAAGTACGGACAACACACCGAGACCACGCGCCAGCTTATTTAAAGAGCAGTATTATTAGCAGCGCGTGCTGTAACGATGAAAGTCAACATATGCCCAACAGAAAGGGACACTGATACTTTGGCACGTCGTTGGTCTATACAGACGTGGAAACCTCCGAATGGGGGGCTGCTGCTAAGCACTAAGTGCAGCATACTAGTCGAAACTGGCTGCAGTCGACGACTTGCTAGATATAGCACGTCACCTGAGAAGCTAGCGTCAAAGACACCACACCCTGGACGCATGGTTTTATATCCGAAAGGAACTTGCACTCGGAAGAGACGATGATTGTCCCGATAAGGGTACATGTGTCCTGCTGACAACGAACACGAGAAGCCATCGGAAACTGACCAGGTCGTTATATGCACGCGTCTATGAAAAGAAGGACTGCATGGTTGAGCACCATTGGGATAAGATCATCGTGGGAAATCCCAGCAAGCACACAGATCAGCATAGGGCTATCCAAGGAACCATATCCATTTATAGTGGTACATGAATTCATCGTCGGGCCAATTCGTTGTCTGCGCCATGACAGTCGACCCCAGTCGCTCTAAATATTCCCGATACGCGTAGGATGCCTGTGGCACCTTGTATAGGGCGAATAGGTACTGGAGAAGAAGTGGGCTGTAGCAGGTGGTGGTATTAAAGAGGGGGAGTCGGGTTGCCATTTCGGGATGCCATCAATTTTTGTTTCCGAACCACCATGTCCGGCCGTCCCCTTGGACATTGTTATCCTGCTTCATCTTTATTACCGTCGCTTGCTTGCCGACCAGGATATAGGTGCTTCTATCCAGCCGCATCCAGTCCCTGTTTTCCTCAAACAACGCAAGGCCGTGTCGACTGCTGTTTTCCCATCGGGGACCATCCAGCCAGTATTGGGGACTGAAGTTCAAGATAGGGATTGGATACGGAAGGCCCTTCAAGCTTCAAGCCTTGCAGTGAACTGCGGATATCCGAGTTTTCGTACGTACTGTCTTTTGACTGAGAAATTTTGTCGAATTACCTTATGTACAGCTGATCATTTGCACAGAATGACGACTGAAAGCCATTCTTCTATCATTTCCTGCCTTCATGTTTCAATAATCATATGCACAGAAGACGAAGAAATTTTTCATTCATCGGGTCGTCGTTGGGAAAGAGAGACCGAGATAGTCTCAGGAGGATAGGCAGCCATCGTATACTGACAATGCGCTTCGAACTGGTATCTTGGATCTATGCTACATCGTGAGGCTTGGTACGTTACTCTCGTTTACTTCACCGCTTCTCTTGGTTTAATGAGAACAGATAGCTCACGTCGGAAGGCCATACGTCCCCTCGAGCTGGGTAGGACAAGATTCTTTTCTACCGAGCTGAACATGTACCCATCTGGCACACGCACACGCATCGTCAAGGGAGCCCCAACTCGTACGTCTTTCGGTGTTGTGTCGAGTTCCTGATTCTGATTACCCAGTACTTAACAGTGCACGAAAGAGAGTGAAGGTGACGCCGGAAGGACAACATGATGTTATTCACTTTTTGTCGGCCTCCCTGTCTCGCAAATCCTACCGGCTGACGGCATTTCAATGATTTCACGCTTCTCATCATGGCGTTATTTCCGTTCTTCTGCGCAGAGATCAATCTACGGCGCGCCGTTCTCACCAAAGTCAGAAATTGTCCTGGGTGAGGTCTACTTCAGATCTACACTTTCCTCAATATCTTCCCCAATTTCCAGTCACATGCCAGCCTGCCCGTCAACCGAACTACGTTGTTCTATAGCCATCATCCCGGCTAAAGCCTCGTCACACAGACTGAGCTCGTCTTATGGACTATATTGTCTAGACACTGCCGAGCCTCATAAACATTGTTGTCACCAAATGATGTACACCCTGAGGCGTCACGCATGGCGTACACCTCATCGTCTGATTCTTGCGATTTCGATAGCCTGCTGTGCGCGGGATCTTGGAATGCATCCCTAGGCCCATCGATCCACGGATCTCTCCGGATTGAAGTATATGACTTCGCTGGGGAGCAACTGCGACTGCACTTTAGGACGCTCCTGTGTGGATCGCGCGCCCATATCAATGTATACCTCTCTCCCGGAGCATCATGCATTCGGGAAGAGGGAAGAGGGAACATAAGCCGGTTCTAGAGTTAAATGCTATCGGTAGGGTGCAAGCACCGGAATTCTTCTGTGATATCGAAGTAGTATTACGTGAGTTGTATTTTGTTTCTGGAGTATTCTATCCTTTTTCTTATTTTGCTCACGAACTATCAGGTCTCGTCGCTTGTCCATATCGACGTTCGAATGCACTCGTGTTATGGCAAGTCCGATTTTGAGAAAGTCCGTCATTTCAGACACTCCCGGCGGTTTTGCCAGACCCTAAGTGATCTATGCGCGATCACAGGCCCATACCAGGGGGCGTCAAGGCGTTCTGCTTTGATATAGGACATTCGGAGTTCTCCAGACGGATGTCTCGTAAAGAACTAATACACCCTTGTCGACCAACCTGCGCTTTTGGATATCGCGAGGTCGTTTTGCAAATCTGATCTCTTTTATTTGCTCAGTGGCACTTATTTCTTCGCGGAGAATCTGTCGCTGCATGTAAAATGGTTACTCTACTATTTAATCGAGGCCCTTCTTCTAAGATAATGTTGTTCATTACGGAACACCTCCGTTCGACCTGGTTCGTTACAGCAATGTCAATCTTGATCTTCTCCCTTCGCCAGGATCTGAAGATCTTGGTAGGTGTGGCAGAAGACGACAGACAAGGAGCGGCTTACCGTCCCTGGAACCAGACGGTGACTAACGATAAGCTACCACTGATACTAGTACAGCTGATGTATTGGTCCTTGAAGAGTTCATAGTTTTAGAAAATCTGCTGAGACTGCTGCACTCCAGTCTAGCTATATGTCCAGTATATCACTCCGGTGCTACTGCCTCGACTCAATACAGTAAGTGAGCGAGAGTCCGACTACTGGCCGGCATTAGCCAGACTCGGAGGAGTCGGGCCGATCAGTCCGGATCTCAACAGGACGCCTCTAAGCCACACGTGTTGTGCAAACGAAGTCCTTTCCTTACAGCCACCATGAGCAGTACATCAATGGCGGATGAGAGACGGTCAGACCTATAGCCCATCTTTGTAATGGTCTTCACTTACGCCAGTAACTCCAGATTGCGCCGCTGTATTAAAAGTGAGCGGCGAATCCGTGATTCGATAAAATGTTACACTGCCTGATCATATCATTCTTTCTTCCTGAAGAGGTGGTGTTTGAGGACTTTCGGGGTTTCAATATGCCCCTGTTCAGTGTGACAATCAGGGCCGGAGGCAACGTTCGCAGGTCGCCCATCTTCAAGGTTCAGTCCAAAGCGATGCAGCCGTGGTCCATTGATCTTGACATGTGAACTTCAATCCGCACAGTCTTCGGGGTACATTCTGATGGTGTCTATTATCATAGAAGCGACCTCGACACATCAACAGTTATTGAATTCAAACTCTATGGTCGCAAAGCACGGTGGTCGCCCAGGAAACTGTTAGGACAAAGGGAGAGTGCAATATCAGATATATTCAGCAGTGACCGTACGCCTTCTTTCACATCCACCAATGTTGTTTAATTCGTCTTCAGGGTCTTCCGAGGTCGCCGTCTCTCTTCTCAGTCGCTTTTCTCCTGAGTTCGAGATATGCACATTCAAGCTCTTTCCCCTGGATGATCTCAGGCAAGCTGGTGCTGACGCTGTCAAAGATGACACCAAACCTCAGACTCCACTGGAAAAAACTATGAAGTTGCTTGATGCCCTTCCTTCAATCGAAATCATGATCGATGTCCTGTCGGAAGTGAGTATTTAATAGTAGCGCGACACAATTGATACGCAATACGGATAGGTCTATCCGTCCGCTAGAATTGCCTGGGGCTTTCTGTTGATGGGAGTCGATGCAAGTACATCCTATTCACGGAACGTTTATTCTGATTGGCTTTCCACTGACAGATATTGAAGGAGCAAGGGAAGACAGACGATATTGTCATAAACCTCTACAAAAGCATGCTCTCGGCCTATGACCAGGCGGGCTGTACAGAAGTCGTGCACGGTCGATATGGGCTTGAACCCCTTTATGATGCCTTGTTCAAACAGACGATTGAATGCTCGTATTTCATCCGAGGCCACGTGAACAGACGTGTCGCAGGTAGGACGGAATAGCCTTTCACTTGAAAACCAGATTCTTACACTACTTTGATAGGACGAGTATTCGGTCCCAGTCTCTCACGCACGGCTAAAGAATTTAAAGATGGATTCACGGGATTGCGCTCGCGGCTGCTGCTGGCCGTCCCTCAGGACATACCTGTCGTGACGTTAGGAGTTCAACAGCAGGTTGACAAACAGAGTATGTTTTCTTCCTATTTACAGACTTTTTAACTGAAAAAAGCGATAGGCATGCAGAATTTACTCCGCGACCTTCGTCCATCCACCGAACTCAGTCCCAAATCCACATGCATGAAGGGTACACGTGTCGAAACTATCAATTATCTCATGGCCTGGATCGCTGAGTGCAGTGGCGGTTTACTGTGGTGTAGTGGCTTGGCCGGAACAGGGAAGAGCTCGCTCGTGGGCACGTTACACGAATATTTCACTGTCCATGCAGGTTCGCGCAACCGTCTCGGCGCCTTCATTCGCTATGATCGCAGCGAATACCGCGACAGTTCGCAACTGATCACGAGCATCGCGTACTCCTTGGGGATGTCTGATAACCGGATTGGGACCGCTATTTCGGAGGCGATTGTGAAAAACAGTGCTGTTTTGTCAATGGCGGCCTCTTCTGCGAGTGACCAATTTCGCTTACTTCTTCAAGACCCCCTGGAGAGTCTGCAAGACTTGGCAGACGAGGGGCCTTTAGTCGTCATCATTGACGGTATGGACGAGAGTGATGCATCCACCGAGATGCTCAATGTTTTATCCAAAGGCTTTGGTCCGAAATTACCTTTCATGCGACTCGTTGTGTTCAGTCGGCCCATTGCAGCCATATCGCAAGCATTCACCACGCCAAATTCACCTGTAACTAGGTTCGCTTTGGACACGGCTTCGGAGGAAGTTACACGCGATATCGGATATTACATCCAGGCCCAATTTAACGCCATTTACAACGACCCCCTGACCCGCGATGATAATTTTGAAAATACGTGCACAGAACTCCATGCAGTTTATGGGCTTAGTAAACGGGCGAGTGGTTTGTTTATCTGGGCTGCTACTGCGTGCAGATTCATTGGGACATGTCCTAGTATCTCTAGGTTACTCGCGCTGTTGGGTATTGCAGTTCCTACGGCCGCAATCGACGCTCTCACTGCCCTATATCGCACAATCCTCGATGTTATCATGTCCGAAATCCCAGGAGCGGATGGGGACGTCAGTAAGTCCATACGTGCTTTCCTGGGCGCCTTGATGGTGGAGGGGATATCGGGAGGGATGGCTGCCGAGGCACTTGATGCCCTTGTTCTTCGTCCCGAAGGACCTTGGGCACGCATCATCCCAGCGAAGTTGGGTAGTGTTACACAAGAAACACCGACAGGATATTATCAGTTTTCTCACGCGTCTTTTTACGACTTCCTGCAAAACCGGTCACAATGCGGTGATCGGTGGTATATCGACGTCGACGAACACAGAGGTCGACTTCATGAGCGCCGGTTGGAGGCATTGAAAAAAGCGAGGTCTGGAACTGCCGGAAACCTTTCTTTTTTGCTGTAAGTTGGAGATTCATTTCCCTTGTAGTTTCAATATTCACTTAGTACGGGTTTGTGGACGATCGTACTTTGAAATCCGTTCCGATCTACATAGAGGAGTACGGTGAAACACCGAAACAATACCGACATAAACTTCCTAGTTCTGAGTTACCGATGTTAAATATTTCCCTAAAGACAGCCTACTTTGTACTTTTGATCAATCATCACGGTCAGTAAAGAATCAATATCAGCCGATAATCGATCCTGCGGCTTCTTTTTACGTACCTGTGCGCTTGCACTCACTCAGGCCCTCGCGGTACTTCAATCCATAGGTCATGTTCCCCACGTGTTGTGATTCTGAATTACAACGACCCGCCGAAGCTCAAACCACCTTCCATGCCAGAAGACGAGAGGTTAGTCTCCCGTTGTCTTGTCCATATCTGTCTGACGCACGACTGGTAGTTTTTATATAAAAGGTTCGTGCATATGACTTTAAAAGCGTCGGTCCTCACGTACCCTCAGACGTGGAGTTGAAGTGGCTCTTATTCAGCGATGTTACGGACCTTCGTCTTTCGATATCCGCTGAAAACAAGGTCTTCCGGGAAGACAGAGTGAAAGCTGAGGCTCGGGATGTAGATTTCAAAACGCTAGCAGTGTGGTCGTCCGATGGTTTACTAGATCTGTGGGTTAATCCAGTAAGCTGCGGTGCAACGTGGAATTCTGTCTGACAATTAGTATGGCAGGTCCGGCCTTGAGAAAACGACAATTGTCGACTTCCAGCTCCATTCTCAGGCTCCAGAATCTGGCTGTTGGCGAGCATTGCCTCAGAGAGACCTCGGTCGCGCACAAATATCAATCACTGATATGCTTAATGATGATAAAAAGCGTACGCATCGTCAATGTTATCAGTCTTCGGAAGCAAGCTTACAAGTCTCAGACGACTCCGATCTACTTCTTTTGGGAAGATCTTCATGGCCTACGGCATGGCTCCGCATATCGTTCTCGAACGATTCCAAGGACATTGCAGGAAAGCTTGTTGAGGGCATTTTCCCACCGAAGGATCCTTTGAGCCGAATCGGACCAGTACTTGATCGCATGTCGGCTGTTAAGAAAGTGCTCGATATATTCGCAGAGGTACGTGCCTCTTGTATCTATACTATTCCGAGCATCGAGTTGATGTTGGTCCCAATGATAAGAGTCATCCCATTGCTAAGTTAGCATGGGGTATCGTATCAATAGGATTCGAGGTCAGATTTGGTTTCCGGAACAGACGATCTGTTGAAAGTTAACCAAGCTACCAGATATTGAAGAAACAACAGGCTACAAATAAGCAGGTGACAGAGCTTTATGGTATCATGATATCAACGTATGAAGAGGCGAGCAAGCAAGGCGTCTTACGGAACTTGACAAGGCTTACTTCAGAGTATGAAGCCCTCTTCCAGCAGACGATTTCATGCGTCCAATTTCTTGAAGCATACGCGAGGCAGAGTTTCTTAGGTAGATGTGAATTTCAGTACTATGAATGTTATTTGTGTCTGACCAGTAAATCCAGGACGACTCTTCGACCCTCAAATATCCGACGATGCCAAAAGAATCCGGGACAGATTCCAAGAGTTGAAGACCAATCTCCACCATAAAGTCAACGAGGAAGTTCTTTGTATGAACATTGATGCGGAAGCACGTAACGGTATGTTATCCAGTTGCTATCTAAATGTTTTCATTAAACCATCCTTCAGAGACCGACAAAAGTATGATAAAACTCGAAAATGCATGTGATTTATCCCACAAACTCGGCCCTAAGTCAACGTGCATGGAAGGCACTCGAGTCAAGGCTATCGATAAGATAGAGAATTGGATTGAGAGCCGCAAGGGTGGAACTTTTTGGTGTCACGGCATGGCAGGGACGGGGAAGAGCTCGTTGATGGCGACCTTGCACGAGCGTCTAGCTAGTCGAGCAAGAGGCCGCCTGGGTAACCAGAAAGAAATGGGCGGTGATAACGGAGTAGGTGCCAGAAGCTCTTCACTGGGCGCATTTATTCGATACGATCGTGATAGTGGTTCTACCGCGGACAAGCTCATCCCGACCATTGCGCATAAGCTGTGCGATCGAAGCCCTGCCATTCGTACCGCAGTCTCTCGTGCCATCATGGACGGCGTCGACTTGTCATTGTCGTCGCCGAAGAGGCTGTTTCAAGAGCTTCTTCAAGAGCCGTTGAAGAGTATAGTGCGGGAACTAGAAAACGGGCCTTCTTTGGTGATCATAATTGATGGATTGGATGAATGTGAGGCATCCGATGAGGTGCTTGCCGTTCTTGCAGAAGGATTCGGACCTGATCTGCCTTCCATGCGGCTTATCGTGTCTAGCCGGCACCTTCAGTCTATCGCGGAAACATTCAAGGCCGCAGATCCCTCCCCTATTCAGCTTGACTTAGACCCGTCCGCCGAGGATGCGGATCAGGATATCCGGTTCTACATAGGATCGCGTTTCGACAAAATCTACGCCAAATTGGAGCTTTTGTCGTCTTCAGATGACTCCAGACAATTCCGAAGTCATTGTGAAGCGCTCGATGTAGTGGAAAGACTCACTATTCAAACAACAGGCTTGTTTGTCTGGGCTGTAACTGTATGCAACTTTATTGCCGAAGTTCCCTGCGAATCCAGACTGCAAGAACTCCTGAATACTCAAAAGGTAGCCATAGACTCCTTGGCAACTCTCTACCGGACGGCTCTGGACGCTATAGTATCCGAAAACTGTCGCAGCATGGATTTGAAACAGTACATTCATGATGTGCTAGCCACCATCGTTGCCGTAGGGACGCCGATATCTGTCCTGACTCTCGATAAGCTGACGGTCCGCCGCCCAGGCGGCCCCAAACCATCTTATGTCCTGACGATGTTGGGAAGCGTCGTGCAGATTTCGAGAGAGAAGATTATACAGCCAGTTCATCGTTCTTTCTTTGATTTTCTTCGGGACAAAGAAATATGCGGTGGGGATTGGTACGTTGATGTGGAGCAGGAGCTATTGGCAATCTTCAATCGATTGGAGGCGGCTGCCGGCATAGACCAATGATTTTACTTATTGAAGTGCATGAGTAGTACGCACCGTACTCAATTAACAACTACGTGTGGGATTCTCTTCGGCTTTGATCACTTCTGTATGTAGCTGCAGAGGACAGTTCATACAACATTTGATAATCCTGTAGCAAAGATATTTATGTTGTGATCGTTCAATAGGATATGGCAGTATAATGCGACTGAAGAAAAATCGAAATCAACAAATGGCATTCGCAGTGGAGCGATATCATACAATTACCAAGGCCTTACGTGCACACCTCTGCGAGCATGTCAGATATCATCGGTGCATCCCTTGAACCGCTCCGTGAACAAACGCCATCGCAGCTATGCCTGATAAAAATTTATTAGAGGCGATGAGCCAAATATGATCCCGAGTATAATTAGAGGGATGTGCCTTCGATGAAATGTCACTTGTAACTATCGCCAACATCAGATACGCAGGTCGTTGAAAGAGATTGGGAAAGGCCTCTTTCGTCTTCTAGCCTGACTCTACGGACATCATCCTGGCAGAGAAACAAGGCATTCGCCGTTCTAAGCATCCGGCAACGAGTTGAACACGCCCTTGAAGACATATATCGAAGCTTTTCGATGGCAGAAAGGTCCGAGTCGGTTAAGAGGGTCCATCGAAGATGGATATCAGCGGATTGCTGATATGACTTAGTCTATTGTTTAACGCGGGAGGGTTTACTTGCAACCGCGTTATTACAAAGCATGACATAATTTGATTGCCGTGAGTCGGCACTGCGCCAAACAGAATCGGATTTGAGGATCCCGGCGGCAAGTTTAGAGTGCCGATTGCAAGCCGGTCAGCGCGCATAGACAGAAAATAATGCATGTACCACATTCCCCTTCATAATAAATTCATTTTATGTGATAAGAGACTTTATATTGTAAATAAATAGCTCTCTATAGTCTTCAAACGCGTCCCAAGACCCTGAATAAATCAGTTACGCGCTGCCGGGTTTCCGTCAAATTAGTAATAACCGGGTTGCAAGACAGATGGCCCGATTAAGCAACAGACTACATACAGACCGTCCTTCCCTTCCATCAATAGGTCTGTATCGTTGTCTGTCTACGAGAGACTAGATATGACTGGCCACCGCGGTCTTCCAGTTAGTGTAACTATGGGCGTAATAGTGTACAAAAATTACTTGGTTTCGTAGGCACAACACCCCTACTACTGGTAGTCTCCCGCACTACTTATTTTGACGTCGTGTTTGTCCCCCAGGTAGATTCCTAGGGTCAGTTTCGTGAGTCATGTCCCATATGCATTTGTAAATGTGTGACGACTTGCCACTACCACTTCTAATTCTCAACTACTTTACCGTAGATCCCAACGGCCACTTGAACCCGACGACCATTGCCTCTAGACCCTAGGGTCATGCGTGCCAGCGGCCTTAAACGATGTTTGCGCTTATTCGCATTATATGTCCCATGGTGCGGCGTATCAGGCGAATGCCGAAAAGCCTAACAGTTTCGAAAGGTTCTTGTTTGTATCCTGCTTTTCTCTTCCTTCACAAACGACTCCATCAACTGTTTGCTTATTAGAATGTCCTAAATATTATCTATTCGAACTTCGGACTTGGTGTGCGGCAATTCCTAGATCTACCGGCACGTTTTTCTTAATTGCGAGTGGTTTGTTAAGGTTCTTGTGGTGAAGCGACAATTACTAATAGATATTAGATGTAGGTGTAGGCCGGCCGGTATCCATGTCGGAAGGTACTTGCAAATCATGAAACAACTAGGAGCGTTCAAACAAGTACCTGCTACGATGGAAATCACGCACTACCTGTACTTCAATGATTTTTGTACAGTATAACCACGATATGTAACAGATGGCCCCAGGCCCCAGGTACTGCCGAGCGGACCACAGTGATGCAGCTGACTTGACATAAGCAGGTACCTTTGCCGTTCCTCGCCAATGGGTGTATCGACTGTCTGAGAACAGTTGGCATCACGAAGTCTCGTCAAACCGTTCACGAAACAAGCTTTAACCATCCCGTAATAATTTTCGTTTCTGCCAGTACCTTGGGCGCTACGCTGGTGTATGACATCCTTGAATACAAAAGAAAAGTAGACGTCAATGTGAATAAAGAATGTGATTGCTACTATAGCGTATAGAGCCCGCACAAACCGGCCCCAAAGGATGGCTACCGACTCAGTAGGACAATGCAGTTCAATCAACCTGGCCAAATCGTAGATTGCTGTCGCGCGCAGAGTCTTTGAGGAGGTTTATATATGGTTTATCTACTTCCTTCACTCTCGATGTCTTCGCAGGTACTTGATTACGCTGGAGGCCCCATATATGCGCCTGCAGGACCTCGGAAATCAGCATCTTTTCGGCTCTATTTAGCAGAAGAATTACATAGTCCAAACTGGCTCTGAGCGTAGCATAGACTTCCGCCTGGAAATTGCTGGCCTAGGCCAGTCTCGACCCTAGACAGCAGAATGGGTCAACCAAAACCTCTCAAAAAGGAGAAAATATCACACCATATTCTTCAAGCAACCACGCAAGCTAGCCTCAGGCCAGGGCTATCTAAAAAGACAGCGTACAGCCAATCCACGAGAGTTCGGACTCGAACATGAATGCGTCGTCGCGTCACTTAGTCATCCCTGCGGCGACAGTCGAGCCGGTCGACTCTAAAGGATTACCGGTACGTGCAGAGCACCCGCAGTAGCTTGGATTAGGATGAATAGGCGTGCGCAGTGCGTCAAGGTATGGGCAGGTGGTGGTAAAAGGAAGAGTCATGCCAAATTCCAATTTGAGACGCCATCAATTCTTGTTTCCGGACCACCACCATGTTCGGCGTCCCATTGAGCACCGTCGTTCTTCTCCGTCTTTATTGTCATCGTCTGCCTGTCGAGCAGAATATATGCGCCTCTATTCAACGTTCTCTCTTGTAACGACCAGTCCTGATTTCCTCAAACCGAAGCATCGAAGAGCAAGGCTCCGTGACCGCTTTTAGCTGCTATTGAGGACCGACTTTCGAGATGAAAGTGAATATAGTAGGCTCATAATTGCTCATACGGTATCATATACACGGCGCGTCGGATCTGTTGTACTAAATCGCCGCCGGTATCTTCGTGTAGGCTGTGTTTGATTCTTTCTCAGCCGAAGCGAGATGCTCTAAAGTATGTAAAAGATTCCTCTTTGTCTATTAAAAAGTTCCACTAACATCGTTCATCATAGAAAAGCTCTTCCGCGCGCATAATGTGCCCTACCCCGACCAAATGGCCGCTAGCCCCAATAGAACATTTTATGCATTTCGATCCTCTGGTTAGGATGAGGATGAATCTCGTTTCTATATGCATAATCTTAGCATTCGCCATCAGAATTTTATGCTGCTCTTCATGAAGCAAGCGCTCACCACTTTACACACAACACAAATCGGCCAGTCTGTGCACAGTCTGACCGTGCGCCGTCAATTCTTCCGTGATTTGGTTCTCTTCTTTCCTCCACTACCGCTGCTCTTCCTTTCGACAGGTGCGTCATCTCCTCGTAACAGAGAGGATGGCGGCGAAGATTTCTGTGGTATGCGTATACGAGGGTTCCTTCTGCGATAGCCACCTTCAGGAGGGGGCATCGCTCGACCCATTTTTGAGTGTGTTGATCAAAGTCTAAAGAGCGAAAGGACCGCCCGCACACGCTTAAGTATCAAGGCAGTCCCATCAGCACGCGGTTCACAGCCTTCAGGGTAAAAGAGCGTGTTGCCGGCCCGGCATATTCTTCATGCAATGTTTGATGTTTGACGGCACGCTTTTCGTATCCAACCGTCATCTGTACGTTAGTTTCCGAGGCCCTTTACAGTTCTAACACACTTGTTTCTCTCTTTAGGACGAAGAAGATGACAGGAACTTGATTAGCCGCGGTATTGGTGCATTCTTACATCCAGTTAACTTTCATTGGTATGGACAACGGTGCCGACCGTTCGCCGTCGCAGCCCTGGCCCGATGAGAAATACTCGCACAGAACAGATTCTGCAACTTCCGATGATTTGTATTCGGCGCTTGAAGATCCCGTAATCGCCAGTGCGTCCCACGACCAAACTGTTTCCGGCAGGGCAGCACCATCTGTGGATGGATCGGAAACCAAAAGCTCTAGCAGTTCTTCAAAAGAAGAAGACTCCCCTACTTCAATGCAGGAGGACTTGTCCGTTCATTGGAGGAAGTGCTACGATGCTATTTCCGAATTCGACTCCAAGATCATCTCTTCATGGACGGAAGAAATGAATACGATTCTTATTTTTGTGCGTTCTTTTGCTGTTCTGTAAGACTGTATCTATCATGTCGTTAATATATGAGACGTAGGCTGGTCTTTACTCTGCTGTCGTTACCGCTTTTCTCATCGAATCGTACCAATGGCTTAGCGAGGATCCCGTCGAAGCCCTTTTAACTCGAATTTCCTCTCAGCTCGACCCAGCGACAAACACATCTTTCATGAACGCACCATTTTACCCCTCAAGCTCTAACATCGTCATCAATGTCGCTTGGTTCTCCAGTCTGATTCTCGCATTAACAGCGGTTCTCATGGCCATCCTCGTCAAGCAGTGGCTCGTCCAGTACTCTTGGACGAATGGCAGATTTGTTCCGCCTCCCCGCTTGGCTGTAGGCCTCCGCCAGATGCATTTCACCAGCCTCAACAGCCCATTCATCGAAGGAAGTATGGCATATACTCCTCTTCTTCTCATTATAGCACTATTTCTGTTCTTCGCCGGACTGGCTATTCTTCTTTGGAACCTCAATTCCATTGTTGCGGGAGTAACCACCACTCTGATAGGTTTTACAACCATTTACTTCCTCGCCACTACCATCGCACCCTCATTTGACCCCAATTCCATGTGTCGTTCTATACAAGCCTGGAGCTTCCGTCGGGTTGTACTCCTTTTCCGTTTCATCGTTACGGGAGGAAGAAAGCCCTCTATTGATACATGGATAGACATATCTCTCGAGTATCTGAAGGGAAAAAACGAACACCTCTCGCGCGCCCTGCTATGGGTGCATAACCATGCCGTCGCCTGGGACTTCTCTCGCATACGGTCCGTATGGAAATGCGCTAGAAGCCTTGATGACGCCGCAGCGCCTCTGGTGCTATGCGACATCTACTTGGATGTCCCTTCGGAATCCGGGGAGCCCATTCTGTCCAAGGCTTACACGGACGTCTGGCGAACCTGGATAGGTGATGAAGAGATCAAGGAGGCGTACGGGCTATTGCTCCGTACCTTTCCCGACAATTCTTGGAAGACCAGGAGCCCGGAAAACAACGCCAATCACGTAGACGCATTCTGCTCCCTGCATTTCGGGATCGTGTACCAGTACAGCGATGCGCACCAAATCTTAAACGGGCTGACCAAGCTTGCTGATTTGCTATTGCCATCAGATACCAGGCTAATCAGCTTACCCAGAGACGAAGCGAGTAGTCGAACGTCCGTCGGCGAAGGAGTTGTTTATACCATCGATTTCGCCATGGCCTCGCGTTGGTCCGGAACTTCTGCCATTGATGAGAGTACGACCATTCTAGGTAAGCAGTTGATTATACACACATCGTGCTCCCGTCAATCTAATCAGCCGTCCCAAGTATCCCGTTTTCTGACGACATTGATCGAAACAGCATGCGAAACAGTGCGAACAGCTGCTACGGATGAACGGGCTCTAGTCCCTTCGTTAGCAGCAGCAGTGATAAATGCCGCTCATTTCATAGTCGTGCAGCTCAACGAACCAGAGCTGTTGAGCGATAAGCAGCTGCTTAGACTGTTTGACGCGATGGAGGCATTCATGGCGTCTTCAGACCTCCAGCCCTCTGAAAGGCAGGATATCCTGGAGCTCTGGGCTCCCACGCTACTTCGATACTGCGGCAAGTCCGTTTGGGAGATCTGGAAGGGTCATCAACAGATGCAGTTGTCTATGAAATCACTTATAGTTGCGTTTGACGACCTTCCGCTGAATATTTACGATCCCGACGATCATGCCGATATCCTCGTGCTGTATATGATGTACGGCCGTCCAGACGTGAGTTCCCCTCCTAGGTATCTAATTATGAGGCTCATAATGTTCGCAGAAAAGATTTTTGGTGTATCACCACGCTGCCTTCCTCGCTAACATACCTATTGACGACTATTACACTTCGGCGGGTGCCAAGTGGTGGAAGGAGAGATTGACGCCGTCAGAAATTAGTGCTGTGATACATGCTTTAGTCGACGCTTTGCTCGCTTCAACGGCATTGCCGCCGCCAGGCAGAAACTACTTCGACATGCTATGCGCGCTTCTTTCCGTGCACACAGCGGACGAGGAAAGTGTCGACAGAACCGGACTTCTCCTCGCGACACGGATTAATGAATGTCTTTCTTCGAATACGTATCCCGGCACCAGAGAAGCTATTCGTGGGGATATCCACTCTTGGTCGCAATCCCTACTTCGGGTTTTATCGCATCGTGAGACAGCCGATTTACGGTCGGCACTGGGTACGTCCAATCTTCCATTTGAGTCTATTTTGCCGCTGCTGACTCTAGGTTTCAGCACCAAAGGTTCTCCCTAGTCTGATTCGCTACGCGAAATGGAATTATCATTCTGACGAGGGTGTAACGGAGGAATTTATATCTTCATCCGCTGTCGTACTAGAACTGGGCTGCCAGACTCCCGTCGCTGCTGACATGAAGGAGCTGATGGCATTGATGGTACAATTCCTGGACGACTACAATACCTACGAGGGTCGAGAGGCATGGCGACAGTGGAAGGATGTTGTCGCCCGGTTACCTCTCGCTAGCCTAGCTTACGAGAGTCCGTACACATTGCTGGTTCAGAGTATCCAACGTCTTGAAGTAGCGCCGAAGCGGAAGTCAAGCGAGGTAAATACATGTTGTGTTGTAACGAGTCCAAATGTAACTAAAAATACGTGAATAGAGGTAGAATGAATGTTAGTCAAGATGCTGAGAAGGACAATAACCAAGGTCCCAAAAATGGTCCAACAATAAATGAGGGTTTTGAATAAAGGGTAATCCCTGATGATGACGGTTGAAAGGTTACAGAGATGATGCAAATCTGAGGAAACAATAGATGGATAAAGAACAATAAGAAACAATGCCAACAGGATGGTTATCAGACAGCGTGGAGCCAATCCCCTGGTAAACTAACCTCCAAAGTTCAACGTCGACACTCCGAAGCTCTCCAAGTCAGCAGGCCTGTACGATGACGAGTTGAAGTAGTCTGAGAGAACGCTCGGGGAGGGGACCTGTTGCGACGGGGGCTCGGACTCCAGCTCTAGCGAATCAAGGAACGTATCTAAGGCTACGTCCCGGTCAATGGAAAGTACGTCAGCTTCATGCGAAGAACTCTCCACTGATTGAGTCTCGGATAGAGGCGAAAAGGGATCGTTCTCGACACTGTAGGCACCAGTATATTCCTGCCGTGCGGTCAGAGAAGTGGGGTAACTGGACTGCAGCCCGTCAACCAAAGTTGTCGCATCCATATCAAATCCCATGGTCAAGCTGAGGTTGAAGTTCATAGAATCCATCGCGATCCGAAGCGACTCGAGAGTGGGACTGGGTTCCGACGAGGCGAGGTCCGCGAATGGCGCATCTTCCTGGGAAATGTCCACGAGAGGGAACGGGAGATTCGCCAGCTGGGCATTGAATAGCGTGCCTACTGGCAGCTGTTGCGGCCACTGGTCTTCGAGTAGAGGGCTGGAATGAATGGCTGGGATAAGCTCCTTCGCATCGAGGTGTGGATCGCTTCGGAGGTCGCACGCGTCAGCAAAGTAGGTTCTACCATACACATTGACCTCGACGTCGAAGTACGCTTGTAGATCACCGAGGGTGGCGGTTGAAGGAGGCTTAGTAGCGGGCTTCGGCCGCGAAACGGAGTTTGCGTCGCTTTCAAGTTGGGCATTCGCGACCTTCGCCCTGGTCCTCGATGAGCCCTTGGAGGCGGTACCTTTCCTCTTTCTTGACGAAGACCCCCGGACGTAGCCATGATGACGCACGCGATGCCTGTAGAAGTTGGCAAGATCGCCGCCGATGTACTTGCAAGGTTTTCCTTCCTTTGTGATTCCGTCACACCCGTAGGGCTTCAAGCCATAGCTACAAGTCTCGATCAGTTAGAGGTGGGAGACGTATAAAAACGAAGAGACATACTGGATATTCAAGTGAATGTCCAGACCAGATTTCGTCTTTGCCGAAAAGTTGCATTCGGGAAAGTGACAATACCGCCTAAATTAGATATTAGAATATGCATCAGAACATCAACGGCCAGATATCTTACACTATGCCCTTGTTGCCACTGGCTGTTTTCTGACGGGGTCCGAGGTGACATCAGTGAGGAAACAATAACGGTGGCCGGGAGACGCACCTTTTGTCTCACGGCAGGCATAACGATATGCGCTCAAAGTCGATAGAAGCAGGGAGGGGCAATGTACGGGACCGTCTTTGCTGGAGGGGGCAAAGAGATGAGAGGGAACTGAGGATAACATTGCTTTCTCCCCGCCTTATATTGGATTCAGGCAATGGGCGAATTGGTTGCTGGTTTTTTTCCATATAAAGGGCGAAACGCGTGGCAGAAGCAAACAGTTCCTCGAATAAGCAAGTTCGAAAGACCAATTTGCAGGGTTGCGCCGACAACTGTTATAAAAGGAGAAGGGCGCGAGAACCAATCTTGACAATAGCCGTTTGGGGAAATCGGGGCATAGCAACGCCTCTGTTGTTTGTCTTTCGAGTGGCTCAATGGCTGGGTGGTCAGGGTAGCGACGCCGCCAAGAGACATGCATGAATAGATTCATTGATAGCGTATCATGGGACCTTAAAGTCCTGGAGTATCGTCCCCAGTATGAAGATGTTTGAATTCTGGTCTGTAGGATTCGCGTAGTAGGGGTAGAGATTTGGCTGCCAGAGAGCGACTAGGAAACTTAGTCAGGAGCTGCCACTCCACTACTTCCTCCTAGGCAATATATGCGCGAAAGTTCTTCCTAGCTCCAAAGTTCTATGGAGGGATTTCCGGCAGTGTATTGATCAGAGTCAATCTGCATGTTTCTGCATGTATTCTGCATGTGCGCACCATTTGCTTTCATATTCTGGAATTTCTTTTTTGAGAGCGAGATCCGGTGTTTTGAAATAAGTGACGCGAGGCGTACCGTTGTCCTTGTACATAGTCATTTTATTCAAGACTCGTCGTTGTTGTTTCACTTGGCAGTGTTCGTTGACAATGAGTGTTCGACTCCAAGTTCATTGTACGCGCTAGACACGTGACAATATGGTGACACGTGTCTTACCACGTGCTATCCGGCCACATTTTCAGTTCTATCTTGTCGCGTCTTGGACCAAGCTTTGACTTAGATTTGACCTCTAACACATTAATGCATTACGGGGGTCATTGTCCATAGAAATTGAACGAATCAAGATGGCGGTTTATGCCAAGAGTAATCCAGCCGAACGTGATTACGCCAATCAACGCGTCAAAATTGCCGAGGGCCTCCGTCCGTTGAGACAGATTTTCCGCCATCATCTTGAGAAATAATGACTTGAACTCGTCCCGACCAGTATACTTCTTTACGGAAACGTTAGCTTTGGAAGTGGGAGAAATGCTGAAGATAAATTACCTCACAGAAATTGAGAAACGTGGCACCAACCCCAGCCGAAAGGTGCAGGGTCATCGATATATTCTGGCGAGGTCTTGATCTGACACTTTATCGTTGGGGAGGGGAACCCGTATCTTTGAAGGGAGTGATTGCAGGCATGCTGATGGTTGAAGGTTGAGGCAGAGGCTGCTGAATGGTTTCGGTGATCTTGAATTTTGCGCACTGGCCCTGGCAGAGGACATCATTTCCGCCTTAGATTCTAGGCGTTGTGCAATCAATGGCAGTGAAACTACCGAAAATATCATCCTACATACCAATGTAACTTGTAGCAGCTAGTGCTATTGCTCTCCTTGAAAGCATTATATTCTGCATGATACTAAATACTTATCCCTCCTGGTCTTGGAGATAAACGCGGCCTTTGCGCGTTTACTAAGCCAGGACCCAGTAATCCGTAAAGAGACCAAGTGAAGAGAGATTACACTGAACGAAAATCAGGCAAGAAATCATTTTTAATGAGACTGGATGTGTGCCATGTACGCGCAAATGTGGTCCAGGATTCACAGGAAGCTTGACATTAAGACGCTGTTCGGATTGCGCAGAGCCAGAGTTTGATCTTTACTACAATCAGATATCTGTTGGCTTCCCAGGACGTTGACTTAACAGAACAAGAAAAATTGGCGAAACGACTTTCAGAACTGATTTCAGCGAGAGCTTTGGAATACGAGCTAGGAAGTCTTGGGTGTCGAGAGCGTCGGGACTCGGGCCGTCGGCTGTTCGAATTCGAAAGAGGCTGATTTGTGTTTATTATATCCGGAGGGGACCGACTTCCTTATCCGACGACCTTCCTCATCACCGTCGCTTGGCGTCCTTATTTGATGGAAAGAATATCTTGTTCGGGTATCTAGCCCTGCATATACAGTTAGTTTTACTCCATAGCTCGGTGCCTTAATTGAGGAGATTGAATCGCGTACCTTTGTTTACATAGGATTCATTCGGGCCCCGTTTGTCAATATGAATGACCGTTGACGAAACTTTACAATATTTCCACGGTACACTCTTGTCGGAGGTGCAGCGGTGGTTGTTCTGAATTTCACCGTGCATTTCGTCTGGAAAGCGGCTGGGATTTACTGAGATTTACTCTGAGCGCGCCACGTCGAATCCCGTGCTACACCAACTATCATAGGACGCCTCACGGAGTTATCTCCCGACCGGTCATCTGCCAACTCGAAATACATATTCGAATAATGAATTTCTATTTCATCGCCATGTGGCCGTCGAGATGTCGACCTTCTCTAAATCCATATGATGCTGCGATGGTAGAATAAAATATGGGAAGAAATGGAGATGCCGAAGAGGGGGAGAGGAGTAGAAACCGAGAGAACCAGGTAGAAGCCGGTATGCCGGATGAGAAGCCGCGGCACACGGCAGCGGTGCTGTTACCTCGTTTTGGTGATGACCGGGCCTCAGCCACCCCCAAAGAGGCCGTTTTCATTTCTTTCTTTCACGCCTCCACCATGCTCGTCGACGCTCCATTATCGCCATCCCTCTCACTTGCCGAGTACAATACGACCGACCTCTCGGAATACCTCAACACAGATCTCTTCGGTCCCAGCATCGAGGGAGAATCGCCGTCGTCGTCGTCGAGCGCCTCATCACCACAGTCAGCATCGCTGTTGACCCCGCCGCCGCAGGCCCCGCCGTCCCCGCCATTCACAGAGTTTGACTCACCGTCGAGCGCCACTCTTTTCACCCTCCTCGAAGACGAGCTGAAGCTTGATGGACAGCCGTCGGCGTCGCCGTTCCACTTCCTGTCGAGGTATGAGGAGCAGCCGGAACCGATGGGCATCGACCCGCAGCTGATGGCGACGCCTACGGAGGAACCATTAGAGACATTTAAGGAAGAGGAGCAACTGTTACAGCCTGAGCCGCAGCCCGAGCCGAAGCAGGAGAAGCTTATGTTGACAATAACGCCCTTCAAGGCTGGTGGTCACGGGAAGTCGCGAAAAGGGACTGTGGTCAACGGTGGCGTCGTCAAAAAGTCCGTAGCTGCACCGACGCAGGCGGCAGCTCCCGTTGTCGTGCCGAAAGACAAGGAGAACATCGACGATGACGACGACCTCCCCGCCGACTGGCGTCCACCCCCAGAGGTCTTTGCCAAGATGTCGAGCAAGGAAAAGCGCCAGCTCCGTAACAAGATCAGTGCACGAAACTTCCGCGTGCGGAGGAAAGGTAAGCCGTCTATCTTACTCGTCGTCGGCGCCACTGACCTGGCGCAGAGTACATATCGACTCTTGAGCTCGATATCGCGGAACGGGACCGTCTTTTGCAGTCTGTCAGGGACGAGCTGGGCTCTACTCAGTCAGAGAACGTGGCGCTGCGCCAGGAGATTGCGGCTTTGAAGAAGGCTCTACTGGAAGGTCGTTCGAATACGGAACTGACGACGGAAGATATCCCTGTACTCAACCTCCCCCCTCCAGGCCCTATACCGACTCCTACTCCTGCAACAACCGTTCCCCATGCTACATCACCGTCACCGTCTCTCATCACTGCCAACACACAGAAGGATGTTGCATCACCGCGCTCTGGGAGCTTTTGGGGTGGCGCATCGAGGATGGGTAGCGGCATCACGCCCGTGCACACGGTACTCATTCCGGAGATGGCATGGGCCAAATCCGAGAATATCAATCCGGCACTCAACGCAGAGAAACGCGTCAAGACGCCCATCACTCCCGGGTTCGATGGATTCACGGACAGCAACGTCTTCACAATGAAGAATCTCGACATGTACGTATTTATTATCCTTTATTTTTTTATTCTGAGCTGCGAGTTATTTACGTACGTTTTCACGCAGGTACCGCATGCACTTGTGGTCCAAGATGGCCTCGCAGCAAGTGTCCCAACAGCAACCCCCGTACCTGCCGTCACCACCATCATCGGCACCTTCTTCGCCTCCGACCCCGAAAAATCCATTGTTTTCGCCGTCTCCATTCACGAACCCCTCACTACCCCTCTACTCCACCCCGCTCCATGGGCTCGCGTCGTTCATGGGTCCGAAATACTTCCAGTCGTCGCACAAGGCGAATCTCCCTTCACCGCCTTCGTCTCCGCCGATGATGAGCAAGACGCTAAGCACAGTGTTGTCAGGGAAACAGTCGATCTTGTCTCAGGGTGGGCTTGGCAGGAAGAGTCCTCCACCGATGAAGGAGCAGGAACAAGCGTTGGTCGCTGCCCTCGCTGGACAGACGCTGCTGAAACGTCTCGGTGGTGCGTTCTGGGACGCGTTCTCTGGGTCCGAGTCGTCGTCTTCGAGGAAGATCGACGTGGACAAGGTGAGGAGGGTTCTGGAAGGCAAGGCGGTGGTGCAAATCGTGGATGTGGATGTTGAGCCACGGAAGGAAATGGGTCGTAAGGTATCGAGGGAAGCGTGCTCGGTCACGGCTATTCTGGAGGAGAGTATGAAGAGTTTGACATTGGGAAAGAAATAAAGTCTGTTTCCGGTTGGTTGGTATACTCACGTTCGTTCTCTCTAGTCATAAATGATCTCCCATCTCAGCATAGCATAGCATCGTTTTTCTCTTTCTCTTGTTTTTCGTATCTACTTGCTTACCTAGAATTGTCGTCACTCAAAAAAATGGTTATAATAGCGGAAAATGAAACAATGGAATGTTCTTTCATGGCAAGGGGGAGGGGACGAACCGAACTTGTTTCACAATGGCTGGCGAACTATGAGTCGGTAATCTAAAGGATAAGTGCCGGCGGCATATCAACCCAAACTAGGCAGTCATCCTCAAGTCATCCTCGAAAACGCGATGAAAGCAAGTCAAGGCAAAACTAGGGCAGCAATCGATTTCATACTCATTTTCGCAGGTTGATACATGGCATAAACATTCTTTATACATGTAAAACAATGTCACAAGGCCCAGAGCGATTTGAGAGCATGGTATGGTCAAAAGATGGCAAAAAATGAAAGAGGAACGGCGAGTCGGACGACGCGAAAAAAATGTTATGGGAGGACATAAAGGGTTGCAGTTGTTTGGAACACTATGGGGACTGGGATCTTCACATTAGATAATTTTACTCGCTGTTCTTGCAAGTCGCAATCAGAGACCTTCAACGTTCCAAATTCTGATGACGTGGGGCAAAGGATGGACGGTAATCAAGGTTTTTCCATCCGGAGTGATCATAATGTCTGAAGGCACTTCATAGGGTGGGAAGTGATGACGGAAAATATCATTTTTGGCTCGTATATCTTGAATGACCATGGTATGAGCATCTTCTGTTAGGTAGGCAATTTTTTGTTCGTCAGGGAAAGATGCCACCACTGGGAAAGTTTCTTTAGACCAATAAGGATGACCACAATCTATCACTTCATGGACAGCACCACCATTATCAAAAGAGACAATGCGGAGAGATGTTTCCCGACTTTCACTGTGACTTGTGACAATGATGGATGTGGTGCCGCTGGCCGATAGTACCAAAGACATGGGTTTCTGTTGATGGATATTCAAGGTGCTGGAATGGGTAAGAAATCCTGTGGTTGTGTCCCAACATTGGAGCATCCAAAGATTGCCTGGGCCATCTACTAACCGAGAAAGGTGTGCCAGTGTCAATCCGTCTTGGGAGACTACCAGGAGCGGGCTACCCTGCCCCACACCACAGATAGGGAGCGATTCCGCATGTGATGCATCTCCGTCCATGACATTTTTCCACTCGTGCTGATCAGCGGCGGCATTTACATCAATTCTCATGATGACCATAGCTTCTGTGTTGATGATAATGATACCCGTTGCATATAGAAGCAGGAGGTTGTGCTTCGAGTCTTTGAAAAGGTAGTGGTGGCAACGGGATGTTTGGATGTCACTGATGGATATGAAAGCAGATGCAGACTGGTCCCCAGGTTGGGCCATGAATAGGCCATTACTATCGATGACTTCCCAATGGGCCTCACAGTCATCCACCGACAGGTCACCCACGAAAATTGATTGGCATGTTACAAGATGACCCAACACACGATAGTGGGGATTCTTCGATGTAGGCAGCCACTCTTCCAAATGGAAGAATGAAGAGACTGGCTTCCGAGCTGTGTTTGCTTGAAATCCAATATCATTGATATCCCATGACGTGACATTGGCAGGGCTTTTTGCTGTGGCAAGGAGGACCTGAGAGTCTGCAGATACACTGAAACATGCCTGTTTGTAAAGGAGAAAATTGGGTGGATATGGAAGGATGTTATGCCAGAAGACATTCTGTGATTCGATAGTAGGTTCCCCCTCTGTGGATAACAATGCAAACTCGGCGCGTTGACATGTGCGATATACGAGTTGACGAAAGCTGCAATCTACGCCCTTCAACTTTACAATGATCAGAAACAACGATACGAAATGGTACATGGTGACTCACGCTATTGACCCAACGCAGAACTGGAATTATCTCCCTAAGGAGATCATGTTTCTTATCGGCTTCGTCTACAACTTTAATCCACTTGGCGGACAGGTCATCTCCGAAAAGGACACATAAATCCTTGACATTGCTTTTTTCAAACCACTTTATGTGCCACAGCGGTCCAAGCAAGGCGTAATTTTGGATATGAGAAGGAATGCCGGAACCCTCAGCCCATCCTTTCAGGAAATTGATCAAGACTGACAGGCATTGCCGAGCAAATTTCCTCTTGTGGTCCTCGATATCGATAAACCATGAATCCTTGCGGTGCGAACCTGGATGTGTCAGGAAGTCGTCAAACGACTTGTGTATGAGCCGAATGAAGCCACCACTTTTTGTGTCGGTGTCTACCACGCTTCCAAGCTTGTCCAGGATGTCCTTTGCCGAGGTTTCTCCGCTCCCCAGCACGAGTTTGGCGAGATCGTCCGGTGTCAAACCCGGAGGTGTCCTTGCTACCATGATAGCGCCAAGGACCTTCATTATGCGGTTTTTGACATACTGGGTTCCTTCAGCCGCTTCATTCAGAGCGGAGATATAGAGACGATGCAAACCCTTCAAAGCATCCGCTTCCCAGTCGTTATCGTCCGAATGTTCCGCTGCATTATCCTTCAGTAACCGCATCAGCACTTCTTCAGATTTACACGTTGCTAAGTACCGGCAGGCAACGTCGGCCCAGATGAATAGTCCATTTGCCTTTGACGCCAAATCCTTTGCGGCATCTCGATGACGCCCCAATACATCGCGAAAGTCGGAGCTTTTATCTCCGATTTTCTCCAGCCGAGTATCGATGACACGTCGTATATCATCGAGAATAGGGTCGGTTGATTTGTTCAAGAGGAGGGATTCTACAATGTTGCCTTGCTTTTCAAACATCGCCGTGATGGGATTGACATGGCGGCTGAACACAACGAGTCGCATGAACGTGAGATCTTTAAATCCTTTAGACAGAACAGCTAACACCTCCTCAACCGCTTCTCGATCTCCCTGCGGAACCTGAGAGGAGTTGCGACTGCCCTGCTGAACAGCATCACTGCCATCAGAATGCGAGTCCGAGATCACCAGATCTCGGCATTCGTCCAGACCGTCAATGATAATGACCAAAGGTCCTTCGCTGACCAGTTTTGGCACACTCTTCAAAGGCCCGTAGAGGAGTTTTTCATATTGGGTTTTCGCAGGAGTGTTCTGGATACCCGGAGAGTCATGGACGACTTTAGCAATAGCATACGCGATCCGATCATCGTGCTCTCCCAATGAGAACGCAATGGACGGAATCAGGTGCGCTATTGACATGTCACTGCGGTCTGGGGAACCTAAAGCGCGATCATAACGAATGAAGGCACCCAGACGGCCCCGGAGTCGGTCTCCCTGCACGAGTTTAGCATGAAGCGTCCCTGCGAGTGAGCTCTTCCCTGTCCCGGCCAAACCGCTGCACCACAGCACACGTTTGTCGGGATGGCCATCTTTAATCCAGGAATCGAGGATTTTGATTGTTTTAACGCGTGTATGGTCCTGGCACGGAGGTTTGGGCCTGAATATGTCAGGCGACTGCGGTTTAAGTGCTTTGAGTAGGCTCTTCACGTCTATAGTCGCCTTTGAGTTCCGGTGTATATATATATGCTCAAATACGTACTCAGCGCGTCGACACCCTGATCAGCATTTTCAACAGTCTGATGCATTTCGTTGACCACGCGATTTGTATTCTTTCTGAGAGCAGAGCTGAGGGCCTCCTCGAAATCGCTAAACTGTTTTTGAAATTTTGTGACCATGTCCGAGGCATTGAGAATGAATGATCTCCCTATCAAAGTGATGTGAGGATCTATGTTTTAAGTGGGATGTTGTTTCATCGCACCAAAAGACCCCTTCTTCACGTAATTGTTGATGAATACGCAGCATTCAAACGTCTTCTCGAACATAGAATTATAAATTTCTGTAAGATGGTCTTGCTTCCGTAAGGCACGCTCGCTGTTCGCCTCTTCATGAATCGATTTCATGGTCCTGCACAGCTTTAAAACAAGCTCGTCTGTTTCTGCTTGCTTCTTATATGTCTGTGGGTGGAATGAACGGTTAGAGTTATTCTAACATGAAGGGAACATACTCGCATTAAGTGCAAATGACAGAATACCCGAGGTCGCTTGAGCTATAGGATGAATCTATCGCCAGAGTCGTATCAGTTGCCCCACATGAAGCCGCAAAACACTTACTTCTGATACCGTATCCAAGATTGCCCCAGCTGCATGCAGAATTTGTAAGAATTCCCCAGCGCCTTCCGATGGGGCCCGAGGTTCGTTCGTGGCGTTAACGCCGTCTCCTACAGCCTCTTTGATATTGATTCGATAAGCATTGAGGGTGCATATCTCAAATTGCGCGTCGCCCAAAACGGAGATGGTACTGGTGCGTGCTGAATACAGATTCAGCGCCAGTAATACATGGAAAAGATGATCACCAACCTCCTTTAACTAGGTCGGACATGTTCTTACTCTCCGTGCGTCCGATCAATAGTTTCTTGGGCAGATGAAAAGATCTACGATCGTAGAGCTCGAATTCAATTCGCGTCGAATCGCCAAGGCCGCCGCTACCATAACAAACACGATTAGATGCTACTACGATTAATGTGGCAATTAACGCTCACACATCAATGATCCAGGTGACTATCGCCGGCGGATTAAGCGCCGAGTTAGAGTTAACCTTCAAAATGGACAAATTTTGAATGTTGCCTCCAGCGACCAGTTTGATCTTGATCTTGGAGGAATCGGGTAGTTGAACCTCAGGCGAAGGCCCTTGGACGTCAGGCGGAGGCCCGTGACCCTTAGGCTGAGGCAAGTGAAGGTCGACTTTACAAAAAGAATTATACGATGAATCTAGTTTTTGAGAGACGGACTCACTATGAATGTATTGGCGCGATCTATAGTTACGGGCATCAGCAGAGGTGCTTATAAAGATGGGCTATAATATGAATCTGACCGTCTCTCATCTGGCATTTCTGTGCTGCTCGTGGTGGTTGAAAGGAAGGAGGTTCGAGGCATCGTGGCCACAACGCTGCATCAACGCACCCTTGCAGAAGGCAGGTCACGTGGAGATCCGAACAGAAATCAAAGTTTCGCTCCGTCAGTTTTCACTCTTTCCATCTTCTAAGAACATTAGAAGGCAATATAACAACCAATCAGCGGAACTGTGCAAAAAAAAAGCAGCCTATCGCGAATCGCCGTCGAGTCCAATTGATATCAAACTTGCTGTCCCCTCAAAAAAGGTGGAAGAAAGTGTATAAAAATATGTTCATAAATAAATACATAGAGGCGGTGTCAGCGTATGCGCTGGCGGGGTATAATCGAGCCTCCCACTGCACAAAACGGCAGCACACGACGGCCGTGCGACGGCATGTAAAACGGGAAATTGGGGGATTGGGGTGAAGTTGCTTTTGGTGGCATCAAACATCGTTGGCGACGTTGGGCAGGTATGTACGGCAGAGCGTCACGCTGCCCTATGGTGTATACAGCAGGATATAGCTCGGGCCACGAGTTTTCAGCGGCGGTATGTGCTGCGGATGTGCTACGGATCGACGTTGCTGTCAAGAGGCAAGGTGAGCTCGCGAGGGAAAACGAAGCCCACCACTGCATTCCCCGGTGTCGAAAACAGGGGTGGATGGTCAATGGTGGCCGTATGGTCAGTGGCGAGCTCGGGATGCAGCAGAGGTGCGAATGTAGGATTGTCGTCAGTCGACGTCGGCGGTGACGACGTCCGGGAGAGAAGCCGACTGAGAAATCATGCTCCCCATGTCGGAAATTGGAGATACACAGAGCTGGGGTCCATCGATGGACTGGGGCGGATAGTAGGGACCCATGTTAGTTTTGGGTGGGGGTGGCAGCGGCGAGGGCGTCAGCGTTCGCATCGCTATCGTTTTCGTGTCCACCGTCGCGGATTTGAGAGTAGAATCTAGCCCAGATAGACGCCGTCGTCGCTGCAGTCGTTAGATGTTGGTGGCCCGATTATCGTCCCGCTCGTAGCCTTCTACACTTCTCATCCCATGCCTTCCCCTCCGGTCCAGAACATTACACCATCATATACGATGCCCCTGTTTTGTGCTCGAAGTACCCCCGCTCTCCCGTCATTGTCGCCACCGTCCTGGCCGTCGTCGTCGCCGTTGTGGTCGGGTTTACGTTCCAGGTGCCCTCCCGCTGCGAGATGGGGTCCGATTTGGAATCTCTGGCGATATTCTAGATAATCGACACGCCAGGATAACGTGCCCTACGGCGATTACGGCCGATGTGCGTGAATCAGAGATTGACGGTCGCAGTGGTTGGGGGTAATGATGGATGGGAATGGGTTGCGTTGTAAATGGTTGGTGTGGTAGTCGCATCGGCAGTGTCGTGGGTCCATTGTCAACATTTCCATAGGCAGTGCTACCCCACGCGAGGGCTTACACGCGGGAGAGAAGGCGAAACACGCGCTTTCTGGGGCTCTCGATGCCGCCAGATGAGCTAAAAGCATCTTAATGAGACCAATAAGTACCGAAATTAATAAAACATACCTTTTGTCCACCAATTCCGAGCTGATCGGTGCACGACGTGGCTGTGGTGAGGTATGCTGACATCGTGCAGTAAGCGAAGCCTGTTAGCTTATAGTCGTTGCCCCGGGCTCTCAGGACTAGCAAATATTTAAGAATCTATTAAAAAAATACGAGTGAAAATTCAAGCAGGAAGTACCCACTTTTTACGCCCGCGAAAGGGATGTTGAATAAAGAAATGGCGGCGCCGCGGTGGTTGGAGGGAGAAATGGCAAACACAGCCACTCGATCGGTGCTCGGTTGATCGGACCGTGGCGAGCGGAATGGATGCGTGACACGCTCTACTTATTCTCCCACTCCTCCGTCCCGAAATTTAGCGGTACAGACCCTCCGATAGATTTCCGATACAATAAGTATGAATGCAACAGCTGTCTGCTAGTTCATTTAGCGCTATCAAGATTCAATGTTCTGAAAGACTCGGAAGCTGTAGCCTTTGCTCTGTTGAATTCTCCTTCTCGTCATGGTATCCTTCGTTTCACTGTCGAGTAGAATTCAGCGAGCTTTGTAGACAATTTCTTGGCGGTGAGTACTTATTTCGTTTGTAGAAAAACTTTCGACTATTGATGAGAGATCGTTTCAGGGCTTAGAGTTCAAGCATTGCACATAGGTAACGTCGTCTTTAAGTTAATCCCTGAAATTTTCTGACTCTCTTATACAGAGACATCAGTATAAACAATATTGCCATGGACCATCGGCGTGAAGGGATACAGTTTTGGCCGTGATGATAGCCATGATGGGATCGATTGGAAGCTACCAACCGAGCTGCGCTGCCTCCCTGGAGCGTACTATATCGATTTCCAGTTCGCCCGATGCTTCCCAGAGGAACAGAATAATGCCGTCGTTTCGGGAATAGTGGGGCCTGCGCGTTCCCGAGATGGACAATTCACACGATGCGTGCTATAACCGATTCAAAGCAGATGTTTACCGATTGGGTACTACCATGCTGAATGAATTCAGGGTAACGTCAGCCTGTTTATTGTATTTATTCTTTGAGCTCATTGATCTTCCACACATATATTGGACAAAGAGCAGGAACAGGTATTAGTCACTGCCCTCGCTGTTGAAGCGTCTCGGTGACGCGTTCTGGGACGCGTTCTCTGGGCCCGAGTCCTCGTCTTCGAGGAGGATCGACGTGGACGAGGTGAGAAAGGTTCTGGAAGGCAAGGTGGTCGTGCAAATAGTGGATGTGGACGTTGATCCGCGGAAGGAAATAGGACGCAAAGTATCGGACAATTGTAGGGATGCGTGCTCGGTCACGGCTATTTTGGAGGAGAGTATAAAGAGTTTGACGTTGGAAAGAAGTAAATAAATAATATCTGTTTCTGGTTGGTGTACTCACATTCGCGTTTCACATGGCTTTCTTTGAGTCGGTGATCTAAAGGATAAGTGCCGCCGGCATAGCAACCTAAGTTAGGCTGTCATATCCGAAAACGAACTGGTTCGTACCATCGCTTTGGTGCCGATCATAATCGATGTGGCTGTGTTTCTCTGCGATCGTGCTTGGCACAACTATCGCCCTTCGTACTACACAACGATATCCATATATTCTGATCAAACAAATGTTATACCAAAAGATTGCAGTGAATTGCTTCAATTCATCCGCCTTACATGCATCGCCAATGAATTACCAGCCAAATAGGAGCTGCGAGCATCTAACGGATATTCCTGTGTCAAAATGCCACTGTCAATCTCGAATTCATCAAACGGTGTAAGCCAACTCACCACCGTATACTTATATTCAATTCATAGTCCAACGTTGCCACTCCACAAGAATTTGAATAGAGATGTTTTCAACGGTGCGTTGCATCATGGCTTCGCTTACAGTGTCGGTTTACCTATAAGTATATCACCCAGAATTTATCAGTTTTTATGGGCGGAAATCAAATCATGCCTGGCACATTCGTACCTTTTTTTTTTTTTTTTTGCCAAGCACTATTCGAATGGCTAGGTTATCATACGGTATGATCATACCAGCAGATGGTACTATCAATGATGCTGACCGCAGGCTTCGTACGTGGCGTTCCTGCTTTGCTCATTGGATTAATTAGAAAATTGTGGTCAATTGCTTTAACTCATCCGCATTACGTGTATCACGAAGGAGTCTATTTACGTGCTTCGAAACCGGAAACCGTACCGCTATTCCTCATGGAAGCCAAATAGACGCTTCTAAAGCATATCCTGTATCAGCTCTGAATTCATATAAACAACGTAGGTCGGTCAGCTCACCACCATCCAAACTGGCCCCAACCTCAAGCTGAAAAATCCTTAAAAGTCACTTCGACACCCTCTTTCGCGTTCAACGCCTCGACCTGTTCCATCAACGCTTGATCTGCATCCAGGAATGATGGTCTGTCCAGTTGAATTGAGACGCTCTCAAGCGTCCCGGTTTCCAAGCGGTCATTGAGGAACTGGATAAGAAAGACTAGGCATTCCTTGTTGATGTGACCTTGCGGTCCTTGCCTTTGTTTCGACTCTGAAATCTTCAAAGTCTTCAGCTTTTGGCAGGCACCGGAGAGCCCTCGGAGGAATGACAGGTCGACAATAATGTCTTCCATGATAAGAGCGGAGAGTACAGTGAGTCTTTTGAAGATATCAACACAAATGGGCATTACGACTCGCATCAAGGAGAGAGATTGCAAACGGTCGAAGATTTGCGATCTTTCCATGAACGTGTTTAATGCTGCTATTTTATAGATAAGAGAAATGGCCAGCTCGTCCAGCGCAGGCGCTTTGAGCTGATCTAGGACTTCAGTCGAAAATACTTTGAGGCTGCGGAGATGAGACATGGTGGTGATAGTATGGTTTGAGTTGGGAAAAGCGATTTTCACTGGAGTGATGTCGAGCGATACAAGTGTATCTGCGAAGCGCTGGAAGAATGGGTAATAGCAGAAAAGTATTTCTGAAGAACTACATGGCGGGATTCCTTGGAAGTGAATGAGTTTTGGAGCTTCTCGGATGAGCGCTTCGCTCACAAGGGCGCGAACTGGCTCCCTGATAGCAGCGCATTGAAGCGTCTTCCAGCGTGACACATGCGATAGTAGAAGTGCAAAGAATGCATCCTTGACATCAGGATCGGCGTGTTCAACACTCTCAGAGACCTCAAGGCGGACATGCAAAGGTACCCCACCCGAGCGTTTGAGATATTCCATCAGGATGGATACAGACGAGGACGACAGAGTCGTTCTAGTATCCTTGAGGAAATTGTCGTAACGCTGGGCCTCCTTTGCGATGTCGATACCGCCAGGTCCGTATCTGATGGGTTCGGGGACATTAGGGAGAGGCCATTCCGGAAGAGGTTGAGCAATTTGCGCTACGAAGTGGTCCCAAAGGAATGGATTGGATAGAACCAAGTCCCTCCAACGACGACAGACTCTGCCATATGGCCATGCACCCTTCCTAACATCAAGGGACTCGGCAGGACAGTCGGTATCGAGCGAGAGGGAGAGGATCCTAGAGAGAATCTCTGGGGGAGCGACTGCTGTCGCGTCTGTTTGAGTGACACTCATCTAGAGAATATCAAGGTCAAAGGAAGAAAGGCCTGAAAGAAAAGTGAACACCCACATTGTAGAAAGCACGTCGACTGCAGCAGTTATTTGGAATCGCTGGACGTTGCCAGTGACAGCACGGAGCGAGAAAGAAAGATGCTCAAAGATCATACAAGCAGTGCTTGAACTTATATAAGGCGGGATCTCTTTAGGGTAAGTGCTGTTCGCTTACTAGCGCCTTACATGCTGAAAATAACAGAGATTGAAGTTCGCACAAAATTAGAGTATCCGGCAATTTCCGTGTTATGGATTTCACGTATCCGTTGACTTGGTGCATGAGTCAACACATGCCCATACTCGGCCTTCTCGGTCTTAACGGTGATTCGCTTGTATTTTCTATTACTTTCTGTTACTTTCTCGATTCTTCGTACCAATACTAGAATAAAATGGAACTTTGTAGAATAATAATGACTCGAACCTTCCCTTGGTATATAAACTCGTAGATAAATTGTATTAGATCTCTCAATCTAATTTCACCCATCTTCTGTGTGATTTAAGCATCTCTGATCGGTTACGCCTAGCGCTTGTTAGCACCCTTATCGGATCCCTCTTGGTGGTTAGAACTCGCTCTCGGACATCCTCGCTCACAATTCAGGTTTTACTTGAGTATTCATCAACTCGTGTATTACTTGGATAATCCTGGATTACCCTGATTCTTAACATTCCGCTCCACTCTTTCTTTTTATCCCGATGGTTCGAACCCAGCTACCCTTGCCTTCGTTTAGATATCATTATAAGTGTTAAGCTTAGTGAGTAACACCAGCCTTTCTGGATGCTGGTCCTCCCGCTTTATACCCAATACCCCCAGCACTGGCAAGAAGCTTTCATCAATGCATCGCGTCATGGCTCCACTTGCATCATCAACGTAACCCGATATGTAGGACCAGGGGTTTATGAATTTTTATGCACGGAAAATCGAGTCATGTTCACCTAATTCTGGATATTGTTTCACGGAGCACTTTAGATAGCCTGGGTTTTCGCAGACAGTACGATCGATGACGTTGACCACTTCGTACGTGACAGTTTGCTCATTAACTACTTACATCCGAAGGATAGCCTTCATTTCTTCCGGTTCATTCCTTGCTAAAACTGATCGATGTCTTTTGATAGACCGTCATGACACAAAACGGTTCCTCGTTTCTGACCTTACTCTGGGGTGTTTGTTTCTATATCATGGTGCTATCATCGCTATGGAGCTATGCTATCTTTCACATGTCGTCGAAACCTAAATTTGCGCGCCTCGGCACTATCTTTTGAGACGCGAGCTAATGAGCAGGCATCCATCCCCGAGGGTCGCCTACTGTATTAGTAGAAGTATGTGTCCTCCGAGTCGCCGCAATAATGATCCCCCTCTGTTTGTCAGACCTTGACAGCATGAATGAACCTAATCCAATTTATCGAACAATGGGATATATTATTCCAGTTAAAATCATAAGTCAAACTCCGCGATGGGGGTGATAATCCTTACCGCAGCGCCACTCATTTAGGAGCCATGAGCGCTTGAGCCTTCCCATGTATGTGCCATGGGCACTTCTGATTCTGAAAGTGTGATACAGATCTGGCCTTTAGACCACGCAGGCGAGCTGCAATGAGATCTGAGTAGTTGGCTTCAATGTGGCAGTAAATTCTGGCACGCGTCGTGACGCATCACAGCGCGTCAAATCTGAGATGGCATGTGCAGCTGTTAAGGCGTCGATGCGGATGTAATTTAAAGTAGGGAACGGAATCTGCGAGCACATATGTAGGGAGGCACCAGGCGCGTCCATTCAAAGATAACAAGCGGCCATCTGGCAAAACAAGATCTAGGGCAGCAAGAAGTACAGCCCTGTTATCGTCGTACCACCACGAAAAATGTGCATTAGTTAGAATGTCTATGCAACTATCAAAATTGAATACCAGGTCCTTCTCAGCACCACAATCATGTGTAAGTGGTATATAAGCACCTGCTTTCATTTCCGTGCTTGCACTCCCTTATAACATAACTCAAATTTATGATAAGCTCATTGTAAGAACACTGAAAGCACCATGTAATTCTGACAATCGAATGTAACAGCTTGTACCCGAAGCCCGGACTGGTGACCATTACATGGGATTTTGGTCCTTCCAGGGCACTTACAGGTGATTGTAACGGAGCGTACAGATCTTAAGCATTGTACCAGCCTTTTAGGCCTTGACGACATCAAGACGACATATCAAAAACACGAATGACTGGGATTATATTACTAGAATACCATACATGATACCGATATCAATACGTAGTGGAAATAGTACAAAATTATATGACAGTAGATCACCCCGACCTGGGCCCAGCTGTATCCCCGTTGCCCAAAGAACGGATCATCAACGAATCCTAAACCAAGCTGCAGAACTGCCATAGCAACACGGCCCACCAATCCATCGCTAGGTTTCGACGAGCTTGATCGATGTCCTGGGATAAGTGGGATTGGATGTTCCAAGGCGGCTAGAAACTGACGTTGAGACGGGTCAGTCCAATGAGATGGCAAAACCAGTATGCATACGCACGAAAAATCGGATAACTCTGAGGTAGCGTTTAAGTTGTCGTAATGGAGACTCCAGTCCTGTTTCCGGGGCTTGAGGATGGCGGAAATGATATCTGAGACATAGGCATGTCAGCCAATAATGTGCCAATGGCGAGCAAACATTCCGTTCACCTGAGTTGTAAAGGGGTACCATTGTATACAGCAATCTGAGGGTCGAGATTACAACGCAAATGTGTCTGAGTTCATCCTCTTTCCGCAAAAAGACACACATGGGACATGTCAGTGACAACTAACAAGAGAATGAAACGTACCGGGCTTATCAGAATTGAAGTCATGGAAGGTATCAGTAACAAAGAGAGTAAGAAGAAACGAAAACCAGCGTACCAAAGTAGTACTCTTTCCTGCTCCTTCAGCTCCTTGCATATATGCGCCGAGATTCGCATAAAAACATGTCGTCGCTTGTTATATTGTACGCTTCAGGTGTCCGAGACCGCTCTGGGACCATACTGAGAGAACTGGGCTTCGTAGAGTTCAACAGTATTACATCGTTCTTGGTGATGAAACACGTACCATTGTGGTGTTGCTGGTGTGTACTTATTGCAGTGGTACAGTTGCGGAAATCATGACTATGCAAAAGGCGGGGTGTGGTATAGAGGCGACGTGTCAAAGTAGCGATGGTGGTGGCAAGAGGCAAAGGTGCCAGACTCGGAAGAACCGTTTGATCAGGTCCCGGGACTTGCCGGATGGTATTTCCTTTTTCATGTCCGAGTTCACTTATACTATCACAGCTAATCTCTGCGTTTCATTGACTGTTGGGTCCTCCTTTATGCAGTCATCATATATGTAGGACCTAAATGCCTTAAAAATTGTCCTTATCTGTCGCCAGTGGCCACTGCTCTGCACTGGAAGTCTGAAACTTACATCTACGTTGTATCTATGTGCGTTCCAAGTTGATTCATGCTGGCACTCAAGCTATACTACCTTACAATAGCAAAGCTCGGCAAACCTATATTTCAAGCCAAGGTAAGTGCCTTATACTATGTCGAGGTGGCTACAATGACTTACAATACATTATAACAAGCACCGATCCTTGTAGGCTGTTGCAATTCGACCAAGTCGTTGCACGGCATGGGAAGCAATCGACATTTTTCGTGGTGACGGTATCAAGGTTCTCCTTTGATGCATCAAGTAATCCTACAGAGAATAGGCACTCCTGATGCCCAGGTAAGTATCCCCGTGGCCAGCGGCAATATCAGATATCAAATAAAATAGCTGTATGAGCCACTGAATAGAGGGGCGGCAAACAGACGATGACTGATCACTTGAGAGTACTTATAAATGCCGCATAACACATCTCATAGATGAATCAGAGGACTCCCTACAGAGATTCCAGGAGAATAATGCTGCGCGACAAGTATAGAGGGCCATCGTCGAGTCAAAGAGCCGTGCGAATAACTTCGGTGCCGCGGTGACTCACAGAACTTGAAATATGGCTACTTTTGCAACATGAATCTCCATTCTATGGCCAAACAGAAACAAGCTGCTTCTTTTCTAACGCATTTGATGAACACTGCGCATGGTGAAATTATCCCCGTTACTCCCTGAAGTTCCAGATTTAACCTCTTGACTCGGTTCGAGCTTTCATTAGTACATGAATTTTCTTTTTTCAGAAAAAGGCAAAGTCCAAGTCCAAGGATGCTAAATGTTCGCTCAATTAATAGAAAGCGAAACCGCACTTGACGATGCTCTAGTTCGAAAAGGAGTGGGGGGATCCATTTTCTCCTCAGAGGACGCGTAGCAAACGCGGACAAGTTCTGAGCCACATTTTGGGGGTCAAGGTAAGTTTTCGAAACCTAGACTATTCAACAGCAGAAGGGCGCGCGTAAATATTTCATTAGTCGACATACAGTAAAACATTATCGAGTGTTGGGGACAGGAGTGAAAGGACCGGTAATAGATCCGCGCGTGGGTTGTCGATGGCAGAGTCCAGGGTCAAAGTCTAATGCGGTTCTTTACAGACATGAGCCACCATACCGAAGATCACAGCTAGCCACCATCCCTAGGACCCAGAATACCCTGGCGCATGTTTAGTGGAGATATCGGGGAAGCATCGAATCAATCAAATTGCTGTGAGAGCCAAGTAGCCACACTATTTGAATTGACGACGAAGCGGCACAGGTCAGGTCTCTGAGTACATCGTAAAGATGTCTTTAAGTAAGCAGAAAATAGTATAGAGGAAAACGGCCCAATGACAAGAAGTAAGAATGCAGAACGTGGGCTGGCGACATGAGTCGGAAAGACCGTGAGAGTGGCCCGGTACCATACGGACTCATCGCAAAGGCCATGTTTGCAATGCAGGTATGACACGTCCCTTCGTAAGATTTAGGGCATCTGATTCTGAGTGACGAAAACTATACGCACCGTCGGTGAAACAGTATGAGTCACACTTCCAAAAGAAAACTCTTTGCACAATAGGTTGGCGACAGGAAAGACCACATCATATTTTAGAGCAAATTACACGATGGAAAGATAACGATATTGACCTACAGAGATAACAGTAAATAGCATCTACACGTGGGAACGGCAAGGAGGAAATATGTAATATAGCAAACGGAACCACCACCATGGAATAGATGGAGCCCAAATATCATTCGACCATATCCTCCACGTCAAGGATGATTTCCCTGCTCGTGAAAGCACATGTTCGAATTGACGAAGTGCCTCGGACGCTGTTGGTCTCTTATCGGGATCAACAGAAATCATCCTTCGTAGTAACGGCTTGAAGTCGTTCAGCCCAGTATACACCTAATGTTACAGGTCAATGTTACAGATCTTATGCCATGACAGAGTGTACAAATCTTACCTCGAATATATCGAGCATGGCAATACCGAGCTGGTAGACATCTGCCTTGAACGGGTTATAAAGCACCTCGTCCGAATCCTTCATCTCGGGTACACGCTGACCGACCATACCCGAAACAAGTGCTTTATCTATTCCGTCAGGGAAGCATTCCGCAAATTCGAAATCGATGTAGTAATAGTCGACTGGCCCTACACGACACCGAATTTCAGTAGGAAGATCCCACTCCACGCCGTCGTGACTGGCGTTGAAAGCAAAATGGTAGCCTTTGGGCATAACGCGCCTGTGGTCCATTACGATATTACCGACACTGATGTCTCTTTATATCGGACAAGTTAACTTATATTCGATAGAAGTAAGCGTTGAACGTACCTATGTGCGATGTTATTACTATGCATGGATTCTAAGCCCTAAACAGTGTAGTGAGTAAAGAAAATAGTGACGACCGTGCTATACTCACGAGAAGGAGCTGTCTAAACAGCTCTATGTACTCTAGTCGACAATGAAAATCGGGGCTTGCGAAGTAATGAAACATAGGCATTACGATCAATGCCAATCCTTGTACCCCGGGAATCGGGAAGGCGTCGAGTACAGGTATAGCATTATTACGAGGATCGCGTCTCATCAGTTCTGTCGAGAGAAATCGTGATATTGCGAGTTCAAACTCGTCCTTCTGCAACAATACAGCTTTCAAGATGACTTTTGAACCGTCGGTGAGACGTGTGGCGTCCATAATTCGCCAGCCCTGTCTTTTTATGAGAAGATGCCATATATTGGATGATAAGTGCCTACGCGACCGGTGTGTATGATATGCTGATCTTCATAGAACCTAAGCACCTTTGGTTGAGGATCGGACTCCCAGGAAGGGATCCAGTCCGGGTGATATCGTGGCCGGAGCATATAGCCGAGTGAAGCAAGGAAAGGCTGCATGTTGACCCAGAACATTTCCTTTCTTCAGGGGGCTGCGGGCGATCCATACCCAGGTGACAGTGATGGAGGAAAGGAAAGAAACGTGTTGAGGAATTATGTCACCGCGCGTTTGATAAAGTGCGCTCCTGATTTGGTAAGGCAATTTGTCGGCCCGGGCCTGGATTTGGTGACTCCTGAACTCAACCCGGCTCTACTACAGTCTACGTGTGTCAAATCGGGTTTTGAACTCGTCAGATACATTCCTTCTTCGAGACGATTATGTGGCCCTTTTGAATCTGAGGTGGGAATCTCCGGCTGGGATACTTAAAAGTTGCGGTCTCCCGTTAACTGCTATTCTGTCTTTTGCCCCTCATATCCTATGTCTGTTACTTCTGTCACCCAGGATCTCAAGTTGCGTTTTGCTGTCATCCGTGGCAAAGAGATCGATTATGTCAATAGCCTTGCGAAGTCTCTGAAGGAAGAGATTACAGATACATTCCCAGTTGCAGAGGGTACTACCACGTTAACGAGCGAAGACCTTAAAGCCAAGGACTGGATAACAAGGGTCGAGAAGTATTACATTTTTCCAGCTACCTATTTTTCGCCATTAAACAATGTGCTAGGTATATGAATGACATCAAAGCCATCAAAGACGACCCCAATGCACCCACTACCCGTAAGGAGTGGTATACCAGAGTATTTGACCATTTTAAGCGAGCATTCGAAGGATCCCCGCTCTCCGAACACCTCCAGTCAATCCGCAATAACTTGAGAGTCATACAGACAGACGCAAGAGTATGTTCTCTTGATCTCGGGCCTCGGCTCCATTATGCTAACTGAGAACTCTCGTCCTAGAGGGCATCCGACCAGAGAAGAGCAGCGATAACGACTCAGAACCCCCAGGTTCAGAATGCTGCCATGAACAACACAGTGGCTCCTGTTTCTTCGACTACCCCGCTTTCGACTGGGCCGTCTGCTGCTGCAGGTAACACTTCAGGAGGCTTCTTTGCCACTTTGTCCAGCCGAAGCAATTCTATGCCATCCTTGCCAAGGATTGGTGGGCGGTCAATGAGTCGACGCACCCCACTTAGTGAGTCCTTCACTCCGCTACGCATGTATTGACTCATAGTGTTGGATATTTAGATACGCAGAATGCTACACTCGGCTCAGATATTCCTCAGCTGAACATCGGCCAGAGCCAAAATATCAGTGGACTTGGTATGCGAACTTAATACATTTTCTGTTATAATAAATCTCGTCCTACATCCATTTACGAGGAGACACTACCGCTCCACAGATATCCGCCTCCAACCCAGCGAACTCTGGCCGGGTCCCCGAACAGATTGTTCCATGGGATGAATTCAACCGGTTCGTACACAATTTTTGCATCTATGGTCATCAACTCAACGATCTACTATTGTTTTCATTTCAGTGTTCAGTACGTTCTGCTACTATCCTCGTTCGAGCTCCCATGCTGATTGGATTTTTGCAGCGAACTCATCCTTACCCCTGAGCAAATTGCACGAGGAATGAGACTGGCCCCTGCATCTCGTAGCAACCACTCTTTGTCGTGAGTTTATTTTGCGATACAGTAATAGGCAGCTCTGAATCGCCTTCTAGATCCGTGGGACGAGGATCTGTGAATTCAATCCCAGGACCTGCCGTTGGGAATTACAATGAGGCCACCAGACATAACAATGTCGTCAACACCGGAAACAATTATGCTTCAGGCTACGTTCCTGGCCACGCCCATCACCTATCGGTGAATACGACCCATACCACTAATACGTTTGGAGTCAGGTATGACTGCAGACTATCATTTCACCTCCGTTATTCAGTTTCAACAGGATGCACGGCAATGTGTCATCTCGGTGGGCTCATATTGGAGCTCCGAGAGCCAGCGCCAAGCGTATCTCCAGTCAGTGACGCGTTTACAGACATGACGGATGTTATGGCTGATTTTATCGATACTCGCATTAGACGACATAGCTACGTCCAGCCGGATGGCCAGGCGAGTACTTCGACTAGGTCCAGTCCCTACGGTCAGGTGCCTTACGGAGGCCAAAGCGAAGCAGGATCCTTGGGTCACAGCTCGCATGCGCACGGGTACGTTGTAGCATCATATCTGATCGCGATAAAGCTGACTGCGTCTAAAATCAGTTACTAAACGTCGAATCTGATTCTGCCGTGATCGATATCAAGTTTTGCACCGCTGTGTTATGCTTTCCGTCAATGTACTTTTGTGTTTTCTGTTTCCCCACTTACGATAACATGTACCCTAATGTAGAAATGTAATATACGATGGGTATCTTGCCAGGACGCATGTACTGGTCTGATGAATAGCGGAATTCGTCATCCTTCCTTCCTTCCGTCCGTCATGCACAGAACTAAACCATAGTAGCTGCATTCAGAACTGGGGCGAGGTAAGTGTTTCGAACCTAGACCATCAACTGAAAGAGGAACGCGCAGAGGGATGAGATGAGATTCCGAATTCGTGCGTTAATTGACATACAAATTTGAATTGACTGACGAAGACATGACGCGGTAGACATCAAACCTAATCTACTTCTCGATAGTATCACGTACATGCGGCGCGCCGCGCCATACGTAGCCAATAAAAATTATTGGGACAAGAATACCCGATCGCATATTTATGTAGTGGAGATATCGGAGGAAGCATCTAAATCAATCGAATTGCTGTGAGAGCCACGAGTCAAATAGCTACACGGGTGTTGGTGGATGAGGAACCTTCCATGGATGGCGGTAACTTCTCTCCGACTAACGACGGTCCTGTCACGCGGCAACTCCCGGATTCAATGGCCTGTCACAGCCGCGCAGACGTTTCTCGTCCCTGCGACCGTCTCGACGTTCTGTTTGGCATTCTCCCCCACTGCCTCCGTGGGCGGGGGCGCATCGGCGTCTCTCTCTCAGACTCTTGGTGTCTGAGAGAGATCTCCTGTGCCGCATATGGGCTACTGGTGCCCATATGTCAGTGCTCTCCTCTTGGTGGGGAGCGCTGTTTGTTTGGGACGGGACGCTTGGTTTTTCGCTCACTCGCTCTCTCTTTTCATTGTTGGGACTTTGGGCTCTCCCCCATTTCTCTCTCCCCTTCCCGTCCCGGTCTCGTCTCCTCTTCCACACCACACACCCCTGACTTAAAATCAGACACTTTGCTAGGGAGGATAACGACGGCGCCACCGATCATGACCTGAGTCTTGCCGCTTGTCTAGCAGGGTCCTTTGTCGGCATCGTCGTCCTCGCTTTCCTCTCTTTTGCTTTTATCAAGATCAAGAGGAGGCGACTTTTTCGGCAGCAGCAACGTCGACGTGCATCCATCGATTTTCAACAGCAGCGACGCGTATCCATACGTGCATCCATACGTGCATCCATCAACACCCTCGGACTTATCATGGAATTTCCACTGCCACCAGAGCAGCAGCTATACGTTTTCCCTCGTCGCCCGGATGGCCCTGATAAAGATTGGGTTGATGAAAATGGCAACTTTCAAACAGAGGAGATCGACCTGTACGTTACATGTTGCTACTTTGAATATATTGGCGTTGTTTTGACTAATGCCATATTCCCCAGGTCTCCAACAATACACAAAAACCCTTGGTTTGAAGAACTTTGCCAACGGTTTGGACTCGCACATTCGGGCAACAAGACAACGCGACGAGAGCGGCTGGTGAAGTTTAGTCAAGCCGGGGTGGAAAGGTGGAAGGCGAAGTGCATACATTCACGCTAAACGCAGATGCGAACTCATCTCCTCTCACAGCCTTCTCACTCCAACGCGTATTCATCATAAGGGGGTGAGGGTGAGGGATGGCGGTGTCACGAAGAGAAAGTTGACACATAAAGCACAACGCATCTACGACGCGAGCATACCAGCAAGCATCCCTCAAGGGGCATTCTTACCCGTGGAAAGATCCACCAAGGACGCTCGTAGCCAAGCCAAAGTAGACGGTTTCATACCATGGGTGCGTCTGTTTTTGTTCCCTTTCATCGTGTCAGGCTCGGTTTTTTGATCGCGGTTTTCCAGGCTGAGGATGTTGTGGCCCAGATATTGGAAGAAGAAAAACGTGAGCTGAGTCTCCGCCATACCCATCTGCCAGAGCCAGGGGTCAACAGGATCCACAACCATGGTGCGCAACAACCTATGGTACGTGTCTTTACTTTTCAATGTCAATTCGACCTAACGGCCATCTTCAAGGCACAGGACCCTTTTGTGAACCCAGTTTTTGTCCAGCGTGTTGCCTCTATTGTCGAGGAGCAGTTAGCTGCTCGTCGAGACTCCTCCCTTGGGTCCTTGTCCCTGCCTTCCATGTCATCATCCGAAATTCCCCGTCCTTCGATGGATTTTGACATGACTGCTATGGGGTACACCACAAATTCTACTGAAGTCTTTCCCGATGATGTGGGCCTACCAGATTCACCTACCTTACCATCCTTTGAGCCTACATGGACGACTTCACCATCTGCGCCGCTCTGTCCACCAGCGCAGACAACGCAAACGCCAACATCCGAACTCGATGAGAACCCATTTCAGTGCTCATTGGCCTTTGCCGATGGTGAGACCTTAGCCATTTATCAAGGCGATGTTCCGCCGACTCAACCATTCTGCTATGCAACAAATCTCCCAAATCTCATTCGGAGCTGGGACGATTGTAGTCCAGACTGGGTTCCATCTGCCGATTACCCAATTATCGTTCATGGTCGCCCGGTTCCAATCAAGCACTGGAAGGCTCTCTATAAACGCAACAAGAAGACTGGGGGTGAATGGGAAAAACTTAGAAATGACTGGTTGTACTGGAGAGTATGTCTGCGTTTCTTTCTATTGTTCACTTTCTCACCTTTTACCTTCAGTATTTTATGAAAGAATATCGGGCATATGAGACGCCTAAAGCCTTCTGGGATGCGTTTTCCGACTTGCAAGGACGGAGGCTGAAATATTCTCCAATCAAAAATATTCTTTTGGGTCGACGGAAGGTTGCGATTTCCGAATTAGCTGAAAAAATCAAGAAGGAGTATGGCGACGATTTTAACCATCAATTTGGGTATAAAAAAGATCAGGTATGGAGGCCCATGACGGATCCTTCAGCAATAGTCCGACTGTATAGGAAGAAAATGGGAATTAGTTGTGATGATGATGATGATTATGACGATGTCTAGTTTACAGTTCATGTCGTTACTTTTGATCTAAATGTTATGCTGGCTTTCTCATTAATTTGTGCACCTAATTGTCCCACACGAGCCAAGATATAACAACGGGTTGATGTGATCAGGTAACGTATGTTATTACAACGGATATAGGCCACACCGTGATACTCTGATAATACTCGAATAAAGTGTGAACGTTTACATGAAATCATCAACGCTATTCATATTTTTGGCACTGGGGGGCACTATGGGCGGCACGATCGTATACCATCTTCAACTCGATCTTCTTCATACAAATTTCCCAGCCATCTTGTAGGATACATAAATCCAACTACTTTGGAGATCACAATATCATCACTCAGACGGAGCGGCTTGCCCTACTCGATCCATTCCCGCCGTGACGCAGGGCTGAAAACAATTGACTCTGAGCACTAGTAGTACTGGTTGTCGTGGTTTGGAGGTGGATATCTGAGCTTTCATTGGGGACAGTTTGGAGGTACGAGTCGGGAAGCTGAGCCCACTGCGTCTAGACCACCGGTTTTTATTTTGGAACCCTTAACTGCCAATGTATAAATGTTTCTATTGAGACCGTTTACTGTTTGAGCGACTAGCCAGCGTTCGCTGTCGACGCATTGTTGACCTATTCCTGTACTTTGAACGGCTGTTTATGGTCGCTGGCGACCTGAAGGTATCTGCGCATAGCATGCATCAAGGACCGAGAAAGTAACACTGATTGTGAATAAACTGGTAAGCCTGTTCGAATGAGAATACTACGGAGCAATGACTTGATTGCCGACTTCCGTGAATGTTCAGACTCTTACCCTACTCCAAAACACCCAGCTCTGCAACGCGACAATGTCCAGGCAGTTCAAGCCACGACTACGACACTATTTGGTAAACATGTGCTAGCACCATGTAGTCTCAAATGTCTGTGACATGTAGCCTATTTTGCTCGTACCTATCAGTACTGTCTGGTCTCTCAAAGAATAAAGACTCTTGTTTGCGCAAACTCTGTCTTATCCCAATCACGTTTTAGCAACATGGAAATCTGTCCACCAAACGGCCCCACTTCCCGCCAACTTGAATCTCCAAATTGTCCCCAATAAGATCTCGGATATCTGCTTCCAACTCAGCATCCCCACTGCCCCACCCGCGGTCTTCAAATTGTACTTCGATCATTTTGAGCCCTGCATCACGGCGGGAACGAATCATATTGAAGAGGGCAAACCGCTCCGCCTTCGTACGACGGAAATGCTGAGCCTCAATGCAGAGGACAAGGTGGCGTAGATTGGGTAGGATTGAAGAAGGGGCAAGGGCCTCGGCAGTGCCATACCATTCCGAGGAGAATTCAAGCTTGAGGTAAGAGATTGTCAAACATGCTTCAGATGAGAAGGTGATGTGGACCGAGGCTGATGGCTCAGATCTGAGCATTTCCATGGACATGCTTAAGCTCTCGAGGCGAATCCCAATTGACAGAGGAAACGAGTGATGCAGTCTGACGCCAACAACCATCTTTGTAAAAAGTCGTTAATGGGCCTAATGGCCAGACTTTCGAGCATTGGCACAGTAAGGAAGTCGAGGGCAAGGTAAGAATCGACGTGAAGGTAGCAGAGTTGTGCCATAACTACCGGCGCTTCCTTCGGGAATACTCCCCATAGAAGGCAACACACTCTGAGCTTGGGTAGCTGGGAAAGAAGTCGTAGATCTTCAGAACAAGTGACACGTCCAGAAAAATGAGTTATCCTGGGTGGTAACTTGGCGCTCACAACATCGGCGGACAAAGACATGTCTGCAGAAGATTCGTTGGCATAGTTCACAAGTTCCCCTATACAAGGATGATGCATGATGGCGAATGTAGGAACGACGAAGCCTTCGGCTCTTAACTGTTGGGCAAGGCGAATACTGGTGATGGAATCAACTCCGAGATGGAGGATGGAAGATCCTTGGTGATGAGAGTTGGATCTACGTTGCAAAGTTTGGCAACCACGTCCCGAACTAGAATTTCTTGAGACGACCAGGTTGTAGGGTCATATGATGCATGTTTCACTGACGCATTAGTAGACGGTGATGGCATGGTTGGCGTCAAAGTTTGGTTAGGGTCAGTAACAAGATTGGCTATACGGCTCAACAGAGAAGCGACGGAGGTGCTCAAGCCAAAGCTAGACGTGTAACCAGCAAGGAGAGTGGCAGTGTTGTCGCTTGGGCTAGCTTCAGATGCTACAGCCAATGGATACTATGATTGAAATGAGTTCACAGATCATAGACAACAAACAGAGGGTAGCTTACATCGATGACTGCCTTACTCTCGAGTACTGACCAAAGATTATGGGACGAGGACAGGGATGTTGTCACCCGATTGAAATTGAACAGCGTATCGAAAAGTTGTTCACCAGATCCAAGCCATCGTTGTATCGAACGAAGAGGGGTATGCTGATACTCCGTCACAGATGACAGGTTGACTTGGACCTGGCGCACGATATCGGCGAAGATTTGTCTGTCTACAGCACGAACACGGACAGGTACAGTAGTGGTACAGGGAGCTGATGAATACAGAGATCACTGAAGATGTATCGCATAGAAACAAGAGACATACCTAACATGTTATCCACTCCATCGACAAGTAACGTGCGGCCCAAGAGAACGACACCAAAAATCTTCGATGTCCATGAGGAAAGAATAGACTAAGATTGTCCTGAGAACATACGGAATCATTTCTCTTCTAATACTCTCCTAGCGCAATTCCGAATGCTGACAGTGCCAGAACATGGAGGCTGATATTCAAAGCGCACGCGGTCTGCTCGAGTACAGACAGTGGTACATTGAGAACATATCGTTGATGATTGGATTCAAGGCTGCCGTATGTATGAGTCAAGGCAGGCTTAGGAGCATTGTCGAGATAATCGGAATAGAACGAACGAGACAACTCTTGTGACTGGTGCGCGAGATGACTGATCAAATGACTAATTGGAGCGCGTTGGAGAGTAAAATGCCCTAAGTACCATTCATAGATCTCTGACAGGAGCATTGGCAGGGATTCACCTGTGGAAGATGCATTAGATAAGCACATTTTATCTTTCAAGTCGAAAAGAGACGCACCATCAGATGGCATGGTGCATAGTAAGACAGAGAAACATGGTACCGTCCTTTGACAAATACAATGCAAGCCGAATAGGTGGCCAAGTCCCAACACTCTGCACTACATCGAGTTCGACGCTATGCATATCTCTGTGAAGAATAACCAGAGGATCCTCGCCATCGGACACTTCGACAACCGAGTGTCCAGTTATTTGGCACATGGGAAAGAACAACTTGGACTATGTTGGTGTCATCAACAAAGAAACACGTTCGCAGGATGTCATTCGCAGCAATTGTCCTATCAATCGCCTTGCGAAGTTGAGACCTGTCCACCTCGCCGATACGTAGAATGAAATGATTGATGTAAATGGGCTCAGCTGAATTGAGTGTGTGAGCAACCAGCCCTTCTTGCAATGGTAGACAAGGCTGGACGAGTTGGATATGATGATCCGAAAGACAGTCCTGAACCCGCTCCTCCAGACGAGTCTCCATCTCCCAGGAAGAAACAGGATTCCTGTCCTCGATGAGTGATCGCGATGATTTAGCGAGCTTGGATACAGATGGTCCAGCGAGAATGACATGCGGAGGAACAAAAAAGCCTGCCGCTTTCATCTGGAAACTCAAAGAGATAGCACTGAGAGAATCGATTCCTAGTTCCAGTGTTGTCGTGTCGGCATTCATGGCATCAATGGGAACCTGTGTGATACCACTGATGACATTACATATCTCTTTCTCGAGAGCAGTAAGATCCCATGCCGAAATATCCATCGAAGCATAATATTCTCCGAGTGCTTTTCTATCCACCTTATTAGATGCAGTATGTGGAATGTATTGAATCACTACGATGACGCTGGTTATGTGACGTTAGTCAAATACGCTTCAAGGGTCGCAGGCTACGTACTTTGGATGCATGAAGACGGGCAAGGATAAATCTGCATGCCGCCTAGCAGCGCAGGTAATCATGACGGCTTCTTGATCAGTACACACTTTCCCATTGTCGCCAAGGGTGGGTGCGGAGATAAAGGTACAGACCACCTTTTGAGGATGGCTATGTTTGGCTTGCTTAGCACGCGAAGGACTGATGTAATATTCAAACTTACTCAGGTCTAGATAGCAGCATTGTGGATGCTTCTCGTGCAAGAGGGTGACAAGAACCTAACGCTGCACGTATTTCGGACAGTTCGACCCGGATACCTGGTAGGTGTTGAGATACACGTTCATGACAGTATAAGGGGGACGCACCACCAAGCTTTACTAAGTCGTCGTTTCGACCAACAAATTTGCATGTTCCATCGTGAAGGAACTAGAACGCATGTTAAACAATATATGTGTTTTGGTTGCGCAGAACATACGCGAATGATATCCCCAGTCAAGTGGATTTCCCTGGCGATAGGGTGATCAATGAACTTCTTCAAAGTCATATCAAGTTGATTGTGATATCCGCGAGCATTTTGATAGCCACCCAGAGCTGTGGCGAAGAAAAAGTATGATGAGTAGGCTGAAATAGCTGAGCAGAGGCAGTAAATGTACCCAATTCACCCACAGCGCCACGAAGTAAGACACGTTCATTCTGAACAGCGAAGCAACTGATAGTTGGGATAGGAAGGCCAACATTCTGAGCCTTGGTGGCCTCATTCAGCTGAAAACGACAATCTGTTCCAATATTCAAAATTTTGTAGACAACACCTTCCACTTGATGGATCCCTAAGGTTGGAAGGATTGCTTCCCATAGCTGCAGGGAATTCAAGAACATGTCAAAGCGATGATCAGAGAAGTCATCTTCGATGGCGCATATTTCAATTGTCTGCAGGACGGGAAGGCGGGATACTATAGATTCCAGGTGGTGCATACGAGACGTGAGGGTCTCAGGGCGCAGGTTCTTCCAACTAGAGCAGGATTGAATGAGTAACGACATGATTTCATTGTCTCTTGTTGACCTGTCGCTCGTGTAGATGATATGTATACTGAGAGGATGTTCGCCTGTACGGTTGACATATGCCTGCCATATCTCGCAGGCATGCTTGGAGAAAGGGGCCTTCACTAAGATATCCTGAGCCAGGATGTTGGAGAGGTGTGTAACGTATTTTTCCAAAGCCCACAGACATGGCCTAAATCCCAAAGAGGCCCTGACATGCTTAGACTATGATATCTGGATCTCTTGAAGTTGGGCATCATACAAAGACTGCAGTTGAACTAGCTTTGCAATTTCGTCTTTCATCACAGAGTCGAGCAACGGCCGTGAACAGCGCAGAAAGCAGGAAATGAGACCATGGCAAGAGGCAGGTGGCATAATCACGTGCTTTGGTTGATTGCAGTGTGAGGGTCTTTCCTTGTTTTTGGGCGACCACAAAACCACCACATTGTCTTCCTTCACGTTTGTTCGAGCATTCCAATAGCTGCCGCCATGTTCTCTCTTCCAGGTGAGTTTCGTTGATGTCTTTGCAAGTGGTCCTCGATGCTCTCCCTCGCATTGTGCATATTCGAGCCCGGAAATACCGGGGGATGGTGTCTGGGCGACGAGCAAGGGCGTTCACTGGCTTACTAATGTTGGCTAACGTCGCTCTCTTAGATATTCTTCAAGAGTACTTTAACAAGGGGCAGGTACATGATGCCACACACGTCAGTACTCCAGTCGCACACGCTAACTTTCCAAACAGACGCTACCACATTGATAATGATAGTAGAGTTATGACTTATTTTGTACAATGGCACAAATAATTTCCTAAAGTCCAGTAACTCCAGCTGTACATGTTAATTAGGTGGATTCTGTGATATAAAATAACTATGACATTACAATTAGGCACATGGGCAAGTTCGTCCACACGTCAGGCATTTGACTACTTGGCGGTCAAGCTTAAAAAACTCGTCGCGACGAATTGTCGGATTGTCGTTTGAAGAAATTAGGTACTTGACAATTGTCAAGTGTGAGAAGTCCGAGCTCCAACCACCCCACTCGCAGATTTGCCGAATTGACCAACGAAGATCACATGAGAACCACTGGCACCCCCCACGGCGAAAGGAATGTGTACCGTAGGGATACAGTGTGATATCCAAGTCCCATAGATTATTCCGAAAGAGCTGCAGGAACACCTCTGGTTTCTAATAAAGTTCCGAATGAGCATGGACGAATTCATGTAGAACCCATACTTTACCATTGCAGTGTTCTTGGCAGTGATGGGGCGGTCGCGTTTATCGATGTTGGGAAAAAGATATCCCTTGTTGATCCTTGAGGCAGCAATCCACATGGCAAGAGCTCGAATAGGGCAGAGATGCGCCATGTGTTCTGGCAGTTTTCGTAGTACAAACGGAGGTATGTCTGTTATCCAAAATAAGTCAACGTCACTGTAGCAGCTCAATATGCTTACCACCAAAAGGTGCATTTTTACGAAAAGGAAGGGTGATGGAAGCGCAGGAAGTACCATCAACTTCATCTTTGTAGAGATCGACCTCATGAGCCTGAATGTTCAGCACCTCATCAATGCGGAGTAAGCATGTAAACGCTATGAGATAGACAGCCTGGAGCAGCCGCCGCGTGTTTCCACCGCACCAGTTTCCTGAAGAGAGCTGATTATTATTCCAGTTTTCAGGTTTGTGATTATGATTGTAGAGCCGCTTCAGAGTATCCTGGAAAGCAAAGATGTAATAAGTTTTGATAACAGACTCAGAAACAGATACGTACAGGACCGATAGCTCGAGCACTAGTTGAAGTTTCTCCTTTGGCAGTCTGTATTTCTTGTCAGCCTAGATATTTATATTACTGATGAGTTTTACAGCATACCTTGCGTTTGTGAAGACCCAGCATGTACGAGGATACGAGATCAGAGATCGAAGGGTTTCCGAGTGCTGTAGCTCTGTCCCAAGGCACCTTACCTCGACGACCAGTCTTACGGAAGCCATAGGTGGTGCTTGCCCTGAGTTTCTGAGCGTGTGAGTAGCTCCTCTGAACATCTTTGAGCCCTTTACTTGTGCCATGCATGTTAACATCATCGCACCTTGTCAAGTTAGATAGACATGATAGAGACCAAACACGCAGACGTACTTTTGCATGATGAACCCGACAATATAGTAGTCGATATTCGAGTCGAGCTTCTGAGGATGGAATATATTCATACCCGGCTGGATGATGTTCTCCTGGACGAGAAAGTTGTTGAACATTGCCATGACCCTGCATAAGTGCCAATGTGTTAGAATAGCAAGGGATGTCGGAAACTGGAAACAGTAATTGACCCTTCATATGCAGCAGCAGTGCCTTCTTTAACGCCCTTTGATGCTGCGCTGATGTTGGCCAAAACTTCCTCAACATCGTCCGATGTGCTCAGGTCCATCTGCGCACTACCTCCATAGCCATTGGACACACCACAAGTCTCCTGCTCACCCTCAATATCATCCATGATCTCTAAATCTGAGGATTGGGTCTCCAAGACCTTGCGAATTCCTGGCGCATTTGTGATATCGTCGGTCATATTATGTCCGTATGATACTGAGAGTAGGAGAGAAAAGCGAGACAAAGTATGAAGTCCGTGATACATTATATATATACGAAGAAGAGGGGTAGGTACCCCTTTTTAGAATCCGCCCTCGTCATCTGTGAAGAACTCCAAGATTTCACCTTTCGCTGAAGAACGAACTTCGATTCGGTACTTTGGGGATGAGACGCGTTTCTGACGCTTTCTTGGAGCGGCTTCTTAACAAAAGAACTGTAAGAAACAGGCTACACATGACATCAAAATGAGCCCTGCCTGTCATTTCCTCGCCGCTCTCGTCACTAGATATCTCTATGACTGAGCCTTGACGGGTATTCAATAGATTAGCGGAAGTTGAAGCTAGAATATCATAAACGTTATGGTAAGTGAGATCTGACAGGCAGGAATACTTGACATACCAACTGGTTGAGTGAGGCTTGGCTCCGCTTCGATGAGCCTCATTTTCTTGATATGCGGTTCTACCGTCTTACGTTTTTTGCCGGCTTTGGGAGTCTGATGTTGTGTTTCGTCCAAGATGTTTGGCCGCGCATGAAGGGCCAATATACGAGAGAGCCAGACGTGGACTTCGGGTTTCTTCACAAATTGATCAAACTGGTCTAATGTGGTATCGGTATCGTATGTCCCATCAATCGCAGAGGTGATCTGAGTTAGAACCTCACTGGGAATGATGAGAGATACAAAGATCTCTGAATGGGATCGTTCGCGCTGATTTGCACGTATAGCACATACTTTGGAAACTACAGGATGCTGGGAGAGATCAGTGTCGCTGGCTTGCAATAGTCCCCGCCGTTTACATAGGTCTTGAAGTAGCTCCCGGGTAGCTAATCCTGGGAAGAGATGGTCACGGAAATTGTGGATAATACCCATTGAGTGTCCCCAAATGAAAAGCTCCTCGCATAGCTTTGTGAGGTAGGGTATGTCTGGTCGACGCAGTGATGGAGCGGTAGGTAGATTATGTGTCCCATTGGACTCGGATGTCACCGGGTGAATATATTGGATGAGAACAGATGCCTTGGGGAAGTCAAGCGGGATACGTGAAGCAAGCGAACGGTGCCGAGAATGAAGACGGCCAGCTCCCTGCTTTTCCAGTGTCGCGCAAAGATCCTGACGCCATGCAGAGGCAACGGCAGCATACTCACTAACTTCGGATGCTTCAAGGGCTTCGAATAGTTGTTTTCCAACACTTGACTTTGCGATATCAGCTGCCATTTGGACGCCGCATCCCTGAATTCCATCCTATCACATAAAGATGAGTCTATATCGGTTGAGAACGCTGCTTGACTTACATCATAATCACCCCCAGCAAGTAACGCAATCATGACAAGATTGTTGCAGGAGAATTGGGATCCGGCCTTGTGAACCTCGATCAGATATTTAGAGTCGCTTTCCTCTTTGCTAATGAATATGTTAAAAAATTACACTGATAAAGTGAAACTGTTGCTGCTCACATCCGAATTACTCGTTGAGCACCAAATATCATCGTATCGAAGTCCTCTGATATCACAGCATCAATCCGGCCAAGGCGTGAGAGCATCGCAAGCTCAGCCTCTGCTTCACCTGGAGCCTGTGTTTCATGTCAGAAAGAGAAATGACATGAAAAGGAGAGGCTCGTACCTCCCAATAGGAGAACCCAAATCCTTCGAGCAACCGCTTGAAATCATTGGTTAACCAGAGTGGCGTCTTCTTCACCATCTTTTTACGCTTAACAGCGGGGCGGTGTGGGCCATCGAATACAAATAACGGTATGACAGGGAGATGAAACAGACGTCCCAGTCGTTTGAAAAGTGATGCTTGAGCAGGGCTCTTCATCTGCCCATGATGAAACATTGCTGCGCACATCCATCCACTAGAAAGAGTCAATACTCGTCATACTTGATATGTAGGGATATAGCTACCTTGCATCTACGCCTATACATGGACCAAGATCATGTACAGTGCCTGTGGATATGTTCTGGGAAGACCAGTCGACGAATGATACAGGACTTGTGGGGTTGAGTAGCTGCAAAGGAAGATGTTAGTACTAGTGTAGAAATCATGAGAGAAAAAGTAACGCACATTCCAGCCACCTTTGACACCCATGGTAAGAGGAAGAGACTACTATAGGGGTTGTCTGAGAGTCCTTGTAGCTTGACTACTTGCTGAGCAATCTGCGACTTAAGGATTCCGAAAGATAAAAGGCAGCATGAATATGTTATCTGGAAATACGAGGCAAGGTTCTAAATCTGCGCGGTACATAGTCTGAGGCATATCGTCAAGCCCAGCTGCAGGAATCCATCACGGCGCTCATGGAGCAGCTAGGAGACCAGTTGCGCAAACCAATCACAAGTCGGAAAGGGCAATCACAGCTGGGCATTACGGATATCCACACGTGATGTTTATACATAGACAAGCAATTATGACGTCCTTGCACCTCCCGAATCCCGAATTTTGGAGGTGCAAGTACGTCATAAGTCAACGTTTAGGCCAGCAATGTTTTCAAACGCTTTCAAACGCTATCCTGAATTCCATGAATAGTAGTAGCAGTTCTATATTAGAAGAGTCAGATACATATTCAATTCTAGACCTGATGTCAAACAATTTACCTTGTACTAGCTTTGCTTCGTATCCATCAGGTAAGTTGCGGATGGAATCATGGATCATGGCAGCCTGGCAAGCCTGCTCGACCTCTGCTCTCGTCGCGACTTCTGGCTTTCTGCCGGTTTCGCTTCTCGCAAGTCCCATAGCAACATTCGAGAAAAACGGCAGGACCAAACTACACGGTCAGGCTTAAAAAAACAAAACACACAAAACCACTTTCGTGATAGAGGGCTCCGGTTCCGGGGTTCCGGAAAGTCGATCCTCGCGTCCCTTCTCCTCCGGCTCTACAAGCCTGTTAGAAGACAGATAGAGCTTGATGACCAAGACATTGTGTACCCTTGACGACAAATGGACCACTGAACATACATCCGTCGTTTCCCAGAACTGCATTCTGTTTGGCATGAACGTCCACCGACATGGGACATGATGGACAAGGGCCAAAAGCGACACAGATCCAATACATTTGGTGGATTGCTCGTTCACATGCCCAACAATTTGCCAAAGGAGGACGGCATACCGATCCCTGCTAAGCGGTACGAAGCTGCAAGGAATGCGCTGGTAGAGATTGTAGGCAGCGCTGGTGGGGTATGTTGAGGATTTCCTGGATGATTACTGGCCTCGAGAGGAGGAGAAAGACGACAACGAGTAGCATTTCATACCCGACCTCGGCTGTAAACGCGCGCATAAAACTATGTAACGCGAGATATACATTCCATCGCACCCTAAAAGCCAGTCAGATTCGTCATCTGCAAGGAGAAAACTAGTTACGCGCCTATTCACTACTAACCCCAACTGCGCCGGCAGCAATGCTGTTGTCATGCCTGTTGTCAAACCAGTCGGTCTGTCACATCACGGACAGAGCGTTACAAGTTTGCAGAGTCTGATTCTGCAAAGTGATCACATCCTGTCACGTCACATGTCCCCGGTGCTTAGAGTCGCGTTCCTGAGAAGCTGCATTGAAATGCTTTCATGGTAGCAATTGCAGCCAGACACTGCGCGATCAATGAGTGTTGCTGCAAGCGTCCGATGCTGGGTAGGTAGCAAACACGTTGAAAACCTGGCCAATAGCAACTGTCATAAACAGTGCAATGCCATCCGAGATCAACGAGGAAATGATAGCCAGAAAGAGGAGGCAAAAGTGGCGGCAAGGTGCTATAAGAGAGAATAGCGTTCGAAGAGATGGTAGAGGTTGTGGCTTAGAAGTGATGTTGGTAAGAGGGGATGCTGGAACGGGTTTCTCATAGGTTGAAGTGGTCAGCAAGCCGCTGAAATTATGCTTGACATCGTCGTCAGAATAAGTAGAGGCGCGCGGTGACAGGTCGAGCTCATAAGCCAACTCATGGGACGCGACGGTATATCGATACCAGCAGCGACGTCGGGCGACGCATTGATGGTGGTATAAGGGAAAGGACAGAGTCTTGCCATGACCCATTATCAGACGCCAGTGTGTCGACTTTACCGGGCGCACAAAACTCTGGCCCCGAATGAGAACAAAGCGCCCACAAACGCGAGCTGTACCAACAACAATCTCCACCAGAAGGAGAATGTTAGCGGAAGCACATGGGCACCAAGAGCCCATATGCTGGACTCAGACACCAGAAGTCTGAGCCCACAGTTCACGCCCATGCCATTAAATGACTCTAGTATCAAATGGTACTCAACGAAAAGTCTAAGTGAGGTACTAGAGATAGATGTACCTTCTTGAGAATTTGTTGAGACTCGTCGCAGTAGCACCTGGCCCAGATGATCGTATGTTGGGGGTTCCAGGACCAGATGTTCGAACAGTAAGGGACGGCCGCCCGGTAGCACGAGGTGTGCGTATTTACCCTTGTTCATGGTGAGTCGGATGGTTTCGAGTTCAGCCTCGGTTGCTACTTTAAGGAGGGTATTCCCGAAGTTTCGGAGAGCCAACGCCAACGACCAGTACATTCTATGGTAGACATTCATTAGCCAGCTGATATCTTTCAAAATTATGCAAATACCTTTCCAGTGTATCGCTGCGGGGTACGATGGACTCTCAAATGATAGACGCCCGGATCATTGACGGCTCTCACTTTGCTCCACTCAATCAGACCATCAACGTCGAGTACATGAGGTTGATCATAGGGACCTGCGGCAACAACAATGGCGTCGAATTCCTCCGTCCACCAAGTAGCTTTAATCTGTTGCGATTCTTCAAGCTTTTTGAGGTGAGCGTCCACGCTGAACCATCAGGTTTCTTTGCCAGCTCTTCGACGTCGAGTATGCCGTTACTGCTGGGTAGTCGTTGACGTTGAGCTTGTGAAGGGAGGTGTAGGCGCGAACGTGTGCCTGGATTGTATGGGCAGGGATAACCCAAGGCTAAGCAGACGTTACTAATGCATGATATGCCAGAACAAGTGATGGATATACGTGATCAGGCAAATAGGGCACATCGGGAAGTTCAGTTATGACTGCGGGTGAGCAAGCGGATCCCAAATCGGACGAGGGAGCCAATGCTCTCTCCACCTCTCATCCAAACTAAGACCACCATCACCTTCTTGATAGTACTGGGTAGCGGGGAGATGGTCGGGAACCCATTTTTGCTTTCCCAAGGGTTCATCTCTGCGTGCAGTATGAGAATGTTGCAGGAAGATGCAATGCCCAACTTACGGGTAGGACTCTCGAACAGGAACCTCTTCAGAATGGAACCAGTTCCCACCCGGGCCAGGGGCACGATCGAAGAGACGGACTGTAAAGTTGTGTTCCACCAAGCCCGGTGAAATATTCAACGGCGACACTCGTAATGCGCATTGATAACTGGCCCGTAGTGATGGTATTAGTATCGGCACAGGGACCAGGGTTTCAATAGGCCCCAATGAGCAACGGCCGGGCCCACAGAGTAAAGGCAAATGCGCACGCGGGGGCAGTATCCGCTACACCGTCGCCTCCACCTTCTTAGCCGTCGTCGTCGCCGTCTTCCTCGGTCTCGGCACCTTCCTCTTCCACAACTTTTGCAAATGCTGCTCTAGCACCTTAGCCCTTGCCTTCATCTCGGTCGTCTCAATCACAGGATCCTGGTTCAGCTTGACCGACTTTTGTTTCTCCACCCAGGTGTTCAGCCATGTCTCATGCTCCTTCAGTGTCTTCTCTAGCGCATCTAGTTCCTCTTTCGTCCATTTTGACGGGAGATCTTCCTCAGCTTCCCTTGTGAGATTCTGTCTCGCCTCTGTGAGGAACAGTCGAGTGCTCCAATTCCACATCTGGCTGTTGTTCAGCACTTGAGGGAAGTTGGCGATTTCAGTGTAGCGATGCACAATCGGTCTCTCGAGGGTCCTAAAATAGTAAACAGGTCAGCGAGACTACAAACACAGAAACACAACGCTTACTCCAAAGCTATACGCTTGTCCAAAAACTGTGACATTTTGGAGACATCACCCTTATCGTGAAGCCACGTTATCGTCTCCTCCAATTTCTCTGCGATAGCGGCACGCTCTGAATCCTGTGAGCACTCTTTGAACGGCATATCGCGGTTCTCTGGGTCGAGGAGATCTCTTAATTTGTATAAGTAGCTCTCTAGTGTGTTTCGGGCTTCTTCCTTGCGGTTCTTCGCTGCCTCGTCCACATCGAGTTCTCTTAATCTAGATCCGTACGAACTCAGTTAAACGGACACCAGGAAAAGACTCGACCGAACCTTCGACGAGTCACACGCTTCTCTTCAACGGTCATCGGGGGTATAGATGTGAAGTGCACAGTCAGGTTCAAGGGGATGGTCCGTCAAATCCTTCAGATCTACTTTCTCAGCCTTCGCTTCCGATGACGCCGTTGACGCCGACGCCGACGGCGCAGCCTCAGACGCAGAGGAAGCCTCAGTGGCACTTTCAGTCTCCATCTCTGCGTCAGACAACGATGAGCTATCGGCTCCGAAGAGACCTTTCAGCTTCCCTAACGATGGAACCGTTAAAACTCGGTCGTTCATTCGTATCGTAACGTCTCGACGTACCTGTAATAGACTCGTCCTTTATTTCCCCAAAAGCCACTGCATCGGTAACAGAAACGAATCCAGATTCAGAAAGCATCAGGGTAGCCTTAACCACAGGGTCAGTGGCGCCACGCTCGGTAAGATTACCAATAGCTTCAGCGACGCCTGATACCTCCACCTCCAGTATGCGAGTGGGAAAGCCTCTACGCAAACCTTAAACACACACACAAATTCAATTGAAGAGTGACTTACGGAGCAGGTGCAGTCTTATAATCCAGGTATATATCGAAATCTTCCTTCCGCTTCAAAGTTAGCGTCTTCTTGGAACCCGTCTTGGACCCGGCAGGGAAGATCGTGGTAGAAATACTACGAGGCTTGGCATTGGGAGACGCAGGCGCAGCGAAATAAGCGGCTTGTATATCGTGGACGCCAATATCCTGAACCTTGATATTCTTCGTTTTAAATTGATGACTGAGGCTGGCACCGTAAAGACCGACATCCAATACGGCAGCCTCATCAGCGTTGATGTTAAGAGAAATTTTGTCCCTAAGAAAGATGATTAGCAACTCAAGCAGCACAAAGACAAAGACAAAGACTGACTCGCCAACAGCGGCCTTCACGGCAGCCTGGATCATGGGTGTACGTGTGCTTCCTCCTGTCAATATGACAGATGTAATATCATTCAAGCTAAGTCCAGCTTTTGTCAGAGCGTCGTATGTAAGCTGGGTGTACTTTCCCTTCAAGTCCGCACAAGCAGTCTCGAACGACGCCCTAGTGACCTTCGTCCGGAAGTCGAGATCAAAGGCCACACTCTCTACAGATGCAACAGCCTTGGTATTCGCGCTGAGGATAGCCTTGACGCGACTCGCCTCCTTCCACAGCTTCGCCATGCCCCGCTTGTCCTGGCGTATGTCCCTCTTGTATTTGTTCACAAAGTCGTTTACCAGCAGCTCCCGTAGCCGCCGGTCCAACTCTGTACCACCAACTGTGCGGTCATAGCCCACACCTGCAATAGCAATGTGGGTGGCTGGTGTGTCAGTCTTCGATGATGAATCGGTACTGAACGACACAATGGTAGCGCGAACAGACGAAGCACCAGCATCGTAGATGATGTGGTATTCCTGCTTAGGAAGGGTACGCGTCATAGCGTAATTCACCGCCACGGCTGTTCCGTCATTGATGAGGGCGAGGGTGCGTAGGCCGGATATCTCGATGGCGTCTACACCGGTGTCCCATTCGAACTGGCTGTAATAGGGCGGGACAGTGACAATAACATCAGAGACTTTTTCCTCGCCAAGTGTCTCAGCGAGAGATTTAATGTAAGAGAGTTGCATCGCGATCAGCTCTTCAACGCTCCATTCAGTTCCGTAGCTCTGCCGGAGGGCGACGGTCTTGCGAGACGTTTCGAGAAGGTCAGCAGTGGAAATGGTGGTGTAGTAAGAGGCGGCATCAGACTGGAAGGGCACGGCTTGGAGAAGTTTTAATGATGAAAATGAATCGGAAAGAAACCGTGACGCCTGGCAAAAGTTAGGAATAAAGAATTCCAGGCATTGCAGGTACTGCGTACCAGGTTGAAGGTGTCTGTGCTAAAGTCGTCTTTCTTCCATGCCACGATGGATTGTATCTTTCTCTTCGAGTCTTTGTTCAGTAACATGTCGAACGGAAGCCCTGGCTTCATCAACGAAGCCGCTGCTTGGAATCCCACGGGACCTTGGATCATGATCAAGTCAGCAAACGTGTGAGATCTCGACCACGAAATGCTCCTGACCTGCTCCAATAACCACGACACGCTTGACTGTATGGTTGAATTGTGTCCATTCCGAAGCGGCGTTGGGATTCGAGTCCTCGGAAGGCGACCTGCTGCGCTAAAGCGCTAGATAGAAAAAGTAATGTGTAATGTAGTTTGGAGGAGACCATGACTACATGAAAAAGATTAGGAAGCGGCGCCAATAATAAGTAGTGGCTGTGGGTGGGAACAAGATCGCGCCATCATGGAGTTGAATTTTGCGACTGGACACTTTTGTCACTGTTAGATAGACAAGTTCGCAGTCTATCAGACTTTGCACTGAAGAGCACGGAATCAAGGCTTACCAGGAAGAAGGTAATACAGGCCGAGATCGCAAGAACAAGACACGGTAAGTTGTTATCCTGTAGAATGGCCCACAACAGCGAGAAAAAGAGGAAAAGAGGAAAATTAGCACGTCGACAACGCGACGACGGCGAGCACAGATCTTGAACTTGAGGTTGAGGATAGTTCAGGACAGAATGCTGCGAGTGACGTCAGCTTGCAAGGCAAGCAGGTTTATCTGGTCGGGATGGTCGGGATCTGGGAACTGGAAATTGAACATGCCCTAGTACATGGGCCCTTGGTTCATTTCCTGGCCAAGCGCGCCCATCAGTTCAGATTGCGTGGAGCGATATTCGACTTCTTCATTGTATTCGTAGGTCATCCGAGTCGTCGAGTCCGGCGCGAGTGTCGGAGAAGACTCTCGCATGGGAGAAGCGCAACGACTTACTCCAGGACTGACTGAAGGAGTATTGCTACTGCCATTCGCAACCTGACGCGCATTATGACTGAACGTTTACGGATTACATCCGACTTCATGGATATCGGGTGTGCTGAGCCATGCAATTTGTAGTAAAGACCGCATCTGGCGACATGGATCAGGATCAGGATCAGGATCGTGAAAGATGGAAGCGGTTGCAGGAAACTTACGCATTACAACCAGTTTCACCCTCATCGTCTTTGCGCCATGAAGGGGTGGTGGTGGTATGACAGTCGTAGCATTGTGCTAGCAGAAATAATTAGCAATGTTCGATCATACGATGATTTTTTTTTATCTGCTCACCTATGACATCTACGGATTCTTGGTGGGGAGTAGACTGCGTTCGGCCCTCCCCATACGTGTGACGCATCGTCTTCTGCTGAGGGCGCTTGTGCTATTTGTAAAAGGAATAATTAACATATAAAAGAAACGTATTGGGGAGGACGAAAACTAACCAATTTGCAGTAAAGACCACAAGTCTTACAGTTGAGCTCGTCGTTGAGTCCGCGCCTCCAGAGTGGTGGGTGGCACCACAGTTTGAGCACTCGGCCTTCACGCCACCGGGAGCTGGATCATTAGCCGTAGCTGTGACACTGCGCAGAACAGAGTTGTTGAGGCTAGTCGCTGTGGCGCCTGGCCCAGATGATCGTGTGTTGGGGGTTCCAGGACCAGAAGTTCGAACGGTAAGTGACGGCGCCCGGTGGGAGTGTTGGATCTGACGACGCTTTCGAGGAGAGAATTGGCCTTGAAAGGAAAGGTGCCACCATCGCGGGAGTATCAGCAACGGGAGGCACCTTGCCCAAAGGAGCCATGAAGTCGTCGCTGTCGCTACCGCTGTCATCGGAGAAGTTGAGAGGGTAATTCGTAAGATTGAACAGGTGGTGAGGGTGACGCCACAGGAGGACTTTCGCTGGCATCCATGTTTGTGAGGAGTTCATCAAGCGGAAGTTCAGTGGTGTGCTGCATGGTGCTGAAACCATCGCTACTGGCGCCTGAGAGATGATGCGCCTCGCCATAGTTCATGCGTGTCGTGAAGGTGGGAGCAGGATACAATAGAGCTGTGGGACCGAAATCGTTGGAGAAAAGAGGTGGGAATCGTAGGTATGGTGGTCGGCTTCCTTGCGCCCGCGCTGTGTCAAGGGAAAGTCTTTGTCATTGTCGTCGCTGTCGTAGCGAGCCCTGGCTCTGAGTCGTTTGTGGAATTCGGGAGACGGCTTGAGGTCAGGTTTCCGTACGGGGGTATTGACGGCAGGCGATGGCTGGTCGACGCTGAAGGTGAACTGCATGCGCTTAATGGTGCCTGGCTTCGCGTTCTGACTCGCTTCCCGGCTGCGTTCCTTCTCTTCCGCCCGTTGGCGGATAATTTCTATCGAGTGGCTGGACTTAACATCTGGTGCCGCAAGCTCCTCGATGATCCTGCAGAGGGTCGGTAAGGAAACAGTCAAAGAAAATGGGCAATGGCAACGACATACCATCCCTTCTCCTTGTCCAGCTTGTCGCCCATACATTTCAACAGTTTCTTGAACTCCCGCTTGGACTTGGCATTGTCGGTGTCGACCATAAGGTTCTGGAGGTGCCATAGCTGCCAACTGAGATTCTCGAGGCGCTGTCCCTGTTCAAGGTAGCTGGCTACCTTTGTGCAGACCTACGCGATGCTGAGCTTGCCTTCACACAGACCAGTAAGAAAAGCATACCTTCCAGGTCTTGGTGAGGGACTCGCTGTCGTTGAGATTGCTGAATGCAACGAAACTCTTGTTACCCTGTAGACGATGACCAACGACGGCGAGAAAAAGAGGAAAAACGGTAAATGAGCACGTCGAGGATGACAGTGACGACGACAAGCACGGACCTTGAACTTGTGGTTGAGGATAGTTCAGGACGGAATGCTGCGAGTGAGGAAGGGACTGCAAGAGGAAATCGGCACCAGCCCAAAAAGGAAGGTGGTCAACAAAATGAAGCCTAAGTCCCTCCCGCTCTTTCGCCTTCTGCCTTTGCCATCACTTTCTCTCCTCAAATTCTCGGTGAGTTCCTTTTGTTTTGTTTAGTTTTTTGAACTAACTCTTTTCTTAGTTCAAACTTTCTTCGTCAGATTTCCAAATCTACGACAGTCCACAACGACGACAGAAACTCTTGGTGTTTCTGATTCTCATGTCGAGTGCTCTGGTGCACTTGACGTTTCCCTCTGTTTCTACTACTGGTGTAGAGACAGTTACGCCACCGTATTTCCTCCTCCTCCAAGAGCCCCTCTAGCAAAATGGATGTTGTCCGTGCCTTTCGAAAGGATAATTTGCTGAAGAATTCACGCATGTATTCTGGTAGGTAATCCTGTGCTCTCATAGAAAACTCAACTCACATCTCACATGTGCTACAGGATCTATATCCTTCAACGATGGTCTCGTAGGAGCTCTCTTCCCAGATGCCCAGTTCTTCATCACGTCGCCGACCTCAAAGTTCATTCCTTCACCTGCAACCACCGACGAAGTTCGCCTGTATGCTGACGGCCGCTTTGGAGACCATGATTATGGTCGCACCCCACAGTACTATGAAGAAGCGTATTGCCACCTCCCTCTCATCCCACGCCGGCCTACTTCACTCACAGTCAGCCATCCTTACCGGGAGTATGCATATATGTGGGACGACATAGGTGGCGACAATGATATTGAATGGACGACTGGATCCATCCGAGGAATAGGCTTGTTGAAACGACCATGGCGCGACCAATTACTCCATGCATTCAATCACGTCGATGGTCGTTGTCAGGATGTTCTAGCAGATAGGACGAAATCATCAAACTACCGTGATTTGCTCACCATACTGCTTTCCCGTTTGCAAGCGGTACTCGACCGCCTAGGGCATGTTGCGACGGATACTTTCACTATTCAGGTTCTAGTCGCGACTGCTCAGCGATTCTGGCTTGAGATTGTTGCCGCATTAGACTACATGGGTTGGTGCAAGCCAGTCATGGATGGCATTAAGTCCTTGGACTCAGCCCACAGATCTGAATATCGGATTGGAGCATTCACTTGGGATGTGGGTATTGTACAGCTTTTTTTCAAAGCCCAGATACCCGTGTTCTTTGTCCGTCCTCTCGATTCTTTTGCTAATCAGGTAATACTATGAGCTGTCGACTTGTCCTCGCCCAATATCTGTTCCAAACACCCTGAGCGAACATATCCTACTGTATTCGCTGGAAAACCATCAGATCCTCGGAAATATGTAGCCCAACATCGATGTCTACGCCTTTTCCAGGGATATCGCGATCCTTTCAACTTCCGTACCATTCGTTCTGTCACTTCCTCCACATTGGCAGCCAAATCTTCAAGTATTGGTCCCATACGCTCGGAGCACAATACTTCTCGTCGTTCAAATCTGTCTTCTCTATCCACCCGCCCGAAGAAAACATGCTGTGAGCCCTGGCTTCTTTTTATCAACCCATTGTATATTCATGGCAGAACAGATATGAGCCGAGATAGATTCAACGACATTCATGGTGATTATGCCCCTCCTGCTCTCCCTGCTTGGTTGACAGCATTAATGTCGATCAATGAAAGATCTGAACATGCGACAGCATCATTCCCTGAGCCGGTCACCGAAACTTATATGTTTCCGGGACCAGCGCTGATAACCAACGCGAACCCAATACGGCAAAAGGCATACCTTCGACAACTTGAACACTGTCTCGACGCACTCAAGTTCCGGGCAACTGATATTGGCTCTGATGCAGTACCTCTCCGCCCTCAGCAATGGCGAGATGTATTGGCTCTTTCCCTCAAACGTGCTGATGGCAATGCCAGTTCAAGCAAATCAACGCCTTCTCCATCCATCAAGGCCTTCGAAGCAGCTGAGAAGATGCTGGGTTTGTGCATGCAAGGTCAAGGAGTCCAAGTACAGCTCGTGCCACCACCATCCTCCTCTGACGAGCAGCCGTTCAATGTCCTACATGGTCGTCAGCTCGTCTGGGAGCTCTGCGAACTTAACTTCCGTTACGAACTTATGGCTCTGGACCATCGTGTGTTTTGTGCGGCAGAGGTACCTGTGGAAGTCACCACTGCTACGGGTGCCATCAATGATTCCAATTCTGATCGTCAGAACGCGATCTTGGCGGTCTTTTCTGGCAATTCACTGATTCCGCCGGCAGGAGGGCTTTTGGACGATGATGGATTTAGTGGCAAATGGGAGAAACGACGAGAACGACTCCGCAATCTACGGGACCTAATGCGAAGCTGGTCAGTTCCGTTACCTGTGGAGTGCAAGGGCTTGATGGGTCCAACGGAAACGGAAGGTGGCCTAACCGTGGAGAAGGCTTTGGCCATGCATTATGCGCAGACATTCTTCGACTTCTTTGGTCGTCCTCCAGTGCTCCCTCGCCGTAAGTACATAGAATAAAATTTACGCACTTCTTGTATTCTTGCTTGATGTACGGACAATTGATTGATTGAGATTACTACCAACTGAACTGAAGAGTGACTGGACTGGACTGACTGTAGTAAGGTGGTGGCGGACGTGAAAAAAATTTTGCCACTGCAGCAGAGCAGACAGGCCGGGAAACTACATGGCCAAAATATATATACAATACGACATCACGACAGGACACGAGGCTGGGCTGAACGTCTTTCGGGTGTGTAGTGAACGTCTTTTTTCAGGTGCGAGAGAACTTCCAATCTTCTTTGGCAGGGACTGACGGTGGGTTTGAAGCATCAGGAAGTGCACATAAAGACATTTCAAGTGCGGTCCGAAAAAATCGACAACGTTTTACAACACAATGCACTACGTACGGCAGATCCCCTAGATACAACAGGCAGGGTAACAGCCCTGCCTGGCTCGGGCTCTGGCATGGACCATGCATATAAAGAGTGTTTGGCTTGGCTTCGGCTCACTCCATCTCTCTCTCTCTCTCATGGCGCCTCCTCCAGTTTTGTTTTTTTGGCCCACTTCGTGAGTTGCTCGTTCTCGTTCTCGTTCTCATCTTTCATTTCTTCATCTCATCTCATCTTTCACTTACTTTGTACTATCTTCCTATTCCCTTCCCCTCCTTCCTTCCCTTCTTCTCTTCCTCTTCTATTTTCTCTTTCTTTCTTCTTTCCACTCCGATCGCGTGGCGCGTGGCATTGTCGGTGTCTTGTCTTGTCTTGGATCACGTCGTGTGCCGCGGGAGCGTTTGTGCCTTGGGGTCTCGGCAGTCTCGGCAGGACCCTGTTTGCCTTCCCTGTCGTCCCTGTCACATTCGGTCACGGCCCCAGGACCGTCGTTAGACATCGTGTAAACTAGCTTCATAACATGATTAATATCTTGAGAAGTTAACTATATGCGTTCCAGGTAACACTTTGTGGAGTGTTTTAAGGCACGAATCGGGAAGATTGAGCGACGAATGCCTGTCATGAGTCAGAAAGACATTGAGTGTGTCTCGGGACCGTACTGATTCGTTAACGAAAAGGCCGTGTTTGCAATGCGGATATGACCGTGTGATCTAGGGTACCTGATGCTGAACGGCGAGGTGCCAAGCCTTATCGGTTCATTAGGGCGAACGGTGTGTCTGGCCCTCGCGAGTCACTTCAGGCTGTCATCTGACTCGTCTCGTTCCGAAACGATCTTTCTACGGGAGATGTCGTAGGGTTTACAGAAAAACTAAGTGGCTTCAAGCAGTTTTGTGGCGGGGACAAACGAGTGCAATATGTGTCTAGGTGGCCATTCCTGCGTTTAAGGGATATATATGATATTATGTTTTCGTTCACGATTCAGCAATCAAATTCCATCTTCGGACATCGTATTCATAGAAGCATGGTTTTTTCATTCGTTGGATAGCAACACGGCGATAACTTTGAAAGCAAATCATGGGAAAGCATATACAGCACATTCATCAAGCCTGAAAAATAGGATTCATTAGTGGTAGTAGCGAAAGACTCGAGACACTCTACGTACCGCTCTGTCTGAGGAGAAATCACGGTTACGGCGGCTACGGTGGCTGCTGCGGGACCATCCTGCTGGGGGGGATGTGGAAGCGCTCGCATCAACGTAGGGCTGAGTGGAGCCGCCGCTTTGCCGGATACGAGCGCCTTCTCTTTCAAGAGACCCTCAGTCTGGTCACTGCGAGAATCGTAAATGAGCCACTTACTGCAGCCATAATTGATATTGACTGTTCAAACTCCTGTCCGAGCCAGCCAAAGACGAAGACGATTCGTTGTGGTCTGATGTCGGCGGCGAAATGCTGGCAATCAAATTAGAAAATAGTTCAGCAACCATTTCAGTAACGATTTAAATGCGTACCTTCCTCTGGTGCTGCTAGTATCCACGGAAGAGGAGTAGCCAGGATATTGACCCGGTGCGGGGTTGGTTCCGGAATTAGCCAGGCCATTGGCGTTTCTAAGCTTTCTCATTTGCGATTCTCACTGGAGATACAACATCGTGACAACAAATTAGAGACAAAGACAAAACGTACATTAGCGTACATGTTTATCTTCTTCAACTCCGCGGAGATGGCAGACATCTCACCACTGAGCAGTGTCGGCGAAAGAACAGCTACGAAATGCTCATAGACCGCCTTGTAACACTCGTCCCGGGTGGCTATCGATGATGTAGTCTGAGCCTCGAGGTTGGTGATGCCCAGCAAGGCTCTACATTTTAATAAGAGAACAAGAAGGCCAGTTGATACTTGACGCACGATTCAACCAGGCGTGTCCATTTAGTCGCATCGTCGGCAGCATTTGCATCATTAAAATTATTCTGGACTTTGAGCAGGAGAGCAATTGTCATATTCTTGATGAGTTGTATCTCCACTTCACGATTTACTGCGGTTCGTGGTCTCATATCCTGAGAAATGGTGCCTTCATGGTGAATCAGAATAGGGTGGGGACAGGAGCAGCTATTTATACGAGGACCGGAAATTTCCATTGAGACAGATAGAGCATAACTGGAATCTCCATTCACAAAGAGCAATAAAAATAAAAAGAAGGTGTGGTGTGGTGTGTGGTGTGTGTATGAAGGTCGTGGAAATGGTGTGAACCGGTTTGAGATTGCCTTTCCTAAACGGGACTGCGTCAAACCTTACATAATCCAGCCATTTCCACCACCACCACCACCACCACCGTGGATGGCGCAGAGATACCACAGACAGACAATATGTATGTACCAAAGAACTCGGAGCGCCAAGAATGTGAAAGATTCTGGGTATCTCACCAGCCTTTCCTTGCCTCATGCGGATCCACGTTATCACCCTGGTTGGATTCCTTCACAATTCCTTCATGGAAGTCCAATCCCCATCCTAGAGGCCTGTTACGGTTTCATGAGGACGAACATGTAATTCATGACGGCCGCGTACGTGTTAATCTATAATCTATTCCTTGTCTCAGCTCATTGATATTCAGGCGTGGCGAATCATGGATGCCACTCGACTCTCTGATGGATGCAAAGTTGTGCTCACTGCTGAAGGCGGTCTCACTCCTCGTCTATGAGTACGAGCTGACGATAACACATTTTCTATCTCGTCCAGCACTCAGACTGGATTCCCGTAATCGCGCCATTCCTATTCTTGATGTGGTGTACACTTCTGGGGCTTTGATTGTCATGCTCATGTTCCATTCCTTCTTGTCTCCTCCGTTTCACTGTCGAATAGAATTTGTTGAATTTTGAAGACAAGTTCTTGGTGTTGAGTGTATCATTTGTGAGAAAACTTTCAGATATTGACGCGAGATCCTTTCAGGGCCTCGAGTTCATGCACAGTTTAAACACCGCACATAGGTAATATTATCTTGAGCTTAATCCCTAGAATCTGCTAACGCACGTACACAGCGACATCAGTATCAACATTGTCATGGATCATCGACGCGTTATGCCGACGGGATACCATTTTGGTTTCGATGTTAGCCAAGATGGCATTGAGTGGAAGCTCCCAACAGAGCGGCGCTGCCTTGCCGGACCAGTCGACTACTACTATATCGATTTCCAGTCCGCTCAATGCTTCCCGAGGGACATGATAAAGCCATTGTTCCAGGAATAGTGGGGCAGCGCGTTCCCGAGATGAACAACTCTGATGATACCCTTTATAACCCATTCAAAGCAGATATTTATCAGCTCGGTGACACTGTGCTCAGTGAATTCGGGGTAATGTCTGCCTGCTTCCTTAATGCTTTTAAACTTATCCAGCTTACAGACGTATTCTGGGCTGAGCGTCTTCAAACCTCTGCTACGGAGTATGGTTTCTGTCGATCCTAGTAAAAGACCGACAGCTTCAGACACGCTAGCTCAATTCGATGTTATCGTTTCACGATCAAGTGCGGTGTCAATGACATGGAGGATATGGTCGAATCGAATCTGTGATCCATTGGTCCCGTGGTTCTGGATTCGGTTTCTCTATTTTGTTTTCCTCCCTGCCGCCCTTTAGTCTAGCCCATTCACGGTTGCTATCTAATCATTCTGTCACCTAGTTCTGCAACATGCTATCGTTCTTTTCTGGAACAATATCGTCTTGAAACTCGCAAACCACGGGCTGCCCAAGAAGATCGGGCATGCTGTTATCATCTAGAGAAAGCCCGCGAACATCGGAAAATGAAGACTATTTCCCGCGTCGCAGACCCTGGTAGTGCTGGCACCCTTGTGTCGACTCCGGAATCTGACGCTATTCTCACGGAGATTTACGCTTTTGACTCACAAAGGCTGTGCATAACCCAGGCTCAATAAGCTTCCCTGAAGAATATATGGCTTAGGGATCTGCTGCGCCGGTGATTATACTTCACTGTTCTCTTTTGAGCTATTGTCTGTCTCCGCTCCCGCTATCTTGACTGTGACTATCAGACCAATTTAACTGATCTCGGTGCTTGTCTGATATCCCTTTACGCACGCAATATGGTATCCCTGGGCCTCGACGCTTCTTTTGTTTTGCATCTTATACTGTCCTGTGGGATCTTGATGAATCCAGATCTTGGAGCCACCTCGTTCGCACTTGGAATGACTGCCAACGATTGCCTTGTCATCTTGGAAGAGTATACGCTCTTTGGGAAGCAAGCTTTGTGTGCAGCAGCTCCAATTTTTCTCGACATAGCAATAAGTGCCGTTTGATTCTTGTCATAGCGCATTGGGTGTCTACGCAAGTGTCATTGTTCTCTCTTACGCCACGATTCTTGATCTGATGCCCGTATGTTATAGCTGCCGCTATCAAGTCAGACGTTAACTGAATAGAGAATCGGAAATGTGCTGATTCGGTTGCAATGAGGGGTATTCGCCCACAAATAACCTTGTATAATGACGCTACATCGACAAGGACTAGATCCAAAAATTGGACTTCCCTCGTGTAAAGCCCTCTACAGGATGGGAGCGATTGCTTTTTTTAAGACTCGCATCGCATCCTTATATTGATATACAGAACGTTCCCGCGAAAATTCTATAGCGTCTCGGAAATCACCACTTCCATCCAGAACAACTGGGACTGGCATCTCGAACCATGAGCACCTCGCCACCATACCTAGCAAAGCCAGTTCCTTGCCGTATGTTCCGTTCGCCTCGTGTGATTCCTTGTTCTGATCAAGCACCTTCATCATCTGTACAGCATCCCACTCCCACTGTTAAGTAGATTAAACAAGTACTTGCTTATCCTTGGCCCAATCCGTGAGTTAGACTGAGATACAGTCCACGATAACACTAATGGCCATCTAGGATACTATTCGAATATGTCACCCTTGGGCCTACCGTTGGGAATGGAACCAACGGACCGGAACGACGTCGTCAACACTACCGGCAGCTATGCTTTAGGCTACGTTCCTAGTGGCGCCCATCAACCTTCAGTGAATATTACCTATCCCACGAATAGGTTTGGGGTCAGGTATTCCTGCAGACTATCATTTAGTCTGCTTTGGTTCATAGTGTTTCTTTAGGATCCCTCGGGACGCTTCAATGCATGATAACCCGTCTTCTCACTCCTTGGGCTCCTCCGAGTCATACCGGAGCTCTGAGTGCCGGAATCAAGGGTATCTTCAGTAAATAAGTGTTTCGCAAACATTATGGGATTCCGGTTAATTCGTAGTACTAGACGAGATGACTACGTTCATCCAGAAGGCCAGGCGACCGGATCGACCGGTTAGGCACTCATGGGAGCCAAAGCGAGGCAGGATCCTCCACTGTTCGCACTTGCGCGGGTACATTATGCTATTATGTCCGTAATAAACTGATGAATTCTAATACTAGTTCCTAAGGTCTAAAAACGTTCTGTTGATATTGATTTTATGAGGTTTGAAAAAGCGCGTCCTGTATTTTGTTTCGAGCTGCTTCTGCTTCCATATACCCGTCATCAAATGTATGGATCATATTCAACGTTTGTATGATAAGATATGTGCATGAGGACAGTGCCTGTTTACGAAATATCCCTAGTGGACCGCTAGGTGTGATACAAGAATGTGGATATATTGGTGATATGGTATCTAGAACAACACTCAGGCGTTCAATACCAAGGAGTCTGATTCCAGAACTGACCCTTTGCGTGTGCAAGGGACTTGCGTGAGATCAATTAGTGCGAATGACTTCGCTCCATTGTCTAATGAAAGTCGAACAAAGATACAAGGACGTATCCAAGACGTATCGCTCTAGCGAAGAGAACAGATTCGAGGGCTGCTGTAGTGCTCAAGGATCTCAGCAAGCGCCGAGATCAGTTAGATCGATCTAAGAACCAAGATATTGGGAACGGAGACGAACAATGACGAGACCGGGCATAAAGAATAACCCCGAGCGACGCCATAGCCGTCATCACTACACGGCACGCCGAACGCAATCATGCGTCAAAAACTTAAATCTCCATGAGAACCGCATCGGTACCGCGATGACTCACAAGGGTGCCAGGGTCTGCGATGCAGGAATCAGCCCTCATTTCCAGTGGTCGGTCATTAGTTTTTTTTCCTGGTGTCCGTTATAACAGCATGCCCCCCTTGGGCAGCCCTGCCGTTATGAATCAGTTCAAGACAACTCCCCTTGATCTGGAAAAGAAATCACGTCTCATAAATAGGAGACAGAATGATTGGATAGCGACAGGTTCGAAAAGTCTAGACGAAGGCACGGCAGGGAGGGAAAATATAATAGAGAAACCAAGTCCAGAACCATGGAACGATGAATCACAGCGCCGGTTAGACTATATCCTCTATGGCATGGGCAACTCGCTTGATAGTGAATCAATGGCTTCGAATTGAGCTAGCGCATCCGAAGGTGTCGGTCTTTTATCGTTAGGATCGATCGAGACCACGTCCCGCAGTAAAGATTTGGAGTTTCTCAGCCCGGTATACTTCTGTAACACAAGGAAGCTTTGAAGAATCAAACAAGGACGACAGGCATTACCTCAAATACGTCCAGTATAGCAACGCCAAGCAGGTAGACGCCTGCCTTGAACGGGCTGAAGATACGAATTGTTCATCTCAGGAACCCGTTGGCCAATTCCCGAACCGGCGGCTTCATCCCGCCGTTCCAACGTCGTTCAGGAAAGTATTGAGCAAACTCAAAAATATGATAGTAATCCACTGGTCCAAAGCCGCGCAACAGTGGAGTACAGTTGGTCGTGTCCACTCAACCATGGTTATATTCCAGACCGAAATGATACCCCCTTTGGCATAATGCGCCGATGATCCATTACGATGTTGCTAATGCTGATGTCTCTGATTATGACTCTTAATGAAGGTCGTCTCAGGAAATTCGATTGCGAAGTGAACGTCACGTATGCGCAGGATTCGGACGATGTGTGAACTGTAAGCCCTATGATTGACTTGAAGGTAAACACCTGAAAGCCACGAGCGATACAACCCAACGGCAAGAAGTTGTCTGAAAGCCTCAATGATCCCAACGGCAGTGATATTGAAAGGACGAGAAGGAATTAACGAGACTGTCGTTCTTATGCGTGCCAGTGGAAGGGACATCGAGTGGCATGCGTCATGTATTCGTAAATATCGGAGCAGAATGAAAGTCATGTATCGTAGCTCGTGCTGATTGAGCGGGGTGATAATAATAGTAGGGAATGGGGTGGATAGATAAGAGAATTTCATGGTGAGAGCATTGGGAGCGTGAATAGCATTATAACAAGAAACGTGGACCTCTGTTGATGAGGACGTCGTTGGACCGTGCCCCTAGGAGGAGCCAGTCGGGGCGGAGTTGAATAGAATGTATGCAGAGAAATGTCGACAGTGGATGTGAATGATGCTTTGCACACCTTGCGGTCCGAATCGGATTCATCGCTAAGAAGTTATAATAAGCGACGTTCCATGTAGCACTATAATTCCTTACACCATGTGGCCAGTAGCTTATATGCATATTCGTTGGCGTCATGCTTTCGGCGCGTCTGAACACAATAGAGGAGTCCGAAGAAGGTCTGGGCAGATCGCTTTGCCCTGGCTCGTTGGGTGATATCTCGTATTGCTTCAAAGGGTCCGTTTGAAGTGAAGACCCCGACAGAGTAGACTGTTGATGACTACGGTTAGGCAACCGGTAGTTCTGAGGCCTTGATGTCCCTTCATCCGATGAGCTAAGTTGAGATTTTATCTATCAAGAATAGTCAGGAAGCGGTTTTGAAGCAGGGAATGAACGGGGAAGTACCCTATGGGCCGTTTCTATGGCATCAACAATATCTCGGATTTCGGCAATAGAGGGCACTGCCTCTGGGACCTTTGCCATAGCCCTACGAATACAAGCATAAAAGAAGACCCTTATGCTTCCTACAAAAGTATGATTATCCAAATCACGAAGGACTCTGCAATAAGACAATAAGACAATAAGCAAGCGTTATCGGCTAAAAAAAAGCCGTACTCGTCGAGATCATCTAGAATCGACTGCTTCTCGTTCCTCAACGTGTCGTCTTCTTCGACAGTTTTGATGAGATCTCGAATTTGGTCGTTCACTTCTTCCACTTCCGACCTTTTGACCGGCATCGGGGGATACAGAAGGAGAAAGAGTAAAACCCAACAGACGGTGGGTACGTATGTAATCGAGCTATTGCCCGTGATTTTGGAACATTCACTCGAAGGACAGCAATGACAGTTGCCTTTCAACAGCAGTTCAGAAGGCCGAGTACCGGAACTCGTGGCTTTAGCCGCCGGCAACTCGTACCGGTGTGCCGATAGCGGATCAGTTTGCTCACACGACCTTCGCCGAATCTTACACTTGCTCTTCTTCTTTTGCCCTCTTGCCCGTCTTTCAAAGATTCAACTTGGTCTCCCTCACAGATCTTCTACATAAGTCTTGGTCATCAATTTCTCCCCCCGTTATTGTTTGCACTGTGTAGCAGCACGGAGAAGTTTACGACAACGTTGACAAGTGTCGTTCTTTTTCCGTTTGAATCAACCGACCTCTATGCGCCTGCATTTCAACTAATGGCATCGACTATAATGCACTGCGGGCGTGGCAGGCGTCTTGAATGCGGGGGGCAGTGGTAGCGCTATTCATTTTCACGTCCATCTGGTGTGCCCTCTACGGCAGGCTGAAGACAGCTGTCTTTACCAGACAACTGGAAAGAGGTAAGCCAACGGCGTGCCTAGCTTAAGCGACGAACGTGTTACAGCTCTGATACATGACGTCAATGATTTTCTCTCCTTCTCGCCATTCATACTATTTGATTTCCCCCTTCCATATTCCTGGGCGAGGTTTGTCCCGTTTGTATGCGGAAAGTCTTGTGGATCGCGAAAGTGACGCTCTGGAAACCGGCACAACCGCTACTGTGACTGTATGTGGACACTTTTTGAGGCTCCGTTTAGTGCCTCGTTTGAATCAATCGTCCTATCAGATTATCATAGTATCCGACGTCAGGGTAATATACATCGTGAGATAACTTTGAAAAGTCGAATATAAACCAGGAATAACAACTCCGCAAATAAGGACGTAATCCTCGAGGTGAATTTTCAGATACAGATCTTGATGCAAGAAAGCAGGTGAGTGGTAGTACTGGTACTTCATTTATGCTCGTATCAATTGCAGACAAACGAACTCCTTTCGCACTCGCTGTTCTCACCTGCACTTTGTTAAGTCGCAGTCATCGATGCGCGTATCGATCCTCGTATTTACCGCGTCCAGACTTCAGGAGGTACTGTCAAGCAAGTAAATTCAGGATTCATAGGCTAAATATCGATCAGCGCGGCCTGACGGGCATCATGATTGTAGTATGCGTATCAATTACGCCCGACCCTGGTCGTCATATGCGCCCTAGACCTAATTCGTGGGTCAAACTAGTCTGTTTCTCTCGTGCCCGAATTTGCGTCGGTATATAACACGACGACACATCCTACTTTCTTTTCATCTACTAGATCTGACCCCCACCAGGTTAGCCGCTTGTTCTCGAATTTTTCCCCATACTGACTGCACATTTACGAGCTAGAATGTCGTACATGCTTCCAAACCGCCCATCCATCTCCTATGCTCCCGGCCTTTGTCCTCGCCTGAATGCTCTCGAAGTCGACGGCATCGCCATCGTTGGCACCAGCAATGGGCATGTATATCATTTTCGGGTTTTCTTCTACAACCACACGCTAGGCTGCAGCCTGAGCCTTGATTGTAACCCCACCTACGATGCTCGTGATCCGGACAAGGCATGCGTCACCGTAGCCTTTAAGTCTTACGCCTGGACCACGTCCCAAAATGCCCCACCCGGTCGAATCCCCCGTCCACCGGTCCGTTCGAAGTCAAACTTAAGACCTCGACGAAGGCATGGAAGATTTGCAGCGTATTATTCGACAGTCTCAATAGAGACCATTACCAGTACGTCGATAACTCATCAATTGGTTGCGTTATTAATTAGAGTGCAGTTTCAACGGCGGTATGGGATGCAGGCACTGGTGTGCTACCATCCTAGGTGATCTGGAAGCGCATGGTTATGTGTCGTCTGGCGCCTCCGCGCAATTTGAGACTTGGGAGCGAGCTAAATGCAGAGAACTTGGTATTGGTATCTTCATCTTGCCTCGCGTTCAAGGGGATTTCTATAGTTGACTCGCTACCCAATAAAGTCTGGCACCTCAGTATCTTACAGAATGTATATGTCGCATTGACCGATATTCGAAACCGATCCTCGTTATCAATATATAGCAGAATCATTTTATATCCTTAGGTTCCATGCCAATGTTGAAATCATCGTTACTCCCAATCGGCTGGGTACGTATATACGTTCTGAGAGCTAACAAAGAATGCAATCATGCGCTATTTGCACCATATATTCGTTCAATAAGATACGCGAACGGGAACATTGGTATCATAATTTGTCCATGCCGATCTGTGAGGTAATTCACCAAAAGAAGCGACAGAAAATAAAACGACATACCAAGTCTGGTACATCAGCGCTCATGGAGACCAGGGAATACCGAATAGCATCGATATAACGCCACTGTCCTCGTGAATTAGACTCTCCAAATATCCACGAGTTAAGCTTGTTCCATGTCCCGCCATCCCCGTGCAAACGATAAACTTCCCTCATATTTGCACCCTCAAACCATTCAGGATAAAATCCCGCATCATTCCAGTCTATCACCCAAAGCTGCCCATCATTTCCGAGTATCAGGTTTCGCATGTGCAAGTCCTGGTGAGTAAATACTAAGGGCCTGGTATCGTCAAAGAATGGATCTATTGTCTTGAACGCCACAAAGTTGGGACGAAACTTCTGCATAACAAGGAGCCGGTTGCGATACCATGCAGCCATGTGGGCATACGATCGGAATGGACCCGCACCAGAATCGTTGAGGAGACTGCCTGTACAAATTTCCGGGCCCGCACCTCCAAAGGGACCAGGAAATCGGCACAAGTGGGGGTTTCGGCGTGAGATGCTACGGAGCTGATACACATAATGCCATAGCGATACAACGATACGAAAGCGCATCCAAAGCCCGAGTTTGTCCCAAACAGATGCGACGGTCTGGCCCTCGATGAGGGTCATAGCTATGTAACGGGGAATAACTGAGTCGATGGAGCGATAGCATGGTGGGACGGGAATAGTCGTTTCTTTCCGTACAAACTCCATGGCTTGAGCCTCTTTAGCACCTGAAAAACGTTTGACAACGGTGCCAAAACCAATGGACGCGATATTTCCTGGGTTCGGGAAACCCAAGATCGTCTGGAAAGTATCCGCGTCGACCTTATGGCTATCTTTCCATAGTTCGATTATATCTGAGTCGTTGAGATGTCTGACAGGATTGGACTGCTACAAGAACATCAATGGACAGACTCCGGAAGCATAAACAAGACACATACTTCAGACCCGGCGTCGCCAAGTTTTCGACGTGAAAGAACGAACGGCCGGAGAATGAAAGCCAGAAAATGCTCTGCCAGGGACCTGTTAAAAAATGACATCATTTGTGCTTCATACTTTGAGGTTAATATACGAACATTTACCACGAAGAAATCGCTGACGGTACCGTTCATGATAGGCAAATGATGCGCGCCCAAGGTCAGGGCATAGGCGGCATTAGCCGACTGAGTCCGAAAGGCCTCACCGCGGCCCGACACGCGCATAATCTTCGACCCATAATCGAAAGGGAATTCAAGTCCGTCAATGAATTCGACGAGAACGCCCCATGTACAGTGACAATACAATTACGGAGCTTCTTGACACCAGCTTGACACTTAAACTATCAAATAGCACCGTCACGGTAAAACCTCTGGACGTGACATAGTTTATTCTCCAGCTTGCCTTCGCATATTACTTGTTGATTACTTGATCAACTTTGACCTCCACTTCTAGTGAATTGTTGCGGTCACTTCGCTCATATCTCCTTCGGATTAGCTTATTCCGTCACTCGATCTCGGATCAATACCATCAATACCATTGATGTCGCATTGAGACGTAATTGGCGACGACTCGCACTGTACGTAATGCTAATCTATCATTATATCCCCTACGTTGCCCCTACGTCCCTTGTCAATGACTCGCCTACTAAAAGCGATCTCACAGCAGTACAGACCTGAGACTACAGACAGGATAACAGGAAACTAGACTCAAAAAGGCTCATCAAATAGGGCAACGTCCATTCCAAAATTTAATTTAGACTTACATATACATGGAATGGCAGGAGCTGTATTAACCCGCTTAAGATGGAACTCAATACCAGTCGAAATTTTGAACTTGCTCGTGCTTCAGATATTCATTTGTACCTTGTGTTGGAATTCATTCCGCGGCCGCGGACATGATGTTCCCCGCTACCAAACTGTGGGATCTTACATACACGCCAGACGCGTCACGGGCCGCGGCGGTTCCATTTGACCCGGTACCTTCCTCAACCGAAAATTGTTCCTAAGCTCAGATCCAGAGATATGGGAAGAACGAAACCCATACAAAAGTATCAGTCGGGCGGTAAGGGGCGGGGCCAAGAGCGACGTAGAGCGAGCCACAAAGAGACAGGAATCCTTGTGACCCTGTAAGGACGTAGACGGGTGCAGACCAGAAATTTTACTGAATAGTTACAGCTCACAGTGAGATATGTCTCGACAATAAGAATCAGATGAGAGCCACTCTCTCCGAATGCATGACATGCAGATCCCGTTTGAGTCGTGACCTGCATCATAACAAGACGCGTCGAAATCGGAGGGAAATGGATAAAACGGAGCAAATACGCCGTGAGGTGATTTTGCGTTCCCTGATCTGAGATACGCCAGCCGTTGCTGAGAATACTGGTGACCAATGGCACGACGTGACATGCGCGTTCAACAACAGCAAAGTGCGAAGCGTCAAAGAGAAAACGCAGATTCGTTAATAAAAATTTTTGAAGCCTAGACTACTGATTCGAGAGAGACACGTGCAACATTCGAAGAATTCTCGATTTCTAGGGAGGTATGCAACATTTTAATTAGCGTATACGGAGAAAACTGTTAACTTAGCATCACATGGCTCAGTTTATGACTTGAACATTGTCACGAGAAGCTCAAAGTCGCCGCGACAGAGCACAGCACATGTCAGCTATCATCAACTGAAGGTCACGGCGCTCAGGGTAAGTTAAACAGGTCTGAGCGTGACGAACAAGCATAAATCATGACATGAAAAGAGGCTGACGTTGGGCCCAAACCGAAGACTAAAATGACCGTATTAGCGAGGATTCAGCTGCACGAAAGGGCAAGAAATACTGAAACTGTATACGTACCGCTGGCAGCGTTCATGCGCGTGCATGACGCGTCTGTGGCTGTTCGATGCGTCGGAGTTGAAGCGGAGTTCAGACCGCGTATTCAGAGCAAGCGCATGATGTAAATAGTACGTTAACGATATCATTCCCTTATTTTGGACCCTAGATCTTTCTCGTTCATCAGTCTGATGTTTTCTTTGCGACCGGATGCTTATCGATTTAGAAAATCTTCCTCTTTGCTTCCCTTCTTCATCTGTTAGAACTGATTGCTGATAGGTTGGCCACTTGCTGTCGTCCATTTCTTTCACTAACTAGATATACAAGCCATAATGTCGTATACGCTCCCAAATCGTGCATCTATCTCTTGTACTACTGAGCTTCGGCTTTACCTGGATACTCTCGAAGTCAATGGCATTGCTATCGTCGGCACCAGCAATGGACACGCATATCATTTCCAGGTTTTCATCTACAATTGCGCGCTAGGCTGCAGCCTAAGCTTCGATTGTAAACCGACCTACGATGCTCCTGATCCAGACAAGGCCTGTGTCGCCGTTGACTTCAACACTTACACCTGGACCAAGTCTCGAGACGCCATGCCCGGTGAAATACCCCCATCCACTGGCCCCTTCAATGCCAGGTTTCAGACCTCAACGAAGGTATGGAAGATTTGCGATGTATTATTCGACAATCTCAAGAGAGATAGATACCGGTGCGCCGTTTCCATGTTGACCGGCTCTATTACTCATCAGAATCAGATTTAACAGTGGTATGGGATGCAGGCACTGGTGCGCTACCATCCTCAGTGATCTGGAGGCGCATGGTTATGTTTCATCTGGTACCACCATGAATTTTGAGAGTTGGGAGCGGGTCAAGTACATGGAACTTGGTGCTGCTGTTTTCTTCCTGCCTCGTATCCAGGGGGATTTCTATGATTAATCATCTACTCTACTCAAAAATATAAAAGGTTGATTCAACTGAGACTTGAACTCAGGACCTTGTGTGTGTGAGACAAATCAATATACTACATGGTAAAAAACTCCAAGAAATACGGGCTGCGAATGTGAATCTTGAACAAAAATATTGGTTCAACCCAGGATCGAACTGGAGACCTTGTGTGCACAAATGTGAGACACAAATCATAACCACTAGACCATTGAACCTTCATGAAAGCGTGCAGTATCTCTAGAATAACCTGTCTTTTCTCAATTTGCATGGAATAGCTACAAAGTTTCCCGCCGTAGCGTTTCGACATAGCGAATGTCAAAATAGGTTCCTGGTAAGTAGTGAAGACGACAGTTTCCGATATCAGTCAATACTAGAGTAGGTGATTAATCATAGAAATCCGCGGCCACGCGGGTTACGCCTATTCTATACCCCAACCACCGAAACCTAAGCCAGGTTTACCACCCAAGAAGGCGATGAAAAGATATCGCACCACATCGATACCACCGAAATCTGACGATAACCAGGTTCATCGCTTTTACTTCTTGTTCATTCGAGACGTCCGCCATATAGGTCCGGCATTGAACACCAGTAACAGCGACCTCATTGAAGACATCGTCGAGCTTTGCCGTCTACAAGGTAAAATCGTTGAGAGTCATATAGAAGCAATTTCTAACAAGACTGAGAGCGATAGCTGTCCCGATTCCTTTCGCAGAGCCTGTAATGATAGCAGTTCCTTGAGGCATGAAGGGTGAGTGAAGAGAAACGTTACAGAAGAGGGTAGCTTTAGAACTACGAAGCGCGGCGGTTATCGGCGCTCCGATGGATTTTCTCTCGCGCCTGTCGTTCTGGTGTCTTCCAATGTCTTCTGTCAGGCGGAACAGATTTGCGTGAGTGTGAGAGCACTGTGAGGCAAACTTACCAACAACATAGAGGCGACGGAGCAGCCTGCAGGTCAACAAGAGATAAGTTAGGCCAGTCACCTTTTGGGATGGAATGTCAGTCAGTGCAATTTACAATATACATGTAGAGCAACTAGCATGGGGTCCACCGATAGGATTTCTACCTTGAGTTAGTGCATCCAGATTCCAGAAGTTCGAGTATTTTCCGAGAAACCAATGGCAGAGAGAGCTCCCAGTTTATCGAGGATGGTAAATCTAGTGCGCGGATAATGCGAGAGTCGAAGCCGTTAAAGGTCATGGTCATGGTTTACGACGAAGGGTTGGGACTTGTTGGACGCCAATTCGGCGCCAGTAAGGTGTTTCCCAGTCAGCTGCTCAGTGATAACCTTCGAGATAGGGAGGCCTCCTGCGTTCCGGCTCATATGGAGAAATAATCAAGATCAATGCACGCCGACTATTTCTGGAGCTATGTGAGACGTTCTTCTTGACCATGGTCTGTTCAACATATCTCCCAGCGAGCGAGCATTATTTCAATCGTCGAACGCGCAACTGATAGACATACAAATCTTCTTGGTATCGTGTCATTGAAATTTTAGGTACAGTTCAGAAATGAAGGATGACCTTCACCGCTTTGTGCTTTGCCGCCGCCCCGAACGTTTCATAAGCCTCCTCGATATCTGCGAAATTGTACCTATGCGTCACCAATCCCGCAATTTTGATCTTCCCCGATCCGAGCAGTTTGATCAGCATAGGCGCGGTAGTAGCATCTACCAGACGAGTCGTAATGGCTATACATGCCCGTTGAAAAATGCGAATTCCGTCGATGATAACAACTCACTGATGTTTTTATCCCACAAATTTTCCAGATGTAAATCCACCTTGCAGCCGTGTACGCCCAAGTTCGCGATGGTCCCCCCCGGAGCTACTAGTTCCTGACAGAGCTCAAAGGTTGCAGGGACACCGACGGCTTCAATCACTGTATCAGCGCCTTGGCCGTTTGTGAGTTCCTTCACGGCCGCAACGACATCTACGCCCTGGCCCGAAACAATACCGTGCGTTGCACCCATAGTCTTCGCCAGTGCAACTCGATTAGCGTTGCGACCAATCATGATGACTCGAGAAGGGGAATAAAGCTGAGACGTAATCATAGCGCTAATACCGACAGGACCGCAGCCGACAATAGCGATGGTACATCCTGGCGAAACCTTTATTACGCGTATTGAGAACGACCGAGGAATTGCTGAGAAAGGAGCGTACCTTGCCATTGAGAACACCACACTCAAAACCGGTCGGCAACGCGTCACTTATCATGACTTGCTCCTCTGCAGTCGCGCCTTCCACCATGAGATGCAAGCTGCCATCTGCATGAGGGATACGGACATACTCGGCTTGAGTACCATCGATAGTATTCCCCAGCTTCCATCCACCGTCGACGCAGTGCGAGGGCATACCCTTGCGGCAGTATTCGCAGGCCGAGCAGGAAGTGATGCAAGAAACGATGACATTGTCGCCTGGTTTGAATTTCATAACACCTTCACCTGCAGATGCTACAACTCCGACGCCTTCATGGCCTAAGATCCGACCAGTGTCGCACGTAGCGACGTCGCCTTTGAGGATGTGCAGGTCCGTACCTGCGAGTTCAGTTAGAGGTCCGCAAAAGAAAGACAGTAGGAAGGCAGGGGTCACCACAAATCGTAGTCTTCACCATCCTAACGATAGCGTCGGTTGGCTTGAGGATTGCTGGTTTCGGACGAACTTGTAGCATAGGTTGTCCTTTTCCGGAGAATACGAGTGCTTTCATCATCGTTGTATCTGAGCTGTGAAAGGGGTGAAGACCTGTTAGTGTACACCTTCGGTGGATCTGGCGTAGGGCTTAAATAATGGATTTTGACTGTTGAATATTTGGCATCGAATCAAGGCACCGTCGCTATTCTTGCTCAGATTCATCTTGACACTTTGTTTCTGCGTAACACGCAGCCTAGAAAATTCATTAGGAGATCCATAGTGCATGACTACCGTACTGGAAGGGAAACTGTGCCGTGGTCTTCTACTGCGATCCTGAAGTTCACCGAGGGTACCTTAGATCGAAGCGTGAGATTTCGAGCTCCTCATGGTACTGACAGTCAGTCGCCGTCTGGGTTCTCGTATGGATTCATCTACGTGTTTGAGGGAGTTTCATAGTATATAAGCTGGCATATTTCGTAGTTAGTCCCCCATGTCGCGTTGGCCACAGATGTAACCCATAATTGCCACTCACTTCGTTTGAGAGCGACCTCGCAATTCTAAGAGAAAGTACTTTTGAGAAGGAAATTAAATCGTGACAGACGTTTACCCCGGTTGATGGATCGTCGCGGCATGGGTCGTGACTGTTGTGAGGGAGAATCGATTTAGCATGATGGAAGCATACCAAGGGCTCAACAACCGATACACCAACCTGGTCAGGACTGTAAATCAGAGTAACTGCCGATTTGGCAACGCTAGGATGCAAAGGACTTCGAACTGTACGAATTCAGACATGGTGGACAAAGGGAAAGAAACACGTGCTGGTATTGACTATAAGTACAGGACAGTATATCCGTTCTTCATGCTATCGGGCCGCATTAAGACATACCGACAGGCTAAAAGTTGATGATGAGCTTCAGAGCATTATTCTTCGCTGCCGCCCCGAAAGTATTATAGGCTTCCGTCATCTCCGAGAACTTGTACGTATGCGTCACCAATCTGGCAGTCTTGAGCTTTCCCGAGTCGACAAGCTTGATGAGCATAGGCGAAGTCGAAGCATCCACGAGACGCGTCGTGATAGCTAATTTAGAATCATCAGGTCCCGCAATTCTTGGCACGGTCAGATGACAACTTACTGATGTTTCTATTCCATAATTTCTCGAGGTGTAAATCTACCTTGCACCCGTGGACGCCAAGGTTGGCTATAGTTCCTCCCGGAGCGACAATCTCCTGACAGAGCGCGAACGTCGCAGGAACACCAACAGCTTCGATGACGGTGTCAACGCCCTTTCCGTCTGTGAGAGCCTTAACCGCTCCAATAACATCCGTGTCCTGGGAGGAAACGATACCGTGAGTCGCGCCCAGAGATTTGGCCATCTCGATTCGGTTGGCGTCAAGGTCAATCATGATAATATGAGAAGGAGAGTATAGCTGCGAGGTGAGCATTGCGCCAAGACCAACGGGACCACCACCAACGATGGCGAGGGAGCTTCCCGGAGACACCTAAGTCGCGTATTTTGAGAAGGTGCATACAGTGGTATCGATATTCTTACCCTTCCATTAAGAACTCCACATTCGAATCCCGTTGGCAACACATCACTGATCATCACCTGCTCCTCGGCAGTCGCGCCTTTAACCATGGGATGTAGACTGCCGTCAGCATAGGGGATACGGACATACTCGGCTTGAGTGCCATCGATCGTATTGCCCAGCTTCCATCCACCTTCGACGCAGTGCGAGGGCATACCCTTACGGCAGTATTCGCAGCTAGAGCAGGAGGTGATACAGGAAACGATGACATTGTCGCCTGGTTTGAATCTCATAACACCGTCACCGACAGATTGTACAACGGCGATGCCTTCGTGGCCTAAGATCCGTCCAGTATCGCACGTAGCGACATCACCTTTGAGAATGTGCAGGTCCGTGCCTAGAATCTTATGAGAGGTTTTCTGTCGAGAGAACATATGGAGGCTTACCGCAAATTGTCGTTTTGACCATCTTCACGACGGCATCGGTGGGCTTGAGAATCGTTGGCTGTGGACGATCCTGTAGGGTAGGCTGGCCTTTCCCTGAAAACACGAGCGCTTTCATTGTGTTTGACCTATACAAGAAGTGAGAAATGCGCGTTCTGGGTAGCAAGTTGGTTAATCTCACATGGTGGTCCTGGTGGTAGATAAGTTTCTCCTAGCTTGTGGAGCTGCTGGTGTACAACTGTGCTGCCGGAATGCCCCATGATAGGAAGCTGTCGTAAAAGCCCTTCCGCCAACGGTAAATGTAGGCCGGAGGGACACGGAAATGATGCGAGTGCGAATCATATGAGCAGTTATGGTGCTCGAAAAACCTTGGAAAATGCTGAGATTTTATAATGGGCCTGCCAATATATTAGTCTCATCTTCATAAGCATGCGGGCGCTGCGCCGACACGCTCTAAATCGGTCGAGAGTGCTCGAAAGCGGGGCCGGTAAGGTCTTTTGTAGCCTAGGACTTTAAATGTATTGTGAAGCAGGTGACCAAAGGTAACTTTTTAATTTTTATGTGAGAACTTTCGGGCCGATATTCCGAGATGCCGCCCAAAGCCGAAAAGCAATTCATAACCCTAACCATGATCTTTCCTCGAAGAAACGCGCTGGAACAGAACATTTTGAAGATTATGTTATATCTGTTTGAAGATCGTTCATTATGGAGAGATAGGGTGAATTGAATCAGCTGTGGCTTCGGAGTCATGGAAGCTGCCAGAAGCTGCACTCCTGTCGTAGGAACCTTTTCTTCCTTTCGAAAGACTGTGGGTGTATCAGGACACGGCCAGCAGGAAGATGGTGGGAGAAAGAAAGAAGGGAGCGATGATGGAACAAAACGAAGGAAGTGCCCTTTTAGGATCGGAGGGCGGGGATCTGCGTATGACGACGATGACGCGTCCTGACTTTATGACTGATAAAGTTAAACAGCAATCACGTTGTTTACGCGTGAGTATATGCACGTGGGCGTCTCCGTCATTAATTTCAGTTTGCAAAAATTTAGGAAGCCGTCAAACAGCCAATGAGGAACATCACGCCTCCGGCGAACAAAAACGGACACGGACGCGGAGGCAGGCCATTCGATATCAACCTGATGAGAGCAGATTGCGGACGCTGATGAGATATTTCTGTATTACATTGTAGCTTTGATAGAACGTGACAGTCGGGCATGTCGAGGAGACATCTCCAGGTGCGTGCGTCGGGGCATACCGTACTTGTTCTCTATTTTGATCACCTGCCATAGGTTTCGAAACCTTTCTGGTATTCAAAGGGCTCGGTAATGGGGTAGAACTAACGTTTTCCTCAGCGGCGCTCGCGTTCACGGGCACGCTTCCCTTAAGCTTCGTCCAATGAGCTCCACAGATATGTACAGCACCCAACCGCACGGTCCGAATCATGCAGTTCTCGTTACTCTTATTTCGTCCGCTACCTTCTATCGGTTGCGTGGATATCACGGTCATTTTCTTCCGTGCAGTTTCCGTGTGCCAGACTTCCCCTGGCCTTTCGTACACTCACGCCGTCGTCAACAACGTTAACATGCTCTGTCGCCTTATCTTGGTGCTCTCTTCCCATCACAATTGTCGAATTCTCGACAGGTTCTCTCCTCCCCGCCGCTGTCACCAACCATTCGAGAACTCTTCTATGTCTTGAATTTGGTAAACGCCCCCGGGCATGAACTGAGAGAAGACTGGCGGCCTTTCCTCTGTGTTCACAGTCGGGTACGAGAACCCCGAGTCAGAAGCCTGGCTCCTTGTGCCTTGCGGTTCTACATTTAGTTAATTGTTCAAGTCTATCCCAAGAGAAGGCCTTTGGCAATTTTCATTTTGATGATTAATTGCAGCGTCCCCATTCAAGTCGCCGCCACTTGGGATTGTGGGTCCGAAAAGCTGCTGGGTATTCTCCCTTATACGAGGCGGTGCCCTTCTCCTCCGCGAGTCTCTGGGTCTTCTTTTGTGGTGCTGGAGGATGCTCTAGCCCTATTAATAGCAGACCCCGGTCCATTAATGGGTGCTATCGCAGGCCTCTTATTTCGAGACGACAAAAGCAACCGTAGACAAATCAAAACGGAGATGTCATACAAAGTCTCCAGCGGTTCTCCCAGTCTCTCTTCAATCGACGGGCAGCGGAACTCATCCAAGGCGCCCGGCAAACCTTGCACGTTTAAACGAAGCAATTTACCCAAGGGAACCGTAAGTGGAAAGTTTGACGGGACGCACTGTCCCTCCCTACAAATTCCACAGTAGGTTTCTGCCTACGAGAGACACGCCAAGGACTACGCCGGAAGGCACCTACCATACTGGATTAATCTTACCCTGCATACCTACTTGACCGTTTCGGCGTCTAATGTGGAGGGCGGACCCTAGTGGTAAGAAAAACCCTTCCTCAGGTTAGGCCTGATGCTGAGTGTTAACCGATGCCTCGTATCCAGACGGCAGGCCTAAACGAGGCAGCGCATACCCCTTCGGCGGTCTCGGAGACCACCCAAGCGCTCAGGATTGAGTAATACCCGCACTGACAGACGTTAATTAATGCTAGGCACCTACACAAGCCCTCATGTTCCTTTCCTAACCGCAAAGAAAGACATACCACACCGCCCATCATCCTATATTCGCAACCGCACGGTCCCTCAAGTTCTCCCGCGATACGTCCATCGTCCCTCCTCCCAAAAACAAAGCCCTGCGTTCGAAGTGACGCCCCCCTACCCCGTATGACTTCGGGGCCCGGTTCCCTAGCCAACATCACACCCTTGCGCCAATCCTTATTCGATCAGAAAATACATATCAGATTTCTCTCTACATATATATACATGTGTGTGCCTAACCAAGACCCAAAAAATGATAAAGCGTACAATAGTAAAATTGTGTCATACAAAAAAAAGGGATGTGTTATACAGTTATATTACATGCGTGGGTTGGGGAGGAGAGCATAAAAGATCTATAAACGGCAGCAGCAAGGGGACGGAGGAGCGGGGGCGACATGATCCGCACACAGCCGAGTCGAGGTCGGTTAGAATCTTTTCGTTTTCGTTTCTCAAAGCAGGGTGGTTGTCGCGTGGGTAAAGAACACAAAGCGGAAAGGGGGAAAAAATCGTAATGGGGCGTGGGTAGATGAACGGTATATGCCAGAAAGATGTAGGATAGATAACAAACGGGCCCTCGGCATAGAAAGAGAGAAGAACGAAAATGGCCATCATAGCAGCTTTGATTGCTTGAGGTGCTGTCGAATGACCATGTCTCGGACTATAATGTACAATCAGTATCGTACCACATGCTAGTGTTGATGGCATATGACATACCACTCGCTATGATCCCTGCGGTAGTCGCAGTGTCCTACAATCACGCCACGTTAGCTCCCCTTCTACAGCAAACAAAAAGACAAGCACTAACCGTAACAGACGTACAAAATGCATAAAACTTGCGCGGATTAGGCGAATACTCCCGATGTATGGCGTTGAATTTACTCCTCAGGTCTAGAGAAGGAAGTAAAACGTCAGCGGAACCCATCCATCAACAGAGCACACGCTCACATTTGCTAACCGTATCCAAGTCGTTCTCCCTATCGCCGTAGCTCCTTACATATTTTGACAGCCTAGACAGGGTTAATCAGACGTGGGACCTGAAACGCGTCATAGGCAATAACGTACCTGATACCCGACTTCAGCTTCGACTCGAGGATATCACATTTATTAAGGAAGAGCACGAGGTCGACGTTCGCGAGTAGCTTATTCTGGCAAACTGCTTTCCAAAGGAGTACAGAGTCCTCCTGAAGCCGGCAATCAGGCGTGGGTAAGGACATAATTCGGGAGCCCGTACCAAACGATTCACAGTTCTATCTTCTGACAGGACTTGATCGAAGCCTGATATTGGCGCGAGGAAAATGATTGCGTCGACTGTTTGAGAGGTTGAATGAGCCGACGGACGCAAGCAGAGCTGAAACTGAATACTTGCCATCATCAAAGAATGGTACCCAAGTTTCTTGAGAATGATGCTGATGAGTGGACATCCGTTGGAAAGGATTGATTTAGATACTTACGACGCTATAGAGGGGTGGGAAGTCAGAAGCAAGGTCAAAAATACAGTTGGGGATAAGCTTCACCTGACTTCTACTTCCACCGACGTCGACTATTCTCCACTCGGTCCCTGAATCCCTCCCAGCGGAAACCTCCATTTCGAATCTATACTCCGACACGCCTACTGTTTTCAGACGGGCTTTCAGAACATCGTCTATTAGAAACAGATAAGTCTCCGGAGGCGCGTTCGATAGAAATCATGATTACCATCGGTGGGCATATATTTTAGGGATGTGATTCTCTCCAGATCATTCAAGAAACTGTGAGAGTCGTCAGCGTGTAGAAAGTCTCATGGCGTAAGAATACTCACAATCCTGGAAACTCTTCCACACGTATTCTCTTCTTCTTGAGAACCCGACGAACGCCCTTATCAGACCAGAGGTGAATCATGTCCCTCCGACATGAATGAAGGACTTCCTGAGGCTCATCGGGGGTCTCCAAGCCAATATCACCCGCACTGACGGGTCGACTGCCACCAGAAGATGATGAAGTGTCGATGCTTGTAGAACTGGGGTAGTGGACTCTAGCGCGCGCGAGGCCGCCCTTCCACGCGGGTCCTGGTCGGACGAAAATCTCCGAAGTACGTACTGACGAGGAATGGGAGGGGCCAGCAAGATGCGTAGCCTCGTCTTCATCAGGCGGGACGAGCTTCGCTATCAGAAGCTGTTCGATATGTTTCAAGGGTAGTAGACGCATTCGTAGTTCGTCGAAACTCGAAGAAGGCGGCGGTAGAGGAGGTTGGGAGCGATAGAAATGGTTGTCAGGGTCTGAGTCCGGTTCTGACTCGTTGCCAGAATCGAGGCGAGCGTCGATAGAGCTGTCTTGGCTAAAGGCCACGAAATCATTAGAACCACCTTTGGAATGGGAAGGTTTGCGCTTGTTGGAGGGGCTCCTACGGTGTCCCCGAACAGGAGAAGTAGACGGAGAAGCTGGACGAGCAACAGCATCGAGAATAGTTCGTATTGAGCGGACTATATTGAGCTGAATGACAGCCCGCCAAAGGATACGTTCTTCACGGAAGGCTGTAGGAGTATACAACCGCTGAAACTCTGCAAAGAAAACTGAGAAAGAAAAACGAAAAGAAAGTCGAGAAACACACGTCGAAGGGTAGTGGATTTGCCTAGCCGAAATAACTGAAATGAACAGGCCGATAGTCGCTGAAATTGCGCAGCACTCACCGGATTCACTCTGGCCGAGTAACAGCAGCCTCACAATCCGTTTCTTCCGTCGCGCCTGACGTTCTGCCTTGATGCTGGCATCGATGGCAAGACTGACCCGTCGGGCCTCGTCCTCCCGGGCGATACGTAGCTCACGGTCCTCTGGGGATTCGTCAATGGGTGGCTTGAGTGCCTCGTCGAAGGGGTCGTCAGTGGGCTTCATGCTGTGGAGAGCAGCGACCGGCATTCCTGGTGGTGGTCAAGAAGTAAGGAGCAAGAGCTGTGTGAACGGAGATTAGAAGGGATCCAAGCCTTGGGTCAAGGCCCCAGGCACAATTTGAATATTGGCTCGCATGGCATCACGTGCCCCGCCTACGATGACCACGCGGCGCATACCGGCAATTTGATTTTCGACTTTTGCTTCCATCTTGCTCTTGGGACCTGGCACCCAGGCATCATACCCTCCTGGAGTGTCCCTGCCTTCTGTTCGCCAGGACCAAGGGACCGCGACCGATACATTTGCAGGGGCCCTATCATATGTTTACCTTGCTGCCTCGAGGTCCTGTTCCTGAGCACCGGCCAGGCACCGAGGAACGATCATTCCTTACACATTTAAATCCCAGCGTCTGCCCGCTTTCCTCTAACGTCGGCGCCTGGGTCGGTCTTTAAGCTGTTTCTCTCGTAGGCGCCCCCAAGGCCCCCCCCGGTAATCCTAATAAATTTCACTTGAAAATCTGTATTCCGTCGAAACGGAGTAGCGCCCATCATATGACGGAGTAGAGCTCCACTTTCAACGGTATCACACCGCAGCTTTCCCTCCAACGGTCCCTGTAAATCACAGGCCATCTGATAAGAGCTCGGGGTCGGGTCGCACCAACTGCTACCGATCCGGACACCCATTTACAGCCACATACAGCAGTTACCACATATACTGTACCAATGCTACCGATCCGAATATCTCCCACATCCTCCGTTTGAATTCCCCATTCAAGCCTTGCCCACTATCAGGCCTTCTGTCCAAAAATACCGGATCACGAGCCTAATGAATGGTAGGGACTTTGCACGTACATAACTCTATGACGAATGCGAAAGTCAGGAACCAGGTCCGGTACCATCGAAGAGCACAGCTCAGGTATCCATGCACCTGAAATACTCCCACCCTAAGCATCATTACTGCCGGCATGGATACTACCGCCGTTCATTCCATTCACACGCTCCCTCTAAATACTCTATTACTCCCCTTCGCTGACACCGAAATTCCACGGTCAACCGGGTCCACGGTCCCCGCCCGATCCCCCTCATCTGCCTTACCGTAATACACATTCACTCCATCGCCTTCCCGCTAAACTTAAACCAAGGCGCGTAGTAACAACCGATTGGACTCGTGCAGTGATCGATCTGATTTACAAGGTCCCATCATCGTTCTCGTTCAGATAGTATTCGTGCCCTGAGGTATACATCTTCAAAGCAAACACACAGCGTCTCCGGTGGACGCCCATAGTTGTCGGCTAACCAGCCGTCGCCACATGCAGCGTCTCTAGACTCGGAGGCTAGATTTCCATCTCGGATTCGAACAACAGCCCCAGAATACATCTCTACTCTGGACCGTACAGCTAACGTACTGCGCCAACAGCAGCGATAGTTAATCGTACACCCTTCTCCTGCTATAAATGGGTGCATGTGGTACGCTTCTCCCGAAAGCGATCAGCAATTCCCTTTTCTTCCCCCCTCCGGTACCGGCTCCTTCTCCATCCTATCAGGGACACCTCACCCGTTACCCACCCTTCTCATCCAATCAACCATTTCCCCGGAATTTGGACACGCCTGATTAGCAGCTTTAATACTATGGAAGAACTTTGGCATATTATATCTAGCTCAGGAACCCAGTCAGCGTGTAATGGACGAAATCCAGGGCTGAGAAAAACACTATCAGATAACCTTTCATTCTTCGGACAATTAAAGAAGCTCGTACTTCTGGAAGACGAACACGAGTTGGAGACACAGCATCGGATGATGACGCATAGCATGACTCGATTTCATGTACAGTAGTCGACATACGTACATGAAATGAATACCCCCCGAGTATCACTAGTTTTCATTCCCGTCGGCGATAACATGGTAAAATCGACGGAAATTATACTGACGTTGCAGACATCACGGGCCTAGAAGAAACATTTATGCCTCATGTCGAGACATGCACATCGGTCCTACAGACACACTTCACAGCCCGACACGACATGTACCAGGAACAGCGTACGATGAGAAACTTACATGTTGGCTACTTCGGACCGTGAAAACTCCCGCTACTGAAACGACTGCGCGCTCTCACAGCACTCAAGCAAATGGAATTTCTACACAATGGCTGGAAGAAATCAGAACCCGCCGGTCTATAGTCGATACCCACCGGCAGACGAGAACTGGTTTCAGACTTCTGATACAGAATACGCGAAAGGGTCACCTCATTCCCGAATTTAGGATAGCGAAACGGGTGTGGGAGAAAAATCTGGGATTCAATAGCAATTGGAGCTCAAGTATAACTGCCAGCGTCGAGACGGGTACAGCTGACATTAATTAAACCGCACTTGCAGCCTATGGTGGATTTGTGAATGTCGTTGAAGCAGCGTTGGACTTGACCATAATCGGGAATTCTTTTTGAGACTTTCAAGCATCAAAATGGCCTTCGACGTTACGTTCAACCTCCATGTGCTCACATCGAAGTTCACATATCACAGTTAAGACCGTTCTCTTCCCCTACGAAAAACAGATATCAGCGTCAAGGCATATTCAAGCAACCGCGATCTTGCCGAACTGCAAATGTGATCAATAGAAAATGACTGAAAGGAATGCGACATACTAGGTAAGCTCTCACCGAGAAGAACACATACACGATCACCTTGATACATGTTTCTGGAGCTCCATATGCTGCAGGATCCCGCAATCAATACTGTATTCCTGAATCGGATAGATGGGATTAGCAGTGGGTATCACGGTTCACCGTCCGACGGTTTGTTTGGGCGATAAATCGCCACCCCGCCCCGCACGGCAATCCAAATTCCATCTGAAGCGGGGAAACCAACAGTCGTTGAACTGATAGGGGCATTCATGGTCTGGCGCCGATTGGCTAAAGGCTCCGACTCTGCTGTAAGCCAAGGCTCTGATAATTCAAGAACACGCTCGGACATCGGGGAACACTAGCCCCTCTCTCGCGCTTAGTGGACGTTTCATCGGCCTTGGGGTGGGCACAACGCTTGGTCACTTCCGCATAAGACGCTTACAACAAGTGGAAGTGCACCTTTTCTGACGAAAATATAGGCACAATGAATCGTACGAGTTCCAGGTGGGCGCCGAAGTGGAGCTAGCAGGGTATGTTAATGAAAATTCGGTTCTAAGGATGGAAGACAGCAGACTTATCAATTAGGCCGCTTCTCAACTGGGCCAGGCACACAGAGCTTTCGCGACGTGAGAATGCATGCAGCATCGCTAGGATTTACCACACTAGAGCGGCTACAATAGAACCAAATACCGTCATCTGTTGAGAAAGAGAAAGAACGGCACCGTCGCCTGAGTCTTCATCAGAATGAAGCCGAAGAGAAAGTGACCCGAAGCCCAAACCAGGCTGACCTAGTAAAATGATGTGAGTCATTCCGGTTCCCATTTTACACGATCGTATGTTTCGACCTACTACCCGCTCTTCTGTTTCCTCTGGGCAGTCGCGAAATGAATAGGAGCTATGAGATCGGTATCACCCCATGGAAGTGAGGATGCATTGTCATAAATTTCTATTGCACAATCACATCAGCTGTCCATGTCAGCTCTCGGGAAAAAATGACACGTACAATTCTCTGAGGTGTCGATTAGCACCGCCGATAGAACGTACACGATTAGAGATGAAATGCTGAAGACAACGGAGAAATTACATGGTCCTTTGATGATTAGCTGATTTAGCTAGCTTTCAACAGCTTTCAACTCGTCAGACTTCGAATCTGGGCTAGCACGCCGCACGGTTTGTCGCTGAAAAAGATGGTAAGTCTGGGTCATCTTCAAATGCACGTTGGGCAAAAAGAGATCTGTCCATCTGTCAGTTTTAATATTAAAAAACTAGATCTTTCGACCTCCCCACAGCCGTTCGATCAGGAGAAGAAAAGATGCAACGAGTCGGAGCACGGATGAACAAACGGTACTGAGGCCTAGCCTGATTTATGTGCAAGAGCAACGATCGAGTTCGCTATTCTCTTCCACGAAACGATGTGGCCGCCGCATCGGTAGATGCCGACTGATCACCATGCTGTACCGGCCCGATAATGCCGAATTGACGTTCAACATGTCCAACAACCTTTGCTCGTAAACCACCACCATGACTTCCAATGGCTTCAACTTTCGCATTACCCACGCGGCTAAATTTACTATCTTCGATAAGCTGGGAACACTCTCTGCCATTGGTTTCTCGGAAAACACTCGGGCTCTTGAACTCGAACTTCTGATGATGCCCTAAGTAGAAGACCAATAGAAGACTGTCCCAGTGGATACTCATACTGAATTTTCTGCGCATAAATTGCAGATTTGCACTGGTGGCTATTCTATCTCGCAAAGTGTCCATCCCAGTGACTTTAACTCACCTTCTAGGCTGCTTATGGCCTGGGCTCGGTGCGCCTATCTTGGTCGGAACGTTTGTCTCTCACATTCGCGGAAATGCATTGAACCTGACGGAATACTTACATTAACAGACGCCATAGGTTTAGAACGTCAGGTGCCAAACAAAATCCGTCACAGCGCTGATAACTACTATCGTTTTGTGGCTTAAAAGTTGCCGTCTTCTGTATCGTACCTCTTCACTTACCATTAATGTCTCGAACGACTGCTATCATTACCGACTCTGCCGAAGGTATCTGGAAAAATCTTGCTAGAAACGGCTTCAATGTAGCCACCAACGGTCTTCTATCGGAGAAGGCGAAGCTCGACGAGGTCGTTGCTATTGGTGTTCAATGTCTGACGTATATGGCGGATGTCTCGAGCGAGCAAGACGTAAAAGCAATGATCATGGCAGTCCTGTCAGACTTCGGTGGTATCAATGTGGTACGACATCTCCTCATCGTCTTGACTACCAACACTATAAGCGAGCCTGCAGATGGTCACAAACCATATGCTTTGTCGATAGTCCGTCTTTCTCTCTGTCAGAAGTAAATATTACCTAAACACTTTATCTAGTATCCGTTGAGTCTGGGACCATACATTCGCTGTCAACTCGCGCGGAGTTTTACTATGTTACAAGCATGCTGAAATTCAGATGATTGCTCAAGGTCGTGGAGATAGGATCATTGGAGCCTCTGCCGTTCATGGAATCCAACACAAGTGTTACTGGTTCGTTATTCTTTCAATTGTCATTGGTGTAACCAACATAGCTCTATGGCCAACCGCCACTGCATACGGAGCGAGTGCAGTCGCTGTACGTAGTCCGACTCAAGGCCCTGGTATTAATTGTATCTATGTTCTCTCTTCAATTGACTGACTCTCCGGTCATAGCTTTAGAGCTCGGTATTTAAATCACCGTGAACGCTTATGCTGAATGTATGTGGCATCTGCTTCTGTGGACATAAATATGCGCAAGTCTATTGGCCCCGACACCTTAGCCTACACACAGCCTTCAGTAGGCTTCAGATATTATGCTCTCCTAATACTTCTTCGACTGACTGAACTTTAGCGCATCAGATAGTGAGGGATTCAGAAAATATTTAAGGGCTCCCGCTGGGGCATTCCAAAACCAATGAAATATTTAGTGTTCTCTTTGTTTTTTCCCCTGTTCGCATTGACGATGGAACCGTCTCGCGGGGTTCGATAGGCAAATGGATGGTGACGGACAACCGGAAAGTACGGCGAAACCTCCGAAACCTGCCCTTAAGTACACGTGGTGGCGGAGGGACCGGACCGTGCCAACCGTACTCTCAACGAGTTTCTGGGAGTTGGCGCGTTGGCCCCTTCCATAAGGAATAGGACAGCCAGAGGATGTTGCGAGCGTCGGGGAATATCTGGCATCGAAGGGAACATATTGTATCAGCGGTAAGTCGCGTAAAACAACCCCTACTGTTAATTCGCCTAATTCGAACATGGTGGACCAGATTGTAAGTGGTTTTTCATCCATAATAAGGCATCAATTCTTCAGCTCGACACGTAACTGCCTGTTAATGGAGGGCTTATCATGTTGTTGTCATGTGAGGCCGCTCCCGTTGAGAAAAAGGTATAGGCGTCGCTTGCAAAATGTTCTTGAAGAACCTTGTTCATCGTTCCTCTCCCAATACGTTCCTCGAAAAAAATTACGTGATTTCCAATGCATACAGAACGGTCGAACTCTTTCACGAATCACTCATCCTTAGCATCGATCTCAAACAGAACGGTCTGGTAGCATTCGTACAAAACCTAGGACAAGTACCATGGCGTCACGGGAAAGTCAATCACGGCCGATATCAACTTCAATATCCCTTTATTCGATGATCCACCAAAAAAGCGCGTCTATGCATCCTATCACTGAAAAGTCCATTATCACTGGAGCAGCCAAGTCCGAGTGGTATCTGACACCTTCCCCAATCCCACCATCGCCCTTCTCATGAACGGTCAACTGCTAAGCAAACCTTGATGAGGGCCCTTTTTGGTTAGTCGGAAAAGGCTCAACTCACCGTATCAAGCTCAGGGAGCGCTTTGACTCTTCCTGTGCTTCTTATCATCTCCACTAGCAGGAAAACGCAGCCTCCCATCCGGACTAGTAAACGGTGGAGGCATAGGGAACTGCCTCAGCGTCGCGAGGAGCGGAGAAGTGATTTGACTTGTGGGCGACTTTGGCTCGATTCGGACTTGGGGTTTTTGCGGTGAGTTCATGGCGTGAATCTTCTGAGTTCAAACTCATGAATGCGTGCGGGTTATATGATTGTCGGTGTGGGTTCCACGGGGGACGGTGCTGTGTCGAAGATTGATTCCCTGGTTGCTGCTGTGCGGAGACGGGCCGTCGTTCAATTAAGAGCCCAGATCCTGATGGTTGAGGGAACACGCCACAGATAAGGGCTAAATATCTGGCCCCGAGTAGGTACGTGGGCGAACCAGAAAACCAGAATCTCACCGGCAAAGCAGACATTTCCTTGATAAGTGATGGGATCCACCGAGATAGAAGACTGCTCAGTACCAGTGCATCGATGAAACCACATCAGTGTTGTTGAACACCGGACTAGGAGATCATCAATGAGAGTCTATAGACGATCAACAGGCTAACTTAAACATCCGAATAAGCGGTCTATAGTAGTAGGACAGCGTGTGCCGATAGTGGCTTACAGACCAAGGTAACTTCAACGCATCAGTTGATGCACCTGAAAGATCATCTGACCGCTGCAAAGACAGTACCGGAAGCGACTTGAATTTCAGGGAACAGATGTTTGGGCGTCTAAACAATGATCAGCCTACAGCAATGACCACCTCCCGACCGGATCAGATTAGCTCCTTCCTTTCATCATCCAGATTGCAACAAAATCCTTCGATCTTCTGTCGCGGTAAGTATAAAGAACGTCATTCGGATCTTAGAAATACTGACCTGAGGCTGCCATTCGGCATATGAAGTGCCTGAAGGATGACACGTGCATTGCGCGGATTATCCAATGACAATTCATTCAGCAGACAACGAAGCTATCCATAATAAACACGGGCCAAGAACAAGCCAAGGATTGAAATGAAAATCCATGGTCTTCATCAAGGCCTGCCCCCAAGCTTTGAAGGTCCTGGACTTCCGACTCGCCGCCTCAGACTTTTTCCAGTACTAGAGCTTTTCGGGTCCACCGATAGAAGATGATATCCTCTTAGTATAGCATATCGTCGACGGACATTTCAACCCTCAGGCTAGAAGAATGAATAGAAATTATAAATATGTCCGAGATCGCCAGGGAGACGACTGACCGGTGTAGTATACGTAGCGCTCGAAGTCTATATTTACTAAAGTATGGAATACAAGACTGGTACGCTCCGGTTATGATAATAACCGGTATTTGTAGGTATTTGCTCTTACCATATATAGCAGCATGACCCCGGAGACTTCCCCATCTTCGAAATTTTCAAATTGCTGGAGTTTAAATGTTTATTTTGGACTAGCGTAGTGCCTAATTGATTTAATTTTGTATTTGACATCGGCTCGGCTGGGCCCGGCACCGACCTTCCCGGTCAAAATCTCTTCGGCGGAGCAGGATGTTTCCAGAACGGGATCGAAATGACCCGTGCGGGACACGATCCCAACCTGTCTGAGTGGATGAATTATGTTTGGAGGATGGATAAGAGGGAACCATTTGTATCTTTTGTATAGACTGCATGCTAGGTACTTGGGCCAAAATCATTGGATTTGTGACAAAGGGCACCTGTCCTTTTTAGTTGCTGTTGGGTCGTCGAGTATCTGAAAAGAGAACGTCATAGCCACAATGCTTTTCGCTGGTCCTTCCAGGTGGGAGTAATACTTTACAATTGACTCCAAAAGAGGACATTTTCATAAAATCATAATGCCTATTAAATCTTCAATCTGAAGTAGAGACGTAGAAGCCTGAGTCAGAATGGGCACAGAGATTCAGGAAGGGATGGAAACACATGGAACCGGTTCTTCCCCTTCCAATCGGCACAGCGTTGAATGCTACATCGAATGCATACCACCTATTCAGACACCATCTTTAATTGTCGTGTGCAGAGACATCTCAGATTGATACACATAAAAAGTTGATACCAAAAAGTCCGTATCCATAGTAGTAATATCAATCAATGCTTTTTTACAACCACGGTGTTCGAATAAGGCAATGTCCAATATCAGTTAAGGTACTAGTTTGCAGCCTCCCTCGACTGGCGAGGCATTTTAGCAGTGACTTCTTATGTTGTAATCAAGTTGACAGGCCTGAGTAGTAGTAGGGGCAGATCCGATCGCACACAGCCATATAGTGCGTTCCAATGTTTCCAAGATGAGCTACTTCTTTGGCGGACATCGCTTCCTCAAGGGACATGCAACGATTGTCATGTTTCTATTGACCAGCGATGGCAGCGGTCTTTCGTCTGACCCCTTGAAATTCACACCTGCGCTCAACGTAACTCACAGACGGTGGATGGGGTTCATAGGAACACCTATAAGGGTGGGTCATGCAAGAATTTGCTGTGACCAATCCTGTTATATACTGTCCCTTGGGCTTTACAAGTGAAGGCTACGAAGGTCAGCGCTGCAATAACTCCACGATCAGATACGTAAAGTCTGCGCCATCAAGACGCGGTCAACAGCTTGGCCCACTCCAACCCGCAGTCCAGACCGCAAAATTGGACTAGAGACTGTCGTCTTGTACAACACGTGTAAGGGTCCTTTAGTCTTCCCCGCGAACCTGACAGAGAAGCTGTTCTGGAACGTACCCTGCAATGTGGATGTGTCAGCCCAAGGAAAGAGTTGTGAATATGCATGTTTCGACGGCGACACAGATATATCCTGCCTTAGTTACCCGGCCGGCACGGAGAAAGGACCACACCCTTGACGGAGGTTTTCTTCTCCCGAGTGTGAACTCCTTAACTGAAGAAATGGAACGACTGAAATGCAAGAACCGTGTCCTTCTAACCCAATCAAGGCGATTTGCATGATTGTTCTGTTAGACAAGGTAACGTAAATTAATCATCGGTGTCAATAAATCGGTGCAGTGTGCGAAGCATGACTATTATCGCAACTGAACCACGCGGACGAGGGCGTAGTCTGTCCCGTCAATGGTGGGTACTACAGAGGCATATGTATGGATACTTTGCGCTTTCCTATTCAAGCTTCGTCGTTTAGTCAAGCTCGATACCTTGCTTGCTTATGCAGCGCTTACGTCCTAGCCTCTGTCATAGTGTATTGATATCTTTTGTGACATGTCCACATCGGACATTTAGCGGAGCCGCCATACTGGATCATCAGGTGCAATGTATGTAGGTTCTGGATTGCGAAGGAATGCGCAATGTCAACACAGATTTGCCTGCCTTCAAAGCAGACATGTACTAACATGCATTAAAACTGTATCCTTTGTGCGAAATCCCCTAAGATCAATGATTCTCACCTTTGTACCCGACAACTTGAGGCGTCCGCCAAGCACGGAATGACCCCAACGTAATGGACGCTTGCTTGCCCTGATTGGCACCTTTCAAAGTCACTAACACAATACAAATACATCACCGCCATCCCAATTCAGGCTGGCACTCTCCATTGGGCATTCATTGTATTAATTCACAAACGCCCATTTCACTACTCCTTTCGAAAAATTCAACAGCGTGCACTATAAAGTGATAAGGCAGATTTTGTTGCCCATGAAGTTCCATTGCGGCCACAGGTCCAAACGATCATATCAGACAAATGAATGACCGGCATGATTAAATCGTAAGCGTGAGTACTTTCATCGGCGTGTGGACAGTACCATTTCCCGGTCGCTTAACAAGTTGACACCCTGTTCACGTACCTGCGGACATGCGCAATTTCTGCAAATTCTTGCAAGCACGTTCGACGTCAAGAACGATTATCATCTCCCTATATCAGTCAGTCTCTAGAGTACTCCCAAGTACAGCTGCTGCGATATGGGATCGGACACCGCTCCCATATGTTGGCTAAAACGCCAAGAAACATCAAAGCTCAAGAAATTTAGGTTTGTAGCCACAGTCTCACAATGTTTTTAACTCATGATAATCGTTGTCAACTGTCAGGACCAGCTTCCATGGGGGAATGAAAAAACTTCGGAAAAAGCTTCATATTTCCATTACAATGCACAAAAATCAGCGCGATGGACAGTAAGTGCCTGTCCTATATTCACTTCAAGTAACTCAAAGTGAAGTAGATCAGCCGTTTGACAAAGTTCGAATGCACCTGCTTATCGTGTTCATCTTTAACATAATTGCTGTTTGGAACACCCAACATGGTTCAAGAACTTCAACGGAAACCACGATCATTTTCTGTGTGCATTTAGGGTACAATTTGAGTCTATATATTTAAAACGCTAGTAGCGTCTTTCTTTTATCTGGAATTCTTGGTTTGAAAAAGCGATGTCGAGCATCGAGACCGATGTTGTATGATGTAATCAAGGCAATGCATTACAGTCACGTTCCCATCACACGACCACCCCTTTCCTGTCACAGCTGTTTCTGGTTCCAGAACGCAGCTGAGATAATCACGTCAATACTCCAAATAATTATACACAGCGAAGAAAATGTTTTTTCGCACCATTGTTTGGATTACAACCGAATAATCCGACACCTCATGAGCCATATTCCGGGGCCTTGTCCTCTCACTCCTCAACCCTTCGTATATCCTATCCTTCCGACTGAACACAAACGGTATCGCCGTACAGTGAAAGTGTACGCCATTGTGATCTATATTTAGACTTTCATTCTGAAAAAATGCAGAACACGGCGCGAAGGGATTTACACTATTCCTCCGCAAAAATTGTCCTACTCTTCGTGGGTCAAACACATTGAATACTTCGTATAGACAACTTCATCGTCATCAGTCCGGTTTTATCAGCATGGACCAGTCATGTTCATCCTGAAGGCACTAAATACTTCAGTCGTCTGGAACCGGTACGTGTTTTGCTCATCTTTCACTTCCGGAGTAACTGAGTTGCGGCACGAGTACTGCACGGTAGTCACAGACGCTGATATCACGCATCATGCCACAATAACGATAGTCAATAAAGCCTTACGACAGATCTTTTTATTATGGCAATCTATCCACCACGACGAACCACTCTTTTGTTCTTGAAATGTTGACCTTGTCCTCGATATCGTCCCAGACGGCATAGGCAATGACGTTTGCGAGTACTACCTCACGTATCATCCTACTCGGGTGATATTCTGGCCCGAAGAAGTGAACCCATCCGAGGGTTTGTTGTTTAACATGAAGGGCGTCCACTCTGAGGCGCATATTGGTACCGTCCTTAACCTGTTATGATTCGTGTGCTAAATGTCATTCAAGGATATGCAATTGCAGCCCAATATTGGTATTTCAAAGCTTCGATCTTTTCCTAGCTCATCTGTGTTGCAGGCACCACCGTGGATTATATCCGTCAATCTCGTGTCCAGGACAAGCCGTGTTGGACGAATTGAAGGACATGATTCTTCATGGCCTCGGTGGTGAGTAAGTCCCATGTCAATAGCTGACAGGCTTGACACTCTAAGCCCAGATCACCTTATATCCGCCTCATCAACGACATCGTATGGGCCGGACGAACTAAAGACGATGTTAGACATCGTAACCTCCGGAGTATCTGACCTCCAAAACGCGCCAGGACTTTGTAGAATTCTCTGCATACTGATGAAACATTTCGGTCAGTCTTATACCACTTTATAATGAAGTAACAGCTAATGTGCATATCCCAGCGGAGGAAAAATTCGCAAATCTGCACGGGGAGGAAGCAGTTCGACTGAACAGGGGAGTGTCGATTTTTGATAGCACACCGCGGAAGGAATCTAGAAGATTCTGCGTCATCAGCATCCTTCTTTTCAATGCCCCACGAAGGCACCTATCGGCCATTGAAACTATATCAGTCGATGGTATCGTCTCTCGCCGGGCATGGAATCAATTTGCTGCTGCAGTTCAGAAGATGTGCTCGGACTTGACTGTTTATGTAAGTGTCAAAGTGACCATGTGCGGACTGTAGATTAACCTTTATCGAAGTGTACAGTCCTCATTGCCATGGTAATAGGAGTGTCGGCGATCCAGTCTGTTGACGCTGCCCCTAATACATCAGGGATCAAAATTTTGCTGTATTTATCAGTGGTTGCTTGCTTTGGAAGCATTACCTTTGCTTTCTTGCTACAACGCAAGCATGAAGACATCCTGCAGGTGTCGTTTTCTGAAGCTGTTCGTCGAATGATTCTTTCTCCCCTGCCACCTGACAAACATGTGCTTAGTGTCAAATAATTCATGGATTCCGCGACAACTGCTATACTTTGGAGAATATCGCTGTTGCGCAAGCTCTACCATTCGGCCTACTGTACTGGGGGTATGTCTTATGCATTCGAAGTTGGATCCATTCAGATTTGCAATGAACAGGACTGTCTTTTTCATCGGCGCATTCCTTATCTTTGGACTGTACCCTGGTCCACAGGTGAATAGGATACTGTTCAGTATCAGTTGGGCAATACTGGGAATTGCGTTCCTGTTCTTTTGGTACTGGACCTCAAGCCGACGTCGCACATGATTCGCGAGATGGCTGCGGATTGGAGGCACAAGGTATATCTTCGAAAGCACGTAAAAGCGATGGTTAGGCATGGAACACCCGACAACGCTTGAGCCCAGTGAGCGATATTGACCAAGCTTAATTAATTACTTGCCTTCTACTTTGACTACGAATTATGGATATTTCATTTTTCTCTTATCTCTGTCGTCTTGATTTTACTGTCTTTACGCGTTCTGATTCATTTGCTCTGACTGTTTTGCACAAATAACACGTTTCAGACTTTGCGGCCGATTGCTGATGTGGGTACGATCTCCTTGCCTCTGAAGGCCTTGTGACTCCAATGTTAGCCTGGCAGCCAGGGCGGGTAATGCGCTTCAAGACTTGTTGATCGACTTACTTTCTTATCCCTGTTGCATACTCTCATCCCCGATGTAGCCGTCATAGTCCAGTCCTAAGGGCTTTGCGCGATTGACCATTAAGCCTAGCCCCATAGCGAAGAAGAAAGATCAAGGTGGCTGTGCTCCTCGATGCTATCGGAATTTGAAATAACATCATCCGTCTCGATGCTTTGATGACTTAATCCATCAACATCGAGAGCTATATTTGGTAACTGACTGACTATAAGCTAGTGGTACAGATGCACGAATGCCAGAACAGATGGTAAACATAAGACAAACAATATGTATCATGCTGTGCTAGCTGGTGTTGAAGAGTGTCGCGGAACTCTCATTGGGCTTCTTTCATGAATCCACCGTTGTTGGTTTAGATCACCAGACCAGCAATGACCAAACCAATGACGACGTGAACACATCGGCGTAACCTGGTAATCTGGCATTATCAGAAATTCGCGGAACTCGTTATTGTAAATAAAGCCTGGAAAGCTGGGTGGGGTATCGCTCGTGGGTGCAGTTTTGAAACTCGGACCGGATGCCGGTCATGGCGGCACGTGTCAGGCTGCCGATTTTCATTTTGCTTGCCACCTATTTCTGAGAAGAGGTCTGATTCACAAGCTTCGAATGGTAAGGCCCACTTCAGGAACGGTTCCGACAAATATTCTGTGCCAACGGCAAATGCCCTCCAGAATACAATCCAGTCCTCATGTGCCAAATATGAACTTTGTGCAATCTAAGATTAAAGATCTACCCAGTTTACCTTCTATAAAACCCGATTCAGTCCGCAGGGCCATCTGGATTTCTCCAAAAGTGTACATAAATGGATAACGGCATCCTGATTTCAGCCGTTACAATTTTTCCTTGCTGATCCGCCGCTGAAGAGATGGTCCTAGACAAACTTCTTTATCTGAAGTTGGAATTTGCTTTTAAACCCCGTCAGGGGGGTTTTACGTATCTCACATTATTCGGCGATCAGCACATGCCGTTACCATTGGAATCGCATCATTTTTTGTCTCTTAACTCCCACCAGCGTTTTCTGACACGTCGTTGATCAATTCACATACGTATACAATGGAGGAGCACCCTTTCAAGATATGGAGTACGTTCACAGATGCAACCGTGTAATCTCTGACTGACCACTACAGAGCCTTCGAACCCTGCTCCCCCTTCCCTATTTCCGGAGATCGATGATGAAGACTCAACGGAATCATCTGATTCGTCATCGGACGATGAAGGAGACTTTCGGGATTCCCATTCGAGATCGAACTCGCAGCCATTTACCCTTGCAAATTTTCACACTGGCCTGAGCGGAACATTGAAGCGAAAGGCTAAGGTCGGTCCACATATCTATCAAGCAATACCAGACTGTATTGACAAAGGCAGGATTCGGCCATTTCCAAGGTCCATCAAAGTAAGAAGCCTCGTAGCCAGTAAGCGTCTCTCGTCAATAATGAAGCATACTTTCCAAGCTTTTCTTAGCAACACTTCTGTACCTGACAATTCGCAAGAATATGTTGGAGAGGCAGAGACAATCAATCCTGAAGAGTTGTTCGTATCATTTATTTTCTGCCGAACTCTGTTAACAATTCCCTCTAGGATGCTGGAATATCCTTGGGGCGTCACTGGTGGGGTGGGCATCAAACGAGAGGACTTCGATCGCTTGAAACCGGGTGTCTACCTCAATGATAACCTTATAGAGTTTGGATTACGGTACATATTTTTCAAGGTTTTTTCCCCCCTGTTCACAACTTTCTATAGGCTTTTGCAAGAACAATTGGGACAAGATAAATTTGCGATTAACGAAGACATTTATGTCTTCAGTCCTTTTTGGTTTCCTAAATTCCAAAGGTGATAGATTTTGTCTTTCATGTCACCACGGACATACTCAAACATTGTGTTAGAAAATATGATGACGTGCGGCGTTGGATGTCAAAGATCGATATCTTTGCGATGACATACTTGATCATACCGATACATGAAGGGTATGTCATTATCTTGTATTTCAGAGAATAATCATGATCTTTCCTAGCATCCATTGGTATCTCGCTATCATTTGCAATCCTGGCTGTATGATTCTGCCAGCTGAACCCGAGAAGGAGACTGAGGTTGAAGGTGAAGAAAGGAGTGATACTGGAAAAGGATCTGCTGAAGGGGAAGTGTAAGAGCATCTACATGTGACATTTGACGTACTTTGTTGACGGTGATATTCCAGTACCCAGATTTTTACACTCGATTCGCTGAGCTCGGAACATCAGGATACCTTGACGGCATTGAGCAACTTCCTAGTACTCGAGGCATCTGACAAGAAAGGAGTGCAGACGACGAGGCAACCTATCACACAATCCGCCTCCGTAAGTGTCATAATGGACACACACAGGAAGCTTACCATAGTACAGGTGCCGCGGCAAAGGAATTCTTACGACTGCGGGATATATCTGATACACTTCGCGGAAACATTCATGTCGGAGCCATCAAGGTACCATAAACTCATGGTAGGTTCTTGCTCGTGGAGCAATATGTATTAATGACGTTATCGATGCCCTCCAGTCGGAATCAGCTTCACACCTTACAACCGATAGAAACCTGGTCTGGCAAGTCAACAAAGCTAATACCCTGAGGGAACATTTAACCTGTCTGATCTTGGAACTTTCAAAAGGATGGTCAGCTTATATGGCAACACATCCGCGAGATGTTACTTCAAGTGACAGTCCTATCGAAATCGTTGAAGACACGTAAACTGGTAGACCCCTAGACATGCTTGTCGTTGCTTAAAATCAATTTTATGGTTCCATTACATCTTTCGGGTATCCCTTAGTTCCGATCGTAAGTTTCCTTGAGCATGGCGAAAATGCATGTTTATATGTTTCCGCCATTTTATCTTGTAGGGATGTTTGGGTTCCTCAAAGTCTCTCAGTCTGAATCTGCGTTACAATGTGTCTGCGACTCTACACTCCGATGTGTTGCATAAAGTTTGTTAAGGACATCTCTAAATTGGGCGCCTCTCCTGATATTTCATACTCCTCCTCACCGGATTCATCGCTCCCTTTGTGTGACAACGTACCTCCATTCTCCTCAGCTTCCTTGTCCTGTAGCTCTGAGTGCCATTTATCAGAGCTATGAAAGGAGTATCAATGTGTGAGTCAACATACCTGCGATAACCAGAGAATTGAAATCGTCGATATGTAAGGTGCCTTGTCTCTGGTTTGCGTCGGACTGTGTATTTTCATAACAATCGTCATCGAAGAATACATGCCATTCGTCTACCGCGATGATTCTATGATCATGGAACTTTCCCAGAAGCGCAAGATAGATATTCCAGACACAGTCTTGTGTTATTTTGGGATTCCCCAGCTCGTTCATAAACTCCTCGGTGCACTGTCGAAAAGATTCTGGTACGAGTTCCAGCAAGGGATGATCAATTGGTGCGTAAAGTTGCCTGGCGGTCTGAATAGATTCAGGGCTGAAAGTAACCTAAGAATGGACGTTCACAATGTTGTTGAAAATGAACATCTCAAGATTTACCTTGTAATCTTGAGCGTCGAATCGCTCCGGGGCTTGCTCGATGAGCAACGGGACACCATTCGGGCGGGCTATCTTTCGATTGTGTCTCTTCTTGGTTGTGTTATTTTTTACGACATATTCGTCGAGTTCTTGTTGAAGCCAAGGAATAAAAATGTAACGAAAGACCAAACTGCCTTAGCTGTTAGCTGATATCCACCTCAAAATAGATACTCACGCTTCCAAAGGTACCTTAGGATCATACCATCCTTGGTCCACACCATGTTGCAGCAGGCCCTCGTAGCCAAAGCTAAACGTCACGTGGAGTACACTCCAAACTATCTCGGAGGGAATATTCATCTTCTCTGCCATCCAACGATGTTGTACAGTATTGCATAACTCTGGATCAGCCCATTGTCTCAGGAAAGTCTGAGCCCGAGCTACATTTCTGTTTTCATTACCGACGTCGCTTTGTGTTAAAAGCGGGCCATCTAAAAAAAAGTTCCCGAGTTCGAACGCGTGAAGGAATCGTTTTACACTCACATCCATTCACTTCCACCACGTCTAAATAATATTTGCAAATCAAAACGGGATTCGAATTATTCCACCATATCTTCATCCATTTTAGGACACCACTAAATGGGTCGACACAAGCGTGAAGGCAGAGACCAAATCGGTATTTCCACTTGTCGTGTTGGTCTATACACCACAAGTCATTAACACCAGCACAATAGAACACTTTCCGGACCATGTCATGTCTGAGTCGTCTTGCGACAGATTTGGGCTCGTTGGCATGACTCCACTCCTTGATTGTTTCTCTGCCGCCATGTAAGGGAGGCATCTCAGAGGTTACAACCACTAGACGAACCTAGAGACACGTAGCTTGTGGTCGATTCGTAAATGTTTTTTCAATTCAAAGTATCCTGCCTTTGGGAAGCGCTCCCTCAACTCCTCGATAGGTTCTGTAATCGTTTCGACCGTGTGGCCTTGCTGCCTTGTACTCAAAAACCCCATGCGTTTCCTCATCCTTTTGAAACTGGATAAACTGGGGAAGAAACATAAACAATATGAAGTCTTCAGAAAGTTGAACTTGCCCTAAGGTGTACTTCGATGTATCGAAAACTTTTTGTAACTCGTCGCACAAAACGATATCGGTTATACCCCCTTCCATCCTCCACAGTTCCTCCAATCTAGGCCTAATAAGTTCCTCTGGGACTACTTTTTGTTCAATCGAAACAAAAATCAGGAAAGTTGGAACTTACCCAGTGGCAGGTGCTGATTAGGCATGTTTAACGAAGTCAAAGAAAGTCTGAGCAACCCCAACTATTGCACTACTATTGAAGCACTCCGGAGATCGGACCCTTTGACTTCACAACGGAACAATGCGGGACGGACTATTGGAAACCCGACTGCTACATGCGATACGTAGAATGGAAGCACTCCCTCCGAAAATTTGATGCACAGTTTCTGGCCTTGACGGTTGGTTCTGAAACAAAAAAAAACGGAAAAAATATGTCACTGCCGTGTAGTGATTGACGAGTTTTCTGATGGAAACAAAGGTACGAATCAGATTTCTCCTGCTTTTCCAAATAAACGTAGAAATCGGTATGAAGATGTCAGCGGCGCCACGTCATTGCCGTTATGATCGGTGACAGAAACGAACCATCAAAAAAAGCAATAACAATGAACACCTTTTGCAACAGAAATTTCCAAATTCTTAAAAATGCAAAGGGCAATGATGACGACATTCCTACAGTACTCGTTATAAGAAAGAGAGAACGGGATTATATCTCTCTACTGTCATTGACCATCCCCTCAATCTCGACATTATTCGAACCCTAAACGAAGTTGAGACCAACTTTTCCACCCTCCAACTGTTATTGAAATTTTGTTTCGCGTTGGTAAGGTTCGACGAGTCTGGAATGGATGTGGAGGCTCACAAATTCAGGAGGACGTGTTGTTATGTTCACTTCGCAAGAATGTTTTTGCTTCGGTAAATAATAATACATACAGTGCAATTTTGTAATGAGTGCTGACGCTTCCTCTTTCTAGGGCCTGTGTCGGTCGGCAAACCTTCTAGTGCATCTCAAAAAATACACGCCAATTTTACAATTTTTTATCCAAGGGTTGCTCCTCGTACTCTGCCTCTTAGTAAGTGACGCAAAGATTCATGGTTTTGATTTGACGTAACGTTCGTTCAGGGGTGGATGGTAGTCTCACCATACATGATGTCCTGAACATCGTCGAAAAACATGTTGCCCAGGCGGGTGCACGTTAGCCGCTCCCTTTAACTGTTATCTTGCGGGCGATGGAGACCTCTGTTGGCTGAAGAGACATTGGATTCATTAAATGTTCACGACCTTTCACACTTCTATGTTCGATATGTTCTTCCAGGAGGCACAGGTACGCCTTATTTATTCTAAATATTGGACAAGGTTGAATTCTTGACGCCGGCGCAGATGCTTTTGACGTG